>VWZX01005344.1:142214-252280 GCA_013399015.1 Galbula dea | reverse complement strand
AGCCGGCCGTTAGCCCTTCGGGGGATGTGCGGTTTCTCCGCGGACCGCGCGCGCGGCAGCAGGGGCCGCTGCGGAGCCGGGAGCGGCGGCGGCGGAGCCCCCGCACATGCTGCTGCCTGGCAGAGGGCGCGGGGCTGGGCCGGGCTGTATGCCCCCTGACGCATCCCCCACATCTCCCAGGGGAGGAGCGGGGGCTGAGACCGCAGCTGGCTGCCGGGGAGCCCGCTTGTCTTCCTTTCCCCCTTCCCTCCGCCCCAATCCCGCGCCGGTGGTCGCTTGCTGCGCTAATCCCTGTCTCGGAGCCCATCCAGCCAGGAGCAGGAGAGCAAGCGGCGCTAATACATTAATCCCCCTCTCTCCGGCCCCGCGTCGAGGGCCCCCCGCCCGCGGCCACTGGCGATAATCCCCGCTGTCGTACGGGGGCTGTGCGGGGACTGCTCCACAGCCGCCCTTCACCATGGCTGACACGCCCGCACCGGCTCCCGCGTCTTCTCACCGCCCCGCCACCGCCGCGGACCCGGGAGCGAGAGGTGTGGGGCTGGCAGACCCCGTCGGGGCCGGTCCTCAGCCGCTGCCTGCGGGTGCGGACCCTTCAGGCCGTTGGGACCAGCCCTTGGCGCACCCGGGGCGACCCCCGCCGCCTCGGTGCCCCACGGAGCTCTGAGAGCACCGGGGCCCCCGAACGGACAAGCTGCGGGAGGGGACTACAGTATAAACACGACAAAATAGCCCCAAATCAGTGAGCTGAGCGTCCGCCTGCGGCATGCAGTCTCTCAAGAGTTTTAGCAGTAATTTCCACCCTCTAGATCTCGACGGAGTAAGCTGCAAGGAGAGCCTCTTGCTATTTGAGAGAGAAGGTATCTAGTTTCCAAAGGATTAGTTTACATGTGCAATTGCTTTAACATGATTTATACTTTTTTTTTAATTTCTTTCCTCTAAACCAGATAAGAGAAAGGACGGAGTGCAACTAAGGGATTTGCTGTCAGGCCACGAAGTGTGGCATTAAAATTAAAATAATTATTTCTTCACGAAGGCTGGGGGTTTTTTTCTTTTTATTTTCAGATAATGAAAGGACTCTCAGAAATTGGTTTTCATTCAGTGTTTGATTTTGGATCTAAAATTACACACACATTCATTCAGCCTCTAGTTGTTAGATTACAAGGGAAAACATTCATCTATATCAAGGAAAAATTTCTTCTTTCCTTTCAGACACTTTAAACTGAATGTATACTTAGAGTAATTTTCTGATCAAAGGAGCTGAGACTTAATATATATTTTCTTTCTTTCCCTGAAAATCTAAAACAGAAGTGAGTTCTGTACCAAACTAATTGCTGGGGACAGATAAATTTTAGTGAAACTAACTTACCCTAGATCTGAAAGCAATTAGAGAAACTGTACTGGTAAAAGTAATTTCTGGGTACCAAAGCATGTGTCAGGGGGGTAAACTGGCTGAATGCACCTTGATTAGCCAAGCCCATAACCCTGTTTCCAAAAAGAGGCCTCCAATCATCTCATGCTACTTCTCCTTGTCAGGAAATAAGAACAGAGGCTGAACACAGTCAGGATTTGTGGTAACTACCCATTGAACAATATCAGAGGCTGACTTTCAATAGTTACATTATGCTCAATCACTACACACATTCTGAGGTGTTCAGAACTTCCACTGACTTTGTTGTGGGTTTCAGCTGTAAGCAGATCTAGATTGGACCCTTACTCTGTGCTTCAGATACTTCACAAATATTTCTGCAGTAGTAAATGGTTCATTTTACACTTGCATTTCTTCCCTAATCAAAAAAGACTCTCTTACAAAGAACATTTTCCTCTCTTATATTTAGAGTTTTGGAAAATACAGACCAGATTTTTATACTATGAAACGTCTGCAAGGAGCAAAAAATACTAAAAAAATCCTGTTTTCCTTAGCTGGTCCTAGCTAAGACATTAGTTGCTAGAAGTTTTATATTCAGGTTCTTTTACAAAAGCATTTTGCATTCATCCATTTTCTTTCCCTGTCTTTAATTTCTTACTCTGCACTGCCTAATTTCTTCACTTAAATCACACATTATAGCCCTTTTTCATTTAGCCTTCTGCCAAAATGGAAGCCAGCTTTTCTGTCCTTCATTCCCTTAGTGCTCCCTCTGCTCTTGACTTACTAGAATCAATCTGCAAAATCAAACGCATCTTCACAGCTTGAAAAACCATTGTTTTCTTTTGCTTGACTCCCTGTTCCCTATCTCTTTCTGCACCCTATCCAGTAAACTATTCTCATCTTTTCTCTCCCACCAAGTTTTTTAGGTTATTTTCATGGAACTTTAATATCAATCTCAATTCTCCATGCTGTCAGATTTTCTGAAAACAGAGACACAACCTTATTTGTTTTGCCTAGACTAGTTAACAACTGTGGGCTACTCACACTGTCTTGTGGAAAGGAATTATTACCCTTATTGATGCAAAAAGACATATTTTTTTTCACTGGCTGCATTTTGGCAGCTGCAGAAGTAAAGTGCAGTGAGTTTTCCAGTCAGGAATTCTTGCTAAGGTCTCCATGGAGCTGTGCATTTTAAAAGCCTTAGCTGAACAATTCACACAAGCTATAGAGAAGTTCTCCAACTCACTCCAGCTCCACTTCAAAGTAGGTCTCTACCAAAGATTTGATTTTCATTTCATAGGAAAAGGTTATCTTTACCTTTTATACCTATCACATACAAAGAATGTTGACTTGAAGTTTATAGGACACCTGGCCTGTGTGGGGGAAGGGCTCTTGGGTCTCCTCTGTCAGCCACTGACTCAGTTGGCTTGTGCAAAGTTTGATACCAATTGGCATCCTGAGCCCCACACTGAATACGTATATATATATTTTCTACTCTGCCAACTTTCCAGAGCCATGTGACTGTAAGGGCCACATCCCATTAAATACCGTTCTGAGGAACTCGGACACTGCAGGGGTGCAATGGCACCTTATTTTTGAGTACAACCTCACTCATCTGCCTATGTTGGAATAAGATGTACAGTGTTCCCCACTTTCTGTATCAGTTGTTATTGTTAGATTCAGTTCAGTTCATTCATGCCCCTCTTTCAAAGGTTCAAAGTGCAGCAGAGTTTGGTGTTGACAAGAAACAACACACAAGAGTGGCAGAGCTGAGGATACTGACTGCTGTTTGAGAAACACTAGGGGGTTTTGTCCCAGGGAAGGTATGAGATGGTTTTGATGACCAGAAGACACTCAAAGACTGTAATCCTAGAAGGAGCTCTGACTCCTTTTCCCCTCTACCATTCTGGCATCAGTGAATACCAACAGCCTTTACCTGTGGTGATGCATCTCACCACCAATAAAAACAAAATGTTGAGTTCAGGGACATCTTTATATTGAGAAGTGCTGACTTCCTTAATCTTACATCAACAGTGAAAGCTTATCAAACTGTAAATATGATTTCTGTCAAGACAACATTACTGAATGCCTGGCAAAGTAATTACTCCTACACAGAGAAAAATAAGACCTTTCTTTTAATCACTTCAGAGGAATTCACCAAAATCAGCAGCATGCTGAAAATGTGGTTGAAAGCAAGCAGATTCTTAAGCAACCCATTGCTGTTCTTGGGCACACTGCAGCTAAAGGAAGGCTCACAAAAGACAGAATGACTTGTTGCCATTTCTCAGGCTCTTAATGGAAAATGGTAACGAGTCTTTTGCCCAATTAACTTCTGCAGAGTCAGACTCATGGTTTAAAATTATGAGAGCTAGACATTTTACAGACCGCTATAAACTTGCAAAATGAGATTAGATTAAGAACAGGTAGGCCATGAGTTTCCTCCATGGATGTGATGTTTAATGGTTGGTGACTCCCTACAAAATTCCTTCTGTAACTAAAGGCCTTACTGGAAATGTCACATTTTTAGGTTGCTGGATAACATATGTGGATTTGCTTTTCTTAATCACTTTATTCAGACATCTTCCAAACAGATACCCAGATGATTGTAGGCTGACCTAAGGTGTCCTCAGCAGGGGCATATTCACTGGAATATTGACTGGAAATATTCACTAGAAATACTAGAGACTCCACTAGATTTGCCTCTGTCTGGGAACCTAAATAGAGCCTCCCTGTGCCGATTCTGTGCAGGTTGGTCTTCAGAGCTGCAGAGGATTTTGAAAGACAAACAAGGCTGCAGAGCAGATGTTTTATGCAGGAGGCTGCCCTGACCAGACCCTGCTGGACTGTGCCAGAAAAATCAGCAGAAATTCATGGCACACTGTGAGCAACATTCACATGTCACTGTGTCATCTAGTTCCCAGAAGAGAAGAGTGTTACATGATGGTGAAATAAGCAGAAAACACTGTGGATAGTGGCTGGACCATATGGTGAAGGGAGTGGTTCCCCATTAAAAAAACAAAACAACAAGCATGGAAGATCAATATGGGAAAATGATGTAGGATTTAACAGTTGTTAACACCAGCAGAAATTTGCAGATTCATTACCAAATGACTCCTAACATACATGGGCCAGAGCCTCCTCTGGTGTAAATTAACATTATCTTTCTAATGTTAGTGTATCCATATTGATTTCACCTGCTGATGATCTGTTTTGCAAAATTTCCAGGAAGGTAATGTGTGGCAATTTTTGGAGGTTGTAGAACTCCACAACAGGAGTATAACTGATTTCTTGTATTCCATAGGCAGTTGTTAAGTCACTAGAAAAATTATTTACTATTGAGTTCTATTGGATTTTCCATAAAGAGAACCTTAGTTTCTTCACACATTGGATGTTGATGATCTCACATTAGTCTCTTCTAGTTAGAGTCTCTGAGGGAAAAATTAATCACAATCTGTAGAGAGAACATCTGAAGGGAGTTTTCAGAGTCTCTTGCCCATCATTTTTGTTATGGGAGAAGTCATTATGCTCCCAAGCTACTTCGTGGTGGTTTAGTTTCATGTATTGTGCTCTTCTTTTTGTAGTTCACTCTTTCAGAAATTCCCACCACCCAGCTTTCCCAACACTGTGCTTAGGTGTTGCATCTTTTTTGAGTACATAATGGATCTAGACAGAATAAAGTATCTCTCTCAGATGCAGTTTCTTTTCATATGATTAAGGTTTGACACTAGCTACCAAGTTGTTTGGACAGCAAGTGAAGAGGTGTAAAAAGACTCTCTGAAAACATGCAAAATATATTTTGATTGGAAAGTTAAGTCAAAGTCATAAATTTTATTAGGGTAAATGCTCTGCTCTCATCAGGAGTCTGTAAAATCAGGAGCTTGATCAAGTACTCATGGAAAACAGTGACAAAAGAGATTGATTTTGGCTTTGCATGTTTTCTTGCAGCAGATAAATATGTGAGCCATTGCAGTGGCTCCCCAAAAATCAATAAATATTTTGGATCTAGATGGAGGAAGTAAGTGTAACATTATCAAATTTTGAAAGACAGCACAGAAAGAAGTCAATATTATAAGAAAAATGTTTTACATACTTTTACACCATCACACTGAGAGCAAATAAAATTTTAAATAATAAGAGGTGGTTAGTTTAATAAGTCAAAATCATTGCTTTCTGTGTCCTTTCAACTGAACCGAGCCCTTAGGAGCACTCAGTGAGTGGAATTGCCAGGCAATACAATATCACCAAAGAGAAACCTTTAATGGTTTCAGTTTCTGAAATAAAGAGGCTTTATTCCACCCTTCTCCCCAACACACACACTTTAAGTCATAACATTAAATCTGTTATGGTATCCAGCTGATTTTTTTTCCCCCTTTTTTTTTTTTAACCCTCAAGTTGATGGCAGTGGTCAAAAAAAAAGGGTCTGCAACTGCTGGACAAATAAAAAAAAAAAAAAAGGAGGAGGAGTAGAACAGAAGAGAAAAGAGTAGCCAGGACAAAATAGAAGAGATGAGGAGAAGGCTCCAGCTGAGAAAATTTATGAAGTAGACTGTGCACTGGGGGAGAGGGAGCAAACCAGAAAGACATAACAGGGGAAGGAGAAAGGCTAAAAGGAGGACTAAAGAGAGAGGAAAGCAAATAGTCTCTACATGAAACAAAAGATTAGTGAAATACAGTAAAGCAATGTAGGAAAAATGGGATTGGGTAAACCTTGACAAATGAGAAGCTGATGGAAAATGATCTTTTAGTCAGGCTTTATCCTTCGATCCTGTGAGATTACTGAATTAAAATAAAAAATGAAATGAGAGGGTGAGTTGCTCTAGGTTTACAATTGCTTTTAAACAATATGAATATTTTTACATACTAATGGAGAAATTAATGTCAAACACATTATGGCCTGCTAAGATACAGAAGGGTGATTGAAAATGTGTTGAAAGACATGACAAAGTATTTGGTAGGAAAAGAGCGTGTCCTGCTTTTGGTAAAGCAGTTTTCATCAGTGTCAGTCACCTCCATACAGAGCCTGATGAGCTATTTGGACCTAATTCTGTGTGGAAAAAGTGACACAAGATAGCCAGGAAATAACAGTCCTGCAGGACACAGATCTAATGGTGGACCAGGTTAGAAAGTCACCAGGGCCACCAGCAGCCATCAAGCAGTGGTGAGCTGGCTGGAGTTCTTCTTGGCTCACACCTGTGAGCAAGGCAAAAACAGGAGCTGAGTGGAAACTCACCTCTCCCAGCTTCGCTGTGCACATGTCCTCATCAAGGGTGAGTTAATGTCCCTGGTGTCACACAAGGAAAAGCAGGAAATGATTCTTCTCTAAGGGAGGACATGGGATCAGTTGTCAATTTGTAGCACAGCGTGGCTTTTATGGGAAACGGTGGGGAACTGGCAGTGGGGAGATGATGGGGTCTCTTCCGTGTTTTCTGAGTGTGCTTTATCTAGCAAAGATGTTATTCAGGAACAGGAGCTGAAACGTGTATTTTCTTTTGCCTACTTGTCTATAATCTTTTTCTAAGAGTAAAACTGACAGGATGGTGTTTCTAGCTCAATTAACTGGTGTAGAAAGGGCTCTCTTTTCACATTTCCTTATAATGCATTAGGCCAGCAAAAATAATAATAAGAATGTTGCAGATGCAGATTCAGTAGTCCAGACTTTCCCAGATTGCTGTCCGTACTTTGTCAGTGGTACTTGTATTAAAAGGCGTTTACTCCACAAGAAGTTTCACTGAAGCTAGTGCAGGTAGCTGTGGAGTTAGATGTTTCTTACTCTGTGCAGAAATGATGTCTTCTGGCCTATTTGGGGGTGATGATGACAACGGCATTACTGCCAGGTACAGCTAGTCCCTCCCTGCCTCCTTCCCTCTGTACCTCCTTCCCTCCAGGCTGGTTTGTAGCCTGGAGTTTCCTGGTGATTATTAGAGCTGAAAAGCATTTGCTAATGAAGCCTGCACTATTACCAGGGAATGAGGGAAGGGGAGCAGAGACTTCCTGTGTTTGCTCATTCCTGGCAATCATTAGCTAGCCTGTGCTCCCGAGTGTGACTGTCCCAGGTAAATCATAGCCTAGGCATTCAAGCCCTGCCTAAGTGAGTTTCAGTCACGCCATTGTGTCTGATACCAAATCGAGAGTGACTAAAAGCCGTTTGGAAGATTTGCCACTGATGCAACAGAAAGATCAAGAGACCTCGAAGAAACTGGCTGCTAGAAGAAGCCTTTTTGAATCACTGTGAAAGGAGGGTTTCTATTGTTTAAGGACACATATTCGTTTTCTGAGTCAAACCATTATCGTTTCCTTAAGCCATCAAATACCAAACATATCGTGTTGGAGTGTACTTACTATTGCATGTGTGGAAGCATAGCACATAAGGATACCACACTGATGCAGAAGTAGCAAGACCATGAATAAAGAAGAAGAAATGTGAAGGAAAACATTAGCTTACATGAAATAAAACACAGGCATCCTCATTTATTTGCCATCAGTGATGAAATTCCCCTTACCTGAAAAATAAATTCATGTATTGTTGCCCAGGGTATCATTTATAGCAATATTCTATATGGCTAACTATTAATTTGGTCTGCCCTGAAGACAATATTATTCCTCACTTTTGGCAGGGGCTTCCTGTAGATGTTGCTTCTATTTGTATATTCAAACCTGTGTGGAATATACATTAATGTTCACAAAAAATCAGCAGAAAACATATGTCCTCTGTAATATCTACTTACTTACTATGCCAAAGACAGAAATAAAACTTGATTTAAGAGTATTAAGTTTTTGCTTGGACCTATATTCTATTGAAATCTTTAATTTGAAAGAACTACTTGAAGAATATATTATAATTTGAAGGATAAGTTGAATATAAATCATAGTAGATTTATAAGTCTATATGTTTGACTATGCTTGATGTGGGCTGAAGTGCTGGAGTAAAGAAGTGGCTTTACAGAAGTCTTTGGGAGTTTTGCCATGATTTTCATGGGCACAGATTGTCACCCAAGATGCAACATCTGTAACACTAACCAGCTTATAACCATGCCTCCTAACTGTGAAAACAGAAAATCAGGAAGATCATAACTGTAAAACAAAATAAATAAAATAAAATAAACCTGCCATTAAACTGGAAGGTCTGCTTCAATTCCTGGTCTCACTGGATTCAGTGGCAAAACTGTAGCTGACCTCAGCGTGGAGAGACACTGATTTTCAAGTCCAAATCCACATTTTGACATAGTCTTTGTGTATGTCAGGTAAGACATATACAAGCTACCTTTTCCCATGGTCTGCTTCGTACTAATGAAACAAATATCCCAGGCCTGCTTCTCGGGAACTGATTTCACAGTGACTATACCTGTACTATGTGCTTTTAGAGAAGTGTCTACCACTCAAAGATAGATTTTTTTTGTTGTTGTTCTGTTTAATTTTGAATGGCATTTATGTTGTTCTTTGGTTTTGGTTTGGTTTGGTTTAGTTTTTGTTTGTTTGTTTGTTTGGATGGTTGGTTGGTTTTGTATTGACCTGTTCAGAATTTAAAAATAGACAAGTCTACTGCAAAAAATACTACTTGGTTATTCTTAAATTTTCCAGTAGAGCTATAGAACCTTGTAAGTAGGGGGCTTATAATGAAATCTCTATGGTGACCTTAATGACAGTGGCAGATTTTAATATGCAGGTTGCTAAAATGCCTAGTTAATGAATGTCAGTAAGATTAGAAAATGATGAGGGCACTTTTTAAGGTGTCCATGCTGTGATAGATTTCTATCACTAATAACAGTGAAAGGTGCACAGGAATCTATGGACACCACTTCTTTCCTCCAGAAATTGGCACCATCTCTTATTAATTAAATTGAATACAGAACAATATAAATCTCCTAGTGCTTATTCCACTCATTTCATACATACTAATGAGGATGAGCTTCTGAAGCTGGTGGTTGGGATCATTTATTCACTGGTGGGAAAAATAACATCAGGATTCAGACCCCCTGCTGACTTTGCACACTGTTGTGCTAGATTTATATTGGCCTGCTAATAAGTAACTGAATACATTAAATGAGTCGCTTGTCACTGCAAGGGTTACAAGGGACTCCTTGTTTTTATGCCTTGTGTATTCTTTGGTGAGGAGATTAGGGGAGATGGGCCCATTATGTAAGTCTCTCCTCTTCGTATTTCACCCACCAGTTCAAAGCCCTCTTTTCCAAACAGAAACTATGCCAAAGCTCTCATCAATCATTAAAAGTCCCAGCAGTTACAAACTTGCTGATTTTGATGTGGAGTACAACAGTCTTGCCTTTTTTTTTTTTCCACATAGAAAGTGAATCACGCTATGCTTAGTAGTTCAAACTCCGCATCGCACAGTATGCATGATTAGTGAAGAGAGAAAATACAGGGCATTCAGCAGCCAAAAAATGTCCCTGTAGAGCTCCTCTTTGGGAGGAAATACAATGGAACAGGCAAGATGGATATTCCAGTGCTGCATATGTGTCTGTAGAAAACCTGGGGATGTCCTATACAACCACATTTAATTTTGAACTGATAGACTCAACGTCTCAGCCTTCTAGATTTAGGATGAGAAAACTGTATGCACTGTACTGCCAGACAAATAGCTCATGTTACAAACCTAAAATACAGCACTATTGCCACACTCTGTAGCAAATGCTTTGTGTCCGTGTGTGTGATTTGGGCAGGGAAGCATTGAAAACAGCACTGTATGGCAACTGGCTATAAGTAAGGACTTCTAAAAATCTGTGACTACGGTATTTTATCTGTCCACCAATTGTTAGAAGATAGGCAAAATGCACCAGCTATTTACATCAGCAGACTGATCCCTTCTACAGATGAGTTTACAGCGTGAGATGGGAAATTCAATTAGCCTTATTAGCTCAGCTTGCATAACTTCACAGGTAACTAAGTAAGGGTGGCCACCTCTTTAAAAAGCCCTAGCTACACTAATTGGCTGTACACAAGAGTGGGAGATGTTTTTGATGTGTTTTGCAAGCAAACTGTTGGAAAGAGAACAATTTCAAGAGCAGGTAACATATTGGATCAAAGATGTGGAAGTGGGACTCCTGTGTAACCACTGTCTCCAAAATGGCTAAACAATTCACTTTTTCCAAGCCAGCTGAAGAGAGGGTTCCAGTACACAATGAATTGCCCTCAGGTTGAGTGACTGGACAACCAGGACTGAGTTAATTCAATGGTAAACAAGGAAATAAATAAAAATAGTGGAGATAAAGTACAATCTGTTCCTTCTTTGTATCGTACTTGCATTTTTGTGTGGCAAAATATAGGTGAAGCTTTGTAAGAGATTTCATTATATGTTCAAGTTGACTTTGCACTTTTGCCGAGGCTTGAGGCTGGGCTGACCACCAAGCAATGACAGATGCTCCCTGTTACCCTCTCTTTCTCCCACCACAGGAAGGGAAAAGGGATAAGAGAGAGACTTGTGGATTGGAAAAGAAAACTAAAACTACTTTAATGTTAATAATAATGGTAAATGAAATATATACGAATAGGTACAAAACCCAATACCAAACCCAACTCACCCTTGATGGTAACTATGTCACTGCTGGTACTGTGGTAGAAGGCCTCAGCAGCAGATAGCAACCAGGCTCAGGGGCTGGTACTGGATGCAGGAACTTATGGATCAGGATCAAGGGCAGAACAGAGTTCTCCTCAGATGCTGACCTGCTGATGTGCAGGAGAAGAAGAAGAGAGAAGAAGGGGAACTAACCCCCAGTTTTATATTGAATATGATGACTATGGAATGGAATCACTAATTGGTCAGTTTAGGGTCACCTGTCCTGTCTGCTCCTCCCTGAAGCTGCAGCTTTTACTCTGCACTCCCAATGAGAGACATGAGATTCAGCAGTGACCTTGGTTTTCATACCAATCCCTGGTAGTAAATCTAAAACATTAGGTCTTATCAGTGCTAGAAGCAGGCAGTGTCTGCAAAAACATGTTGCAAGTTTCAGAAAATGCAGTTTCTTGGAGGAGCTTTAGCTGAAAATTGAAATTGTTGAACAGAATTAGTTCTGTTCTAACCCAAACCAGGACAACGGTGAGTAACACCCTCTGAAAAAAATTGAAAAATAAAATTTTCTGTAATATTTGCATGGCTTTTTTTTTTTTTTTCTGGTTTGTTTTTTGCTTTGTTTTGTTCTGTTTGTTTGGGGTTTTTTTGGTTTTGGTCACTAAAGTTTCTGTAACCAGTGTTAGAAAAGCAAGGTTACAAAGTTCTCCACAGATGAGAAGAGGTGGAAGTTCTCCTTTGTATATCATGAAGGAGATCTCAGTGAATTTATTTTCCATATTTCCATGCTTGTTGCTTGCTGTCTTTCCTTCCACTTGATATCTCTTGTTGGTGTCCTATTTTGTGAATCGAGTTACTCTTTCCTTTGAAGTTTTAATTTGTCCTGGAAGAACTACCTAGGAAGCAATCTTGTACTGATACACCTTGAAGCAGGGTGGGGATTGTTAATCACCTTTGGACATGTGGATAGATCACAAATAGTATCTTCTACCTTAGAAATTCAGTGTTACTTTTTAAATTTTTCCTTGAGAGGTGATGCTCTTGCACACACTTTCGTGTTTATGGATCTTAATATTCCAACAACAGTGCTATCTGATGTATTTATAACATATAGCATGTCAAATGCTAGTGTGTGTAAATAGTAACTATAAAGTAAACCAGCATTTTGAAGAACTAAGTGAAATACAGAAAACAGTAAAAATCATTTTGCTCTACTGATAGGAGAAAGATCAGTTTTTTATATAGAGCAGATCTTATCTCACAGAACTTGCTTTCCTTATCTCACTTCTGGTTTTTGTNTTTTTTTACTGCTACCTCTTAGAAACATAAATTTTATGTATGTTTATAAAGAGGAGGCACACAGTAATAAATGACTTTTCAAAATGATGACCTCTTTATTCTGGCTCCATTAGCTGTAGGACGAAGTTTTTATAATGCATCAGTTGTATGCCCATGAGAAAAGAAAGAAAAGAAACTCAAGAAAACTCTGTTACTTAAAAGTATGTGTACTGAATATGGAAATAGATCCTTAACATCTCTTGGTTCACTGTTTCTTTTTTTTTGCAGTCTTAAGAGACAGTTACCCCATGTATTTGCTGGAAGTATCAAAGCATGGAGCAGAAGAAAAGCAGTCAGCTATATGGATGAGGCAGAGAAGAAAGTTGCTATGGTAAGTCTTTAAAAAGTTGTAGGAGACTGAAGATCTTATCTGGATAATATCCAGCCTTGGGATGCAAATTTTCCTGGCTGAATTTTACAGCACTGGGAGTCTAAAATTATGGCAGACATTTAATATTTTAAGCTACTTTCAACTCAAATGCCTGATTCCTAGAGTTGTGGACAATTCTAAAATTGAAACTACTGAATGCTGAAGATTATAATCTGTTCTCTGGGAAAAAAAGTCCATTAAAACGACATGTTATCATTAATCACTTATAGTTACAAGATTTCTACATCTCTAAACTACTTACCTTTTGCACTACAAATATGAGAAACATTATCTGTAAGGATTTGCTCAGGAAAATATCTTATGTAAGTGGCACACAATATGCGTAGGACAGTCAACGGAGTCAGATCCAGAAAGCGATGTACATATCTAGTGTGCAAGTAAGATACCATATCCACACTGTAACTTGTATTTGAGACTCTGCTTCTGAAGCAAGAGACTTAATCTAGCCGCAATGACACTGACCACTGTCATTATTTCTACTTTGTTGAAGCTGGGATTTAATTCTCAGTGTTTCACTGGACAAACAAATCATGCAGGAGAGGGGTCATACCTAAATTTACAAATTCATAAATGCTGGAATTCTGTGTTTTAGATCAGGACTGCTATAAAAAAAGGAATGAGCAGCAAAGCTGGACACAGACCTAATGCAAATTTCCATAAACCTATCAAGATAAAGAGCTTAGAACAGTTCTCTGCAACTCTAATGTGTTTTAATCATTACCAGACCTGTTTTTCAGTGTGGATTTATATCAATATGGATTTGAATCCCTTAAATTCCTTGGCATTATTCCTGATTTTCATCTCTAATAACAGACATTATATTATTAGTATTTCATATTGAATAAATGTTCAGTTCTTTCTGCTTCCTTCCATTTTATATATATGTATATATTAAATGATATCCAGGAGATGTCTTCTTGTCTGAGGCTGATAGAAATTCTTAATGCTTTGCAGTGTGACTGAATTCACCTGTTAATTCAAGCAGTGCACAAATGTCACTTTGCTCATTTAGGTCTCTTCCCTTGGCTGCTGTTTTCTGCCCTTGTGACACTCAATACACCTCCTGGAAAGGTAAGATAGGCAGGTCCTCTTATGGCCGTCATCTTGTTTCTTCTTTTATTAGGAAGCAGTAAGGTGAGAATGTGCCTGTGTGCATGATTGATAGGCCTTGTGGGAAGTTAGGTGTTTAATCTCCATGACAGGTGTCATCTCAAGCAGTCCGGGTTGCTGGGATGCTGGGACTGTTCCTACCACTGGTTGTTTGGACACGGCCACAAGGTAAGCAGGGTGGAGTGACCTCCAGAAAATATTTTTTAACTGCAACTAGTAGCAACCGTTGTCAAAGTTGCAAAGGATTTTGCAACATTTCTGTAGGAAACATTTAAAGGTTCTTGTTAAATCAAACATTCCTGTCTAGCTCCAGAGACATTCATGTCCCAGGTCTGCTATGTTTGGTTACACTTCTATTGTTTGATGTAAAGCCTTAGATCTTTAATTAATATGCAATTCAGTGTTCACTGAGACAATGGCAGGATCTACTCAGCATTTTGGCAGCTTGTGAAACTCAGATAAATGCTAACCTTTGCCAAATACAAAGGATGATAAAAGCAGAAGTTGCTCTTTCCAGCTGAACTAAAATAAACTGCCAATGACTTTGTAGTCCTCATCTTTTTTTCTGCTTTACTGTGGTAACCTTCAGCTGGCATTGCATGGTGCCTATAAAATACCCACTGCAGAATTAATAAATAGAGCTGCAGCAGCAAGCAGGAAGCCAGAGACATGAGTCTGCCCTCCACCACTATTCAACCATTAGATTCCAAGCAAAACATATGTTGCTAGAATTCTCTGGACAGTCTCTGCAAATAGGTAAGGAGTCCAGTGCCACAACAATCTACCTTAAAATGTCTTTGAGTTCAGTGGGGCAGGTTTTCACTGAGGCTGTTAATGGGGAGGAGATCATAAGAACATCATAAAGATTTTTCATGTGCATATCTCAAGTCTGAGATGTTGAAGAAGTCAACTACAAAAAATGTATGAAAACCTGTAGAACTATTTTAAAATTAGGACATTACTATTTTCTGCAAAGATGATGAAGTGTAAGGTTATTCTTTATACAGAAGTCAGTAAAGAGTAGAGGTAGAAAAAAACATACCAAAACCAAAGACCTAAAATATGGTTGAGGGGTTTTATTTTGCACCTTATGAAAACCTGTATGTGTGATTTGACAGCGTATGGCTGTATTTCAGGCCTGAGATCTAGTCCTGTGTAAAACAGGACAGCATATTTATGATTACTTTTCTCTTGTTTTACCAGACATGGGGAAAAAAAGAAGTTCCTATGATGCGCTATTTTTAGTCATGCACAAAATCACAACAGTTCTACATTTCTTCTGCTTAGTGCAAGGTCTGTTTTGTCTCTGAAATATTTTAAGGGAGAATAGGTGTGAAAGGCCCTCACATGCCTGTTTAAACAGTGTTTTATCTGACTTAAACAATTCAAGTGTAAGGGTTTTACCAGACTTACACTTACAGATTGAATTGTACTAAAGAGAGAATCACACAAACATCTCCTCTGGCAAACCAATGTGGGTGATAATACAGGTAAGCTGCAGAGAGCTGACCTCTAAGAGATGAGGAGGGCATTTTTGATGGAGTTTTTTAAAAGATCAAATCATTAACTGCAGTCATACGGCACTGTGAATCTGAAGGTTAACACAATATGGATAAGCATAGCAGGAGGCTGAGGGTTGAACAGGAGAAAACTTCACATGCTCTGCTTCAAGTGAAGCAGAGTCTTCTTTTGTTGGGAGAGTTTTTAGTAGCAATATGTTGGCATCAATGTTGTTGCAGTGGGAGCGTCATCTGATGGGGTCTGGACATCAGCTTGGTCAAAGCTTGGGTTCAGTCCTCTCTGCCTGAGACAATTCAGAGCTCACAGGTCCCAGGTGCTACCAGGCATGCAGGGCTGAATTGCTTCTAGCTTTGTTGATGACACTACTCCACTTCACGTGGCCGAATAGAAGAGCCATGACACTGAGAGAGCAGTGAGGCTGACAAGATATGAACAGAGAGACTGATCATCCTGGAATAAGCTTTGGCATGTTGATAGAGGCAGCGTGCTGAAAGAGATATTGGCTGAAATCCCATCGGTGAACAAGGGAGCTGATCTCAGGTGAGTACAAGTATCACTAGCCCATGAGATGAAAAGGGTCATAGGCACCATTGACATCCCTTTATCCCTTCCTCAGTTTCTCAGTTTTCTGAAGCTTAGTTTGAAGATTGCTTACTTTTTTTGATTATTTTTTTGTTTTAAGTTGAAATGATGTAGCAAGTTTTCAATAAGTTTCACTCAACCAGGGCTGTGGCTTAAATAAAGGGACTTCTAACTGGTTTCTAAAGGAAAAATGCATGCTGGCATAGGTCTGTTATTGTCAAATTCCTATTAAATCATCGGATCAGAAATCATGCTACATGGAAACCAGTTCAGACAGATAGCATATACTGAGTTCTTTCACTACAGGGGTGTGAAGTCAAATGGGAGCATTTATGAAAAATATTTTAAGATTGTTTTTTACTCATAATATGTGTATTAAGTAGTTATTGTACTCCTAGTGATCTTACAGACTGACAGGAAGTGGAGTGAAGTTGACATAACACATCCATGATCAGAGGAGATGATACCAGTTAAATCAGTAGACATTTAATTCTGTTCACCTTTCCTCTGTTGATTTGCTGCTTTAATTTCCTACATTTATTTTCTCCAGTGATTTTAAATTATCTCCTCTTCAACTTAAAAAAAAGGCTAGATTGTCAAGCTTTAAAGTGAGTTTGCTGACCACAAGAATCACTTAAGAGGCTCACAGTACATCCAGTGGAACAGTGCATTTTGTTTAAGTGCTTGTTGTTAAAGGTTGGAGTGCACAGTAGACTTGAAAAGAGTTTGGAAGACTGATCCAAGTAGCAGCATTATTTTTCACATGAGCGCATCAAGTGTGGGCATAAAGGTTTATAAGAAAAAATTGCAACCATGGAAAACAATCAATTTACCTTTTCATCCCTTTTTAACTAACTTGTCTTCTCTTTAGTCTTTGTCTTTTACACACAGGTAGTAAGGCATACCTTGGGTCCCATTGCTTTGACAAATAGAACAAGGAATTCATTTATAGTGGTGATTCTACCTAGATAGTAATTATATCACTGAAGCAGCAAAAAAAAAAATCTATGAAGACTTAAACAACAAGGAAAGTAATTGATCTAGAATAAACAAGAAGCTACTGCTGGTTGACTAACATAAATGTGTTCGACCTGCTGCGTCACCTGGATGAGCACAAATCCATGGGGCCGGATGGGCTTCACCCAAGAGTGCTGAAAGAGCTGGCAGAGGTGCTCACCAAGCCACTTTCCATCATTTTTCAAAACTCCTGGCTGACTGGGGAGGTACCAGCAGACTGGAAATCACAGAATCACAGAATCATTACAGTTGGAAAGGACCCTCAAGATCATCTAGTCCAACTGATAGCCCTACACTACTCTTATCCCTAAATCATCCCCTGAAGAAACACATCTATCCTCTTCTTAAAACCCTCCAGGGATGATGACTCCACCAGCTCCCTGGGCAGCCTATTCCAATATCTAACCACTCTTTCAGTAAAGAAATTCTTCCTAATATCTAATCTAAACCTACCCTGGCACAACTTAAGCCCATTCCCTCTAGATATTAGAAGCCTGCATACCTCAGAAGCCCTAACTCCCTGGATAGCTTAGCACAGCACAACACATCACACCACATTGCTGCTGCATTGATTGGAGGTGCTTAAACTGTTGTTCTGGTTATTTAAATGTTGGGGTTGCTAGCTGGACAGGCTTGACATGTCCTTACAGGCAAGAATTTCCTCTCTCTTCTCAGTCCACTGGCTGTCTGACTATTTTTTTTACACGTACCCAGTTGTGCTGCAAAGCCTGCGCTCTTCTTCAGACTTGTGGGAGTGACAGATATGAGCAGTGCAAGCAACCACAGTAGCAGCTAGAGACAGAACCACATCAAAACTGACACCACAGCCAATGGTTTTCACACCAGTGCCTTCAAGCTGTGTTTTCTATCTCCCCAGTAGAGCTCGTCATATCTGACTGCTGCTAATAAGTTGCTTTTCCCTCCCTCACCACTACTCCTTCTGTATTTTGAGCAACAACCATCACCTCCTTGTGTTCCTCCTCTGCCTCTTATTCTCTCTCCTTTGCTCTCTGTTTCTCCTGCTCACCTTCTCTCTCTCTCTAGTGCTCCATGGTGACCTAAGGGGATAAATGTTGCATAGCCATACCACCAGGAAGAGTATGGCATATGTTTGGCTGTGCGAATACACAATCTTCCATTGCAGAGCCTTTTACCTACCTTTCTCTGACGGTATGTTATTGCTGCTTCTAGCTTTAAGCCTGGCAGGGATTAAATGAAAGGCATTCTATTTAATATGAAAAGCATTAAATATTTCCCTGTTAGTACTTCACTTAGCTCAGTGAAACTTACACTTAATGAGAAACACCAAAGTAACTGGTGACTCATGCTATATATTTGTGTATATATTTATGTAGTGATTGTTGCAAAATAAAAGACTCTTGCCCTGTATCTAGACATGTACACTGACTGATGCTTCAGATTGTTAACCTTTACTATATGAAAAAATGTGCAGAGTTTAAAGACTGCAAAATGAGTGGATTTGTAAATCAAGAGAAAAAAAATATGTACCTTAGCAAGTTCAGTCTTTCTCCTTGATGAATAAAGCAATACAGGATAACACTTGTTTCAATTTCAGTGTTTCAATGTTTGTTTTCACTGTTTTTATCTGATATATTTCCCTGCTTTGCAGCATTTTGTTAATCCAGTGAGTCAGTTAGTAAAACACAAGTGGTTCAGTGGGACAGATCCTAATCCAAAAAAAAGGGTTACTTTTGCTATGATGCCTCATCCTTTCTAGTTGCCCAATGTAGATACATCACTTACTGCACATGTCCGTCTAATGGATGTGTTGTGCAGTTTTAAACAATGTTCAAAACACAGATTGTGTCTTGTAGAGTGGTACTGTTACAACAGTGGTGATAAGGATGAAGCTTGATGTACTAGGAGCCTGTATCAGAGATTCTGTCATCATAAAAGTCTTAAAAAGAGAGTTATACTGTTATGGGAGACTAATACTAGGTGCTTGGGAAGTGTTTACAGAGGGCAAGATAGAGATGGGACCATACTGAACCTGGAGATAGTTTTATTGACACCTATTATAAATCTTTTGAGACAGGAGCCTATATACAGCTAAAGCGAGTGTAGAAGGTGTTGAATACAAGTCAAGAATAAACCTTGTACAAATAGCTCCATTAATGAAGAGGAGTATCTGCTGTATCTTAATCTTTGATTTATGAATATTTTATCTTATCTCTAAAAATTAATTACTGAATCTCCTGTTATGATCTTCAGTTCTCAGATCTAAAATGTAATTTTGTCAGAATATATTTATTGTCAGTGGTAATTTCCTAAAAGAGGAAAAGACAATGGGGATACATCCGCAATAGAATGGACTATGAAGAGAGAAGATACTTATAAACCATATATTTCTACATTGTAGCTTAAAAAATCCCTCATAATGTGGTAGTTTAATGATTCAGGACACAAAAATCAAATTTTTATATTCTCTTCTCCATGAATAAGCATTAAGTAAAGGATCTAACTGTATCTTAAGAAAACCCGTTTTATCTTCAGATATTATCTTTTAAAGGTAGAGATATTTATATTAAAATGTCACTGTTTTTTCATGTTCAAGTATTCTGAGGAGCAGAAAAACATACCATAAAAGAACTCATAAAGGAACTCTCTTTTATCTCTGACAGGTCTTGTGAGCTCTGAATTTTAATAATCACCATCACAACTTTAGATTGTTGAATACCAATCATACCCATTTCCGTATTCAGTTTTACTTACAACTTAATAAATCAAAGAGTCAGAATTATTTTTTTTTAGCTCCTTTGTCTGAGACCAAAATAATTGCTTGGCTGTTGACTGTGAAAGGAAGAAGTGGGGGATAGGCACTGTGTGGACAGATGTGAACACAGCAGCAAGACAAAACAGCTCACCCAGAACTTTTGAACTGTCCTGAAATGTTGTAAACTTATGCTATAGGTTTGACATGATGAACCCCTGCAATTAACTAAGACACTTGGTGGCTACAGCTCTGACACTTCTATTTCAATTCCCTTTGATAAAAATGGAGGAGATTCGCAAACATTTCTGTAGAAATGAATTACAGTAATGCATTTGTGGCAGAAAACCTGTCTTTCCCTGTCTAACAACACAAAGAGGTTGCTGTTGCTGTGCTTCCCTGCTATTTGCTCTCTTTGTGAGCCTATGTTTGCTGTGGACCAAGGAAGACAACTCAGAACAAGTCCTGCAACAGAGATCTTCGCAGGGCACACAGGAATGCTTGCTCAGGCACCTTGCCTATTTCTAGGAATAGACTTTTTAGCAAACCTTGTCTGCATTCTCCTAGTGTATGCATGCATGTACAATACAAAACCTCTGCTGCAAAAGTTGTTTTTGAAGATGATTACTGTGGAAACTGAGAAGATGATTTATTAGACTATTTGGAACTGGTAGGAATATAGATCTTAAACCCCTTGCATTCACTGCTCTGTAGTCCACAGCTATGGTATCAGCAACTTTAGTGAGGCAGGCATTCTATAAGGCAGCTTTTGCAGCCAGGCAAAATTCCTGGCAAGAGATGCAGCACTGAAATTACATAAATACACGTGTCTTGCCCAAAACTATATCTTAATGTGTGACTTTCAATTGCTGTTTGTAGAGTTGTTGAGCGTAAGTTTGGGTTCTGACACCTATTGTTATTTTCAAAATGATCTATTTATTTTAATATCGTTTATTTCACAAGCACAGTCAAAATTATAGGGTTTGCAATCCTTGGGTTTAAAAAGATTAGAAATCTCCTAATTCTACTGACAGTTCCAGAAAGAATTCTCAGTCTCTGCCTAACACCATAGATGGTCTTACCTCTTTGTAAGCCTTCTACTGAGTCAGCCAGAAATCTAAACAATATCAACAATGTCCTTCATCCAAAATATTTGAAAAGATGAGTACTTCTTGTTGTATTAGTTATCTATTTCTGTAATATCCAGGTTGCTCTTTTTGGGTCGTTTCTTTTTTGGTTTTGCTTTGCTTTGGTTTTGTGGTGGTTTTTTTTAGGTTGGTGGTGTGGATTAGGCTAGATAATAACACATCGTTTTAAATTGAGGAATGGCAAAGTTTGCATGATATATTGTGAAACAAAAGGGTGAAGCAGTAGGTGTTCATTTAAGCAAATAAATAGATTAGATGCAACCACCCAACACAATATATATTACCAATTAACAGCAGACTTGGATCGTGCCAAAGAAAATCATTGATTTTTCTTTAATTTGCAGCATTACCTTGGTGTACTTATTGTTTAGGAGACTGTGAGGCTCATAAATTTCCAGACATATGGCATTATAGTATTCAATCCAGTGCACATAAAATAAAATATAAACCTAAAACACTTAAATCAGTAAGCAAAGAGATTTCACTAAGAGAAAGTGGAGTAGCAGCAATTTTTTTTAGAAGACTTTGTTCAAAGTTAGCAGACAAAACCTGTGTGATTTGATATCTGCAGTAGTAGTGTTGCTAGTGACAGGAAATGACCAGGTGCTTGACAGTTTCTGTTGGCTACATCAGGTTGTCTTCCTGTAGGATGCAGCTGTTCACGTATTCTTTAACGAAAGCAGATGGAAAATTCATGTAGCTAATTGGTACTACTGACACAGGAGTTAAAGAAATGTTGTTACTTATTTTTTTCACTTTGAATTCCTTTTTTAGGCTTCCTATTAACATCCCAGATGGGAAACATTAAATTATGTAGAATATCAGACAGAAAATGTTTGAAAGTTGATAAAAATCTACATAAAATAAATAAAGGATTCCAAAGTGAAGACACGAGTTATCTATTTCTTAAATTAGCAATAAAGTCCTTGTGGTACACTTAAGGAACTCTGGAGACTCTGACCAAAAACATTCATTATTTTTGAGGATACAACCTTTGGATAAAAGTAAAATAAAATTTCCAAACTGAGCTGTGGAAAGATGCTGCTTTACAGATGCAGAAGTGCTGACAGTGAAGCTTTGTATCAAAATGCTTAATGAAGTATTTGTAGAATTCTTTCTCAATTGGACCCTAAGAGATTATTTTAATCTGCTGAGTTAAAAGGAGGACAGATCACTTGATTTCATTGTCAGAGAAAAATATGAATTTATGAAAAATGAAACGTCATAGGTATAGTGTGTCTAGGGCTTACTTGTATTCCTCAGGTTAAATATGTAGGATCATTAAGAATAATTCTAGAAATAAAATGATGTGAATTTCCATATGATTTGAATACTCAAAAAGTATTTGTTTCCTCACAGTGCCTAGAGTTTTGATTTCCTATATATTAGTAGAAAAAGAAACAGAAATTTATGAAAGCTTAAGACCCAGAAAAGGCTACTAAGAACTGAACAACAAAGATAACAAATTTCAGTGTAAAGGTTGCTTTAGGTAAAAATGCTTGAAACTGATAGACATATGAGATTTCCTTTCTTTAACAATCATTTTTGGCACAGTCATTTTTTACTTAAAAGTAATATATTTCAGTGTACTAGTTGAACTGATAAGACTGAGTTTTCTAGGGCCTCAATGGTCACAGAATCACAGAATCACAGAATACTAGGGGTTGGAAGGGACCTCAAAAGATTGTCTAGCCCAACCTCTCTGCCACAGCAGGATTCCCTTTAGTAGGTCACATAGCAACACTTCCAGGCGAGTTTTGAACATCTCCATAGAAGGAGACTCCACAACCTCTCTGGGCAGTCTGTGCCAGTGCTCTGGCACCTCAACTGAGAAAAAATTTTTTCCTGTGTTCACACAGAACCTCCTATGTTTCAGTTTACAACC
The DNA here is from genome assembly GCA_013399015.1 of Galbula dea. Taxonomy (NCBI): domain Eukaryota; kingdom Metazoa; phylum Chordata; class Aves; order Piciformes; family Galbulidae; genus Galbula; species Galbula dea. The sequence continues at coordinate 229,671 of VWZX01005344.1, read as the reverse complement.
ATTGCCCCTTGTCCTGTCACTGGGCTCCACCAAGAAGAATTTGACACCATTCTTCTGACAACCACCCTTTACATATTTAAAAGCATAGATGAGGTCACCCCTTAGCCTCCTCTTCTCCAAGCTAAAGACACCCAGCTCCCTCAGCCTTNACTGCTCTCCAACAGCTCAGCCCCCAACCTATACTCGTACATGTGGCTGGTCTTTCCCAGGTGCAAAATTGGACACTTGGCCGTGTTGAATTTCATTCAATTTCTCCCTGCCCACCTCTCCAGCCTCTCTAAGCCTCGCTGAATGGCAGCACAACCCTCTGGTGTGTCAGCCACTCCATCCACTTTAGTGTCATCAGCAAACTTGCTGACAGTGCACTCCATTCCCTCATCCAGGTCATTAATGAATAGATTGAAAAGTACTGGTCCCAGTAGGTCACTGAGAGACTCCACTAGACACAGGCCTCCAACTAGACTCCATCCCATTGGACACAACACTCATACTTCTGTTCTTCAACCAGTTCACAATTCACCTTTCTACCTGATCATCCAGGCCACACTTGCTCAGTTTAGCTGTAAGCATGCTGTGGGAGACAGTGTCACAGTGTCAAAGACCCTTCCTTCCCTCCTTCCTTCCTTCCTTCCTTCCTTTTTTCCTTCCCTCCTTCCTTCCTTTTTTCCTTCCTTCCTTCCTTCCTTCTTTCCTTCCTTCTTTCCAAAAATCCCAGGAAGGAGCAACTTGGAAGTGCTATACCTTACTGACTCATTTACTGGTGTACTGGAAAGCAACATATGGTACCAAACAGACATCCTACAGTTCAGTTTTGCACTGATATAACTGAATGAACACTCTGAATATAGGTCACTGTAATCAAATTCCTTTAAGTTATTCATAACTTGCAAATGTGCCAGCAGGAATTTAGAGCAGATAGTCTGCTGTATTCTTCCTCCTTGCTGTACTTTACATAAAATGTTCATTTGATAAAACTTTTGGTGTCAGTACGCAGGGACTAGAGTCAGTATGACAGACGAACACTGTCCCCACTTTGCTTTGACCTGTTCAATAACAAGTGGATCAGCAACAGGAAAAACTGACTGTAAAATTGTTCCTCTCTTGAAGTGTCAGGTGGCAGATACATCGTTTGGGTTCTTGTCAGGTAGGGGAGAAAACCAAGATAGATTTTCCATAACCAGATGCAGTGGTGGTGTGCTCTATCTATTAATCTAACATATTTGAGGGCAAAACAATGGCCATGCCTTCTCAGAACCCCAACTGGAAGATGCATTCTCACAATGTGGATTGTACTGAGGCACTCAGCAGACATCAGATCTGGACTGTGAGACTCGGTGTGGCTTGCACATAAGACAGAAAATGCTGTGTTGCACTGTCAGGGCTTCCCGGTCATTTTGGGAATGACCATAAGTCAAGGTTCAAGTCAGTGTAATGTTGAAAACTTGAGCAGTTTCCAGAATTAGGCAACAACTGAGTGATGTTTCTGAGGACTGCAATTAGTATTTACACAACTAAATCCTATCTTAGGTCCCTAAAGGCTTTTCTGAATCCTGGCATATGGTCTGTGAAACATGAAGTATTTTGTACCATAGAGGTTTAAAAAGCAGAACCCTAATTCAACCAAGACAGTAAGAGGGACTTAGGTAAATGCACAGAATTTCTTCAGTGCCTGCCAGCATTACTTACAGACTATTTTTTATTTATCTTTTTTTTTTTTTATCTAAAAGGAATAGATATTTCATATTGTTACAGATCTGAAAGAAAAGACTTCAGGGAACATCAAGAAAGCTTTGGGATATCATATGTATTTTCAAGGCAGCAATGCCTTAATTGTAGGAGACCTTATATGGACTAGGTATGAATGAAGCTCGGTCTTTCATAAAACTTTATATGCTCATGCTCAAAACAAGCTATGATCAGACACAGTTAGCTTTTAGCACTAAGGGAAAGTATTACAGAGTGCATTACTACTGTAATGACATTTTCTTATAGAGATTTAGAAATAGATGTGCATTATTCAAATATTTGTTGGTGGTTTTGTCACATTAAAAGATGGATTTCGTATTAGTAATATGCTACATGCATATTTTGACAACTTGGAGGAGTTTCAACACTGAGAAATACTCCACATATATCGATTTAAACATTCATACATTGGTTTAAACTGAAATGGACTTTCAGAACCAGTTTTCTATACCATTTGTTACTACTGAATAAGATGGGATTAGTGAGAAAAATACATCTCTCTCTTCACATGCATCAGTGATGTTGAGGACTGATCTCACAATGACCACAACTAACAATTTAGAAAGCATGAGCACACAGTGGCAAAGGGGACCTTCCAAATAGTAAGGGGTGAATAATATCACCCAGTACCTTGCATTGCTTGTGCACTTCCTGGAACGTTTCAGAAACAACCCCAAGGTTGTTTAAGGGGAATTTTACAAGGGCACTTGTTTGAAGAAGGTAGTTTTTGTTTTATTGGTCTTTGTAAGATGTAATGCACAAGTACAGTATTATAGGGATAAATACAATTACCTAATTGCCGGTAGTAATTTCAAAAGATGTGCAATCAATTGCCCATTAGCTGTGATATTTTTAGCACATTCCCCCCCATGCTATGGGTAAACCTACAAGGACTGCCATATTTAATGGACTAATTTGAGCATTTCCTTGAAAGATATTATTAACAACTCCCATCTTTTAATTAAGGAGTTGTCATTAGGGAAGATGTTGAAGTTTCCTGTCTTGTAGTTTTCTATATTTAAGAACTCTTCAGCATTTTTTCTGGAACTAGGGACAGAAGCTCTATTTACTAAGATGGCTGTTCTTGAGCCTTCTGAAGATCATGTGCTGTTGAGCAAGTAGGGTTTTATGGATTTTGGAACAGCCTATAATGGCAACATCATTGAGATCTCATGATCATTTCCTGTTGTTCAACCTCATTTTTCACTTGTTTTGTTGAAAGATCTCCATTTATTTTAAGATGAAAGAGATTTTCTTTGGCATATGATTGCAGGGACAGGTGAAGTAGAGATCTTGTGAATCTATGTGATTTCAAAATTTCTTACATGCTTGGTTATACTTGATGACAAAAATGGTCCTTTCTAGATTCTATGAAAATTTCTAAATTCTATGAAAAAAACATGTGGACATCTTCTTTGGTATGCTAAGATGTGAAATCCTAGCAAGTTCCTTCATGCTCACATAGCAAGGTTCATATCTACTCTTTGACGTGCTCAACATCCAACCATCATTATTCTGGGTCAAGAGAGAGCTGGCAGAAATCTTAAAGCACACTAGCACAGACTAGATGCTTTTTCTATGTGTCAGCTATCACACGTCTTACTTTCAAACCTTCAACCAAACTCAGTCTGAAGTCTTGAAAGGAACATTTCTTCTAAGCTTCTGAAAATGTTTAGGGTTCATGTTCATCTCCCATCCATATCTTTGGCCTAATTCATGAAGACCTTACTCGTTTTTCCTCATGTCAAACCAAGGCTATCCCATCTGGATAATACACACAGATATCATGCAACATTGCCTGTTTTCTTATATTTTCAGCCAGGTTTGGGTTGTTTGGTTTGTTGCTGTTGGTTTTGATTGTTTTCTATTTAGAATTTAAATTATACGAAGGGGTTGACAGAAGAATACACCAAACAACATTAGCTAACACCAAGTCCTGTGACAATGTATTTCAACTATTTTTAGCTGAACAATAAAACTTGCTCCTTTGTCCTAATACAAATCTTTAGCAAAAAGTTCTCATTTCATATTTTACTCCACTTCTTAGTTTTCTGATTTTTTAATTATTATTGTTTATTTCCAAATAGACAACCCAGAGCTCACTGGTGTAAGAGAGCCTTTGGACCTGCTTCCCAAGACACAGCCCCACTTAGAAACTGAACTATCTTGCAGAGCAAATTATATTCCATGCCATTATATTACCTTCAGTTACTAACACAGAAAATCTGCATCTGGCATTTATGAAAAAAATCCAAAAATCCATATTTACTCTTTCCACTCTTAGAATTACAATCTATATTGAAAACTAGAAAATGACTCACCATCAGAAATAATATGGCAATACCTAGTCTGGTTTGCTTTTTTAAAAATGATTGACAGTTTTTCTTAAAAGCCTTTCAGATTGATCATCTTTTTAATTCTGGAAAAACACAGCTGCTTTCCCACCTTTGAACACACCGGTGTTTGACAGACAGTGGGAATCCACATTTTTGAAGAGGCTTTTATAATCCCTGTCCAAGGCAAAAGTAAATGTTAATTCCTCTGCAGGATTGTTCCTTATCTTAGTTGATTTTGACCTTTTTTTGCAGTTGCCTATTGTGTGTACCTTTGCTCCAAGAGCATTAAGACCACCTAAGGAGAGGACATATACAGGCCTGCCCCTGAGAACTGTCAACATTACTGATGTATTAGCATATGTTGATGACCCAGCTGTCTTCCTGCTCATCCATAGCAGGCTGTTGCTCGCCTGGCTGAAAACTGGCAATTTCCTTTCTAGTCCAGGCTTCACAACAAAAACCACTAAACATCAACCTCAGTGCTTGTAAAGACAGCCTCTCTTCTGAAGGTTATCATCATATGTTGCCATTGATGCCAGCAAGGCAAAGCAAAGAATAAGACTCTCATATAAGTTCAGTTCTTTGCAGTGTCCAGTTATATCCATAGATCAAAAAATAGGCAGCTTTTTAGACCTCAAAGTCAGTCTTTCAAAGAGATTAAAATCAGAGATCATGAACAGGAAGACAGACGGTTGCACCTGGGCATGCAGGTTCTTTTGCATCTCTGTTTCCCTTGGCTTCAAACTAGGCAGATTTTACTTGACAGTGAAACTGAATGTTTAAAATGCTGTTTATTTGTTTTCAAGCAGCAGAGAAAGCACCTTCATAGAACTGGCACTCAGCACAGAGCTGCTGTTTCATTTTGGAGTAATGCATTCCCTATTATACTTATTGTTCTGCATTTATTCTATTGCCTGGTACTGTAATACACTGCTCTCAGTATGCTAATGGGATTTCATGGGACTGCCATCACCAGCTTGATTTGTAACAGGAAGCCAGGACAATAGGGGCTTTGAGAAGATTAATGTGAGAAATGCATGCCTCTGTAGAGGGGCATCAATGCAAAATGAAAAACAACACTGTCTTCCATTGCTTGTTACTGCCATCTCATTTTCACCAGTAAATAACTAGTGCATTTCTCTCCACAATGAACACCAACAAATGGCAGACAGCCTTTATCAACAATGAACGTACTATATGAAGGGACAGAGAGGGCAACGTTCCTCTCAGGCATTCCATATAGTCACCTACCTCTCCTCATCACCCCCAAGACTTCTGTGTTTAAAGAAATTCCCTGAAATTTTACTTCACTGAGCATCTCCTGACAACCTGAAGGTATCAGAAAATTCACAGTGGGTTCACAAAGTCTCCGGTAGTTTAAGAAGAGGTTTTGATGATCTGTTCACGAGCAAACTCCAGTGAAGCTATTTTGTCTGCTACCATGCTTAGATGATAGACTGTATTTGGTAGCATAGAGAGCACAACTGCAATGTTGCAACTGTGCTGTGATTTAAAAACAGCCAGCCAGGGGCAAAACAAGGTGGCCTCAGGAAATGGCTTCTTAATTTTCACTGGACATATATTATTAGCATACGTGCTGATCGAAAGTCACTGGCTGCTTTCTGAGTCATACAATGTTCTTGCATTAATTTGGAAATTCAAAGAACTGAAAGAAGATAAGTATTTTTATTAGTTTCTGTCTTATCTATTTGCATTTCAATTATGTTGTTATTTCAGGGCAAAAGCTACAGCTGGAGATAAAAAAAAAAGTGAAGAATGATTAATATGAGGTTATTTCCCTTGCTGAAGGCCAGATTAATCTTTCAGGAGACTTTGGCAGGCCACACATCAGGTGCCATCTGAAAACATGAAACCAGAATTGGCTTGTATGGCAGGCATACAGAGGCACTGCAGAATGTGTACAGCCCACAGACTGCCAGGAAAAGATTGCATCAATGTTCAGAAACCAATATCCCAGCCTCAGTGGTTTAGGTAATCTGAAGTCTTTTACTTTACCTTTCCCTTGAAGTCTCACAACTTTGGCATGGTGCAACAAATGGCTGTGGTGCAAACTGATTGACCTAGATGACAGCCACACCTGCTTACATCCCTCCACAGCTATCCTCATGCTCTGTTATCATCAGGTTGTGTGCTTTTCATTGCTTCCAAAGGCGTTTTTACAGTGCTATTTCTATGTTAAGTCTAATTCACAGAATCACAGAATCACAGAATATTAGGAGTTGGAAGGGACCTCGAAAGATCATCTAGTCCAACCCCCCTGCCACAGCAGGATTCCCTAGACCAGGACACACAGAAGCGCATCCAGACAGGTTTTGAATATCTCCATAGAAGGAGACTCCACAACCTCTCTGGGCAGTCTGTGCCAGTGCTCCAGCACCTGAACTGTGAAAAAATTTCTACGTGTATTCACACAGAATCTCCTATGCTTCAGCTTACAGCCATTGCCTCTTGTCCTGTCACTGGGCTTCACTGAGAAGAGCCTGATCCTATCCTCCTGACACACACCCTTCACATATTTAAAAGCATAGATGAGGNGGACTCCACTAGACACAGGCCTCCAACTAGACTCCATCCCATTGACCACAACTCCCTGACTTCTGTCCTTCAACCAGTTCACAATCCACCTCACTACCCAATCAGCCAGACCACACTTCCTCAGTTTAGCTGCAATGATGTTGTGGGAGACAGTGTCAAACGCTTTGCTGAAAACAAGATAAACCACATCCACTGCCCTACCCTCATCTATCCACCTGGTTATGTCCTTATTAAAGGCTATCAGGTTGGTCAAACATGGCTTCCCCTTGGTAAACCCATGCTGACTGCTCCCAATGACCCCCCTTATCCTTGATATGCCTAGAGACAGAGTCAAGGATAAATCTATTTAGCTTGGGAATTTCTTAACTCACATATCTTCTAAGACATTTATTTAATTCTGTCCACATGCGCTGACTTTGGGAAGCTCAAGGAGCCATGCATTCACAGAAGGCAGCAGTTATATCTGGTATGGATACTCCTGGTTTCCATATGTCCAGCAGTGTCAGAATTTATTGACCCAAGACACACAGCTTACAAGCTAGTTCAGGTTAGCTAGAAGGAGGACTTGGCTGTGATAAATAAAACAACATTTTTTGAACAGTGCCTGTCTGTTAATAAATTAGCATGTGAATAAATAAAAAAATAATGAGAAATTGGAAGAAGATTTCTCTCTGGACTGCTGTAGGTCCATTTTCTATTTCTGGTAACAATGCAGTGTGCTGAGGTGTCGCATTTCTCATGCACCCTGGATGAATATGCATGGTAGCCATACCTGTATTCTACTGTTGTAGCTCTGCTATGAAAGTAAAACCAAACAGGCTACTTTGTGATATATTTCTTCCCTTAAGTCTGCTAAAGGGGTTCTAAATTGATTTAAGTCTGACTTGGTTAAACTGGATTCAAGTCTACACTCCATTACAATATAATCAATTGATGTGTCTTGAATAAATTTTACTTTATGAACAGGAATATGTTTTAGAGATGACTTTTCCCATAAGACTTATTTTGTCTCATTTTATCTCTTCAGCTTCCTGCAAACTAGATTCAAATGAATGCATGAGCAAATAGTTCAAACCTGTGGCTGTTTTGCTGTTCTCCTCTGTAGCTCTGATATCTCTGAGGTGGATCTTAATACACACAATAGTTAATTTACACTATGGAATTCTTCACCACAGGACGCTGTGAAACCCAACATTTCACACAGGGTCAAATGAAAATTGAACTAGCTACAGGAAGACAAATGCCTGAAGCCTTCTAGAGATGTGAAAAATCACCTCTGACTCAAGAACCCTACAAGCTGCAAATTCTAGGAAGCTAGAAAGAATTTAAAAGAAGTCTAACTTTATCCTTGCTTTACTCTGAATGCACTTCTTTGGGAAATCACTTTTGGGCTTCTTTAGAGAAAATAATTAGGAGTTGTCACTCAGGAAATTCTTATAATCATGTGATGTAAAATGCCCTAATAATCCTCCTAAAACCCCTCCAGTGTGGAATGCCACAAGATTCACAAATAAGCTCTGGCTCTAACATCTCCGGCTATGGTAAAGTTCTGAAAATGTACAGGAACGCACATAAATACAGAAACTCAAACTGGTCATAAACCACTAATAACATCTAAGGTTCTTTAGACATGAATTTCTCTGAGTGACAAAAGCTCTTTGAATACTGAAGTTCTAGTCTGAAACTGTGGATCTTCTGTGTTATCTAAATGTTTATTTTGAAAATATTAAGTCATCCCAGAAGATCAAACTTACAAGGATTTGTCAAGTGCTTGTCTTTTCTTGAGGAAAAAAGTACACAAAGGAGAAAGAATAACTATGTTAAAGGAAAGAGAGGTGAGTTTGGTTTTTAACTGCATTTTTAAAAATTTTTAGAATTATTTTAGATAATTTTAAATGATAATGCACAGTTAAAATGAACTCAAGGTTGTGTTAATTTCATTGTCCTGTATTTGCACTTGCACGGAGCTTTGGTTTTCTGCCAGTTTGCTTCCAAGTGTTATTTGACCCATGCTTGGCCAGGAAATATTAACAAATAGAGCTTCAGTGATTGCATGTTCCTTTTTTTTAACCATGTATTCGTAGGGAAGTCATATTAATAGTTATTTGCCTAACTTGTCTTTTCCTCTTTATATAATGGTTTGATCTCAGAATACAAAATACATGATTCTGAGGTCCTGAAAATAATAACTAATTTGCATAAAACTGAGTGTCAGGGTCAGGGCTGGGCCAAACACCAACCCAATGACAGACACTCCCTATTACCCCCCTTCCACCCACTGCACACCTTGAGAAGGGAAAGGGGATAAAAGAGAGAGAAAGACTTGTGGATTGGAAAAGAAAACTAAAACTACTTTAATAATAGTAATAATAATAATCATAGAATCATCAGAGTCAGAAGGGACCTCAAAGATCATCTAGTTCCAACCCCCCTGCCTGGCAGGGACACCATCCACTAGATCAGGATGCCCAGGGCCCCATCAAGACTTGATATGATAAAAGAAATATATACAAATATGTACAAAACCAATACTGAACCCAACCCCCCCTACACAGTAACTGCATCACTGTCACCACTGGTACTGCCTCAGCAGCAGATGGGAATCAGGCTCAGGGGCTGGATAGTGGTACTGGATGCAGGAACTTATGGATTAGGATCTAAGGCAGAACAGAGTTCTCAGATGCTGACCATTGAAAAAGACAGCAAAAGCCAGAGAGAGAAGGAACTGACCCTCAGTTTTGTCTTGAATGTGATACATATGGGATGGAATCCTTAGCTGGTAGTTTAGGGTCACCTGTCCTGTGTGCTCCTCCCTGAAAGTACAGCCTGAAACATTAGATCTTATCACTGCTAGAAGCAGGCAGTGTCTATGAAAACACAGTTAGTTTCAGAAAGTGAAATTAAAGGAGATTTACCTGAAAAATAAAGATCACTGACCACATTTAATTCTGTTCTAACCCAAATCAGGTCACTGAGGAGACAATGTAAAGAATTCTGTATTCCCATATATGTGCCTATTTTGACAGAGACACTTTCTTTAGTGAATATTCATCAATGAATATCTCACCATTTTGGAAAGACAATAGCTACAGTGTCATCAAGACATCAAAGGTTACTTTTGTCCTAGAGTTCCTGGTAGGTTTAAGTATGCAGATAAAATGTTAATCTAGTGTAAGCATGTCATATTCTCATCCTAGCATTTTTAAATCTTGTTTTTAAAAGACCAGACATCTGGAAACACATCAAACATCTGGAAAAATCAGTCATTCAACCATAGCTCATCCTAATTTGAAGATCCAGTTATTTGTGTCAAGATGAAAACATTAACTATATCAAATAAATGCTTTGATATCTAAACTAGAATTTGGGTGGAACTGTGGCACGAAAATATAAAACTCAGGTCTATATATACCCTGTCCCAACTGTTCCTTAGCTCTGGGCACATTTCTGAACCCCTGATGTGTCCAGAGCTCTGCTTTAGAGATCCTCATGTAGCAATCAGTACAGCTGAGCTCCTTGTTTCTGCCTAATATGACATGACTCCACCCAGTTGCTATCCTCCAAATGTATGCTACTGCCTATATTGACAGGATCTGATTCCCATCCAGATCAATAGGTTTGTAATGGGGGACAATGGAGTAACCACTTCTCATTAGATTGAAAAAACATTTGACCAGCTTGTGGGAGATTTTGGATCAGTTCTTATCACAGCCTAAAAAAAAATTGCATACCACTTTCCACTCCCATGTAGCCAAAGAAAGAAGGAAAGGTGCTGATCACCTTTCTTATTCTCCAGTCTTTTAGTCATAAGGAGATGAAGCTGCAACAGGAGAGTGTTGTGCTTGGTGAAAGCACAGGGTCTCTGTCTCTGCACAACACCATCTTATCTTTTTGATAGCTGAGGCACGCAGGGCTGGAGCAAAACTGTGGCACTGTGTTGAGAAAGTTTTCCTATTACTATATGGAGGAGGAAACTAGAAGTTAGAGGGAGGGGCAGAGTTTCTTCACTCATCTTGTTTTGCTTTGCCTTTCAGTAAAACACAAGTATACTTTCACCCGTTCACTAAAGCTAGTCTCTGAGCTGGAGTATGCAAAGGGACATGCCTGCAGCCCTGAGTCTAGTGTCTGCATCTGGATGGGGTGAAGCATCAGGCACACTGATTCCCTAATGGCTTGCTCAGTTTAAAAAACACTCAGATTGTCTTCTTTAGGCAATTCTCTCCCTCAGCTGTATATGGACAGCATCTAATTCAGAATTCTGGATTAGACCTCCAGAGGCCTGCATGTTTTATACAATTTATTACATTTAATTGTACATGGCCTTGTTTGGTGATGCATCCCACTACACATTGCATAAATATGTGTTTTCAGAAAGCTGTGAAATGAAATGCAATTGTTCAGCAGTAGTACCCTGCTCTGCTATGTAGGCAGTGTGTTATCATTGTTGGATATGCATCACAAATGCATGAATTATTATGTTTCCATGAAAACTACATGACATAACAATTTTAATGAAAATGAACTAAACCCAGAAAGAGACAACCACTATCCAGCAGTCTTTTTATGCATCACAGGGCAGCAGCAGTGTCTAATCTACCAAAGGGATTATTTACACCAAAAGCTTTGGGTGAACTACATTTTTAAAGTCTACAGGTTATTGTTACCTATGGAGTTGGCTCTTCTTCCACTTTTCTTAGAAAGAACAGAATTCAATTGACATACATAGATAAAAAATCAGTAAAAGAGGAAATAATAAATTTCATATATATCTGCACATATCAAAAAATATATTAGACCTAACACATAGTTCAGATACAAAGCTGAGCTACTGTGCCTATTATGCACCGTAGAGTTCTGACATGTAATCACATGTACGGGTATTTAAAATATGAAGTAAAATGTGTTCTCCCTCATGAAAGCTGAAACTCATTAGGCTATTGCATTTTACTGCATGTTTGAGGTAGGGTATTGGTTTGCATGTGGTCAGTTTTCCCAACAGATATTATACTTAGTTCAATGTGTTAAGTCAGGATAACAATGGCTGTGAGCTGCCTAGAATGTCATTCCCAATGGGTGAGAGGATAACTTGCGGGGAAGTTGGACTAATCCTTCAGAAACCTCAGAGCACCTTCTCTTCTTTGCCACTTAGGTGGTGCAAGAATAATATCCAGTATAGCCATCACCTACATCTCTTTCTCTGCAGCAGTTCTTACAGAGGAAATAATGAGGTCATATTAAAGACAGGGAGAGGAAACTAGCAGGGATGACTGGAAAGTAATTTTCACTTTCTGAGGATAACCCCATATGAGTAGCTATGGCTCTAGACAGTGTCCTAGGCTGCAGGTAAAAGGAAGTGCCAGGTGTTTTGAGTCTGTATCTAGTTCATAGACAGTCTTTGATACACCCAAAGTAAACTGAAACCCTGGTGAGGCCGCATCTGGAATATTTTGTCTAGTTCTGGGCCCTTCAGTTGAAGAAGGATAGGGAACTGCTGGAAAGAGTCCAGCACAAAGCCACAAAGATGCTTAAGGGGCTGGAACATCTTCCTTCTGAGGAAAGGCTGAGGGAGCTGGGTGTCTTTAGCTTGGAGAAGAGGAGGCTAAGGGATGACCTCACCTATGCTTTTAAATATGTGGAGGGTGTGTGTCGGGAGGGTAGGATCAGGCTCTTCTCAGTGAAGCCCAGTGACAGGACAAGAGGCAATGGCTGTAAGCTGAAGCATAGGAGATTCCGTGTGAATACACGTAGAAATTTTTTCCCAGTTGAGGTGCCAGAGCACTGGCACAGACTGCCCAGAGAGGTTGTGGAGTCTCCTTCTATGGAAATATTCAAAACCTGTCTGGATGCGCTTCTGTGTGTCCTGGTCTAGGGAATCCTGCTGTGGCAGGGAGGTTGGACTAGATGATATTTTGAGATCCCTTCCAACTCCTAATATTCTGTGATTCTGTGATTCTGTGAAATTAGAGAAGCCCCAAACTCTGCAGATATGTCATTGTAAATATTATTTCCTTCTTAATTTTAGAGATACGAGAAGCATTACTGTAAGAGCTAGAGCCTGGTAACCACAGAATCACAGAATCATTTTGATTGGCAGAGCCCTTTAAGATCATAAATTCCAAACATTAACCCAGCACTGTCAGGTCACTGCCATTAAACCTTGCCCCTAAACACCACATCTACATGTCTTTTAAATACCTCCAAGGGTGGTGTCTCAAACACTTCCCTGTGCAGCCTATTCCAGTGCCTCATAATCCCTTCTATGAAGAAATTTTTCCCAATATCCAACCCAAGCCTCCCCTGACTTAACGTGAGGCAGTTTCCTCTTGTCTTATCGCTTGTTACTTGGCAGAACAGATTGACTGCCTCCTTACTACAACCTCCTTTGAGCTGGTTGTAGATAGAGATAAGGTCTCCCCTCAGCCTCTTTTTCTCCAGTCTAAACAACCCCAGCTCCCTCAGCTGCTCCTCATAACACTTGTGCTCTGGACTCTTTGACAGCCTTGTTGACCTTCTCTGGACATGTTCCAGTACCTCAAAGTCCCTCTTGTAGTAAGGGGCCCAAAACCAAACAGAGTATTCAAGGTGCAGCCCTCACCAGTGTTGAGTACAGGGGAGCAATCACTTCCCTAGTTCTGCTGGCCACACTGTTTTTGAAACAGAAACAGATGCCTTCTTGGGCATCTGGGCACACTGCTGGCTCATGTTCACCTGCTTGTTGACCAGCACCCCCAAGTCCTTTACCTCTAGGCAGCTTTCTAGCCACTCTGCTCCAAGCCTATAATGTTGCATGAGACTGTTGTGACCACAGTGCAGGACTCGGCACCTGACCTTGTTGAACATCATACAACAGGCCTTGGCTCACTGATTCAGCCTGTCCAGATCCCTCTGTAAAGGCTTCCTACCTGCAAGCAGATCCCTTCCCAATATTTCTCTCTTTAAGTAATGAAAGCCCTGGAGATTGCCTGCTCCACACTGGTGTAACAATCAGATGCCATTTTCCATTGTAGCTGCTTTCACCCTTGTGAAATGCCCAGCAAATAACTATTTCTGGATGTAATACCTATTTCTGGAAAATATCCACTCCATTGATTTAATCCTTATGTGCAGCTCCACGATCAGTGTAAAGCACTTGAGCATCCACTGCTCGAGGAACAGTCCCCAACTGCGTGTTCTGACTCTGCTATGACTTACATTAGATGTTTTTTGGGGTGTAATCTGCATTTTTCCAGTAATGCTGCATACATCAGTACAGAAGAATTAGAGGGCATTTTGTGTTTATGGTATCTAATGACAAAACTAAATCAGCACTTTGGTGCTTGTGCTTTGAAAAATATCAGTACTGAAAGGTCAGCAAGTCTTTGTCAGAGGAAGGTTTTTCTTTACAGCTCCAGTTGTGTAGGCCCTAAGTCTACTATTTTTGTTACACTGAGTAGCATTTTATTGTTTGAGATGTGTGTTTAGTTGCTTTTGTCTCACCTAATACAAGAGAAGATAAAGCCATGAGAATCTGTCCTTTGGCACTACCCTTTCTGTGGTAGGTTGACCTTGGCTGAATGTCAGGTGCCCACCAAGCTGCTCTGTCACTATCCTTCTATCAACAGGACAGGGGGAGAAAATATAGTAAAAGTCTTACAGGTCAAGATAAGGGAGATCACTCACTGATTACAATCATTGACAATACAGATTCGACTTGGGGAAATTAGTTTAATTTATTAGAAATTAATTTTAACAGAAAAGGATAGTAAGAAATAAAGAAAAACAAACCCCTTCTTCTACCTCTCCCTTTTTCCAGACTCTGCATAATTCCTGCTTCTTCTACCTCATCTCCCCAAGCAATGCAGGGTGATGGGGAATGGGGTTTGCAGTCGATTCATAGTGCTTTTTCTCTGCTGTTCCTTCCTCCTCACACTTTTCTCCATGGAGTCCCTGCCACAGGATGCAGTCCATTGCAAACTGCTAAAGAGTGGGTCCTTTCCACAGGTTGCTGCTCTTCAAGAACATCCTCAGTATGGGTCCTTCAGGATAGGGACTGCTCCAGACTTAATCTCCCATGGCATCAAAGCTGCTGCCAGAAAACCTGATCCTGCATGGGCTCATCTCTGTGAGCTGCAGCTTCCTTCAGAGACCATCCACCTGCTCCAGCATGGGGATCTACATGGGCTGCAAGTGGATGCTTGTTTCAGTGTGGTCCTCCGTGGCCTGTAGGGGGAACAATCTGCCTCACCACATGATATTCTCTAGGGGCTGCAGGGGAATGTCTGCACCAATGCCTGCAGCATTTCCTCTCATTCATTCTTTATGGACCTAGGTGTTTGGAGGGCTATTTCTCTTGTATTTTCGCACCCCTCTCTCTGTCTTGCTGTTGCACAGCTTTTTTAGCCCTTCCTTAAACATGTTATCACAGAGGCATTAGGACTGTTGCTGGCAGGCTCATCTTTGGCCAGTGGTAAGTCTGCCCTGGAACTGGCTGGAACTGTTTCTGCCTGACATGGGGACAGCATCTGGTGTCTTCCAACAGAAGCCACCACTGCAGCCCCTCTGCTACCAAAACCTTGCCATATATACCCAGTAGTCTCTAGCACATAAATAAACCATGGAGGTTAAGAGGAAATGCAACAACATCAAGTCATGCATTATAAATGAAGGATGACCATTTGCCCTATAACAGTGACTGTCATTTTGCATTTGACAATGACGACCCAATGTCTGTAGGAACCTTTTCTACACTGAAACTCAGACCTCACATTTTTCTCAGAGGATAAAAACAGTGTGCCCTACACATTTTACCAACTCTTTTCACACAGCAGATGATGTTATGACAGATATTGGCAATACTTCTAACTCATGTAAAAGAAATGGTCTGTAATCTATTATCCGTTCCAGGAGACATGCTGTCCCTCCACCATGAAGAATTTCCTCACAGACCTCATTCTGTATAAATGCAACATATAATGTATATTCCTTATTAGATTTTAGCTCTGTCTATCCAATACATCTGCAAGGCTTGTGTTTTCTCGCTTCTTTGTAAAACAGTGAATACATTATAGATGGGTCCCAAGTCTCAAATCAAGATTGCACAAGAATTCCAGCAAAACTTGTTTGCTGACTATCATGTTACTGTGTTACTTTCCACCTTCCTAAAGTTACCTAATTGTCATGAATTACCAGATGAACACATAATTTTGAAAGCCTAGCAGTTCAATCTGACCCTTGGTTCAGATTCCTTCCTGCTCTTCAGTTCCTGAATTTCTAATATAGTGTTTCTTGCTTGAACAGAAAGGTTTAATCTCTATCATACAAGATTCTTGAGGCATTTTACAGTTTGTGTTTCCCTTCCACCCAACACACTTTTCCTATGGGAAAATATTTTTTTCTGCACTGAACGGCACATGTTGCAGAACTGGAAGGATTTTAAACATATATTCAGTTTTAATTTTAACAACAGTAAGAGTACTACATTATTTGAGGCCTGGTTTCAGTACAGTACTTTCACCGGTTTTATTACATAAAGTGATGATCTGCTGGTATATTCTGAAGATAACATTATAATGAGGTATAAAGGTACTTTGTATACCTTTAGTTTATTATTGTTTCTCTTACAAGACTAAGTTCCATGGTTTTCGATACTTTTCTATCAGGCTGAATATATATGTCTTTGAGGGCAGTGTTGCACTTTAATGCTATGGTTAAACACTACAACTGTGTGTAGGCAAACCCTCAGGGCTCAGACAGACGCTCAACAAGTTAGTGCACATCAGCAGAACCACAGTAATCCACCATATACAAGCACTTAGCCTGTCCCAAATGTGTTGTGAAATATAAGTGCTAAAACCTCTCTTGCTGTATCTCTCTTTTTTCTTACTTTTTCTTACCAAAAGTGGGATTAACTTCTGTACAAGCAAGAAACAAATCAGACTGAAATTATAAAATAAAGTAGATCCCCTTCTAAAAACCTGAGGGGACAGAAGTTCCATGGGACAGAGCAGCTCCCTTTAAAAGAGATACTGGAGGAAAATAACTAGAATGGAAATTGCCTTTAAAATGGGTTTACTGACCTTTCCCTCCCTCCTAAATGACTTTAAAATCCAGGTCTGGGATGCACAGCAGTTACAGCATAAGGATGTTATGACTCCAACTTATACTTTTGATGAGGATATAGATGTCTCATGTGGTGTCTAGGCTTACATAGAGAGACAAATACTTTTTCTCCAGATTGTTCCTCAACTATGGAAGTCATCAAAGCAATTTTAAGATCAATTGAAACTCTGAAAATGAGCCAATGGCATTCCCTGAAGTTTAATGTAACACGATGAGACTGCTCACTCTGAGTTAATCTCTGACAGCAGCACTTTGCACATGTTAATATTTAGGAAGCATAATGTAGAAAGCCATAAAGTAAAGCAGTACAATAGTCCATCTTACAGATCACAGCAACATGTACACCATCCACCTGTGATGGTAATTTTGGCTGAACTCCTTCTGTATGTGAAGAATGACACATCAGACAGACAGGTTGAAGGTAACCTTTCCCAGTCTTTGCAGATGAGGTAATCTACTCACAGTTAACATATTGAGGAAGGGCTTCCACACAGTGATTCGAAGCAGGGAGCAGGAAAAATTAGCAGCAGTTGAAGCACTAATTGTTTCTCAAAAATTTAAGAAGTTCCTAATGGACCAGTGGTTTGGATAAATAAGCCACTGTGCTTGAAACAACCTGTCCTTAGGCTGGTCTAAGACCAATTCTGCTGCAGTAGAATCTCAACATCCCTTTAGCTGGCCCAAGTGCTACATTAGGCTTTCTTAAACTGAAGCAGAAATGTGTTTAGGAAAAAAGACACTTCCACAAAATCATTGTTTTTACACCGTCTCCCCCTGCTTCATGTTCAGTTTTCTGCTTAAAGCCTTCTCAAGCCATTACTGTCTGCAAAGTGATTGAGCTTGAAGGAAACAGTACAGTTTATTCCTACTGCTTGCAGTGAAGCCAGAGCTATATGCTGCAGGGTTTTGAGGTTTTTTTGTGTCTACTCACAAAGCCTGCTCTACATATTCTAGGTGGAGCCTTTAATAAGGTACATTAAGAGGTGCTGACTGGTACAGCGTAAAAGGGTAAAAAGTAATGGCACATCTTCAAAATGTCAGGCTCACTGCTACTGTGCATTCTCAGTATTCAGTGAAGAAATTGCTAGCCAGTGCTTTTAATCATTTGAGCCTATTTTTAAAACACTTTTATTTTTCTTCTCTGTTCTTTTTCATATTTATATATTCAGACATTCTCAGGTACTAAAGCTTTATAATACATATTCATATGACAACTCCAAACATTATGATGGCTTGTTTAAAAATTCAAAAATGCAATTTTGAGACTGAATTATTAGTATTATTCAGAAAAATACTTGAAGATGTTATTTAAGGCTGGCACAGCATAGCTGTTATTCTTGCAGAGACATAAGTCTGCTTAATAGCAAAATTCATTGCTTCTAATTTTTCTTAAATATCAAGGAACAATTTCTTGCAATACAACTGATCTGGAGAAAAGACAGTAAGGTAAATATATTAGGATGAAAATGTCATAGACATACCTATTGACTATGTGTACAAGTCTGCACAGTTTGAATCAACTATCAAAACCACTTCAAGACTATCAGACGTGTATTCTGTGAAGGAGAACAAAGAAAGTGTCACATAAAGTTAGGTTCTTCCACAGACTGTGTGAAAAATCTTGACAATTAATTTGTGTCAGCATCAGTGTGGAAGCTGAAATTCATTGGTATCAAAAGAATAGAAGATTCTATATTTTGCATAAGAATAAAATCTGATCATCCTCATATGAGCCTAAATGACTTCAGGCAGGACTGTCAAGGGTATGGGAATAAGAATGAATGAATATTCAGAATTACACAGGGGCATGTGAGGATTATTTTCCAATAAAAAGAATTCCAATCTATTAAAAAATTATAGGTATGAGAAACATTCCAGGCTAATGATGATCATTGCTGAGAAAAAAATATAACTGCTGATTTAGAGTGAAATAATTTACATGCAGTATGTATTTAGTCAGTCTTAATCAACATCACACTAATCTAAATCGTGATTAAGTATTAAGGTGAAACCTTGATGTCATGGAGGGTTCTGATATATTCTTCTTCAAGAACTCAAGGGATAATTGGGTCAAATTATAGTAGATAAAAGTTGTGTGCTGCTTCCTTTCTGCTCTCCCCTCCCCACTTGTCAGTATTCCCCTTGGGGACTTTCCCCCATGAAAAACAGCATGGCAGGTGCTTTCCACATCACTCCTCCATTTGCTGTGATCTCCAAGACAGCAAGCATCAGACAGGCCAGGTGGCACCACTGAATGTAGCACCATTCCCACTCCCCCCCTTCCTTCTGCCCCTTTTTCCTCCCCCACCTCCTCTGCTCAGGTGGCCCTTGCCTTTGGGGCTTCAAGAGAAAGAGGAGCTCATCTGAGGCTTAGGAAGAGAAGAAACAAATGTTGCTTGCAAAAGGAGAAACCAGAAAGAATTTCCCTGATTTTAAAGTCAGGGGAAGGTTTATTACTAGCTGGGTCTTTTGGTGGTAATAGAAGAAAGCATCCCCACACGGAATTACATAGGATAAGGTCTTGAATCTAAAGCCATGGCTTCTTTTGACTCTTTTCCTACCTCCCACAGAGAAATGGGTAAAACGCAGTGAGCAGAGTGAGCTTATCAGCTACTGCCACCAGAGAGCTGCCAGATGTCTGATTTGCAATTGGAAAAACAGGGAAAAAAAATCCAGCCTAGAGACATGTGGGTTGTGGAATTTGATAGTTAGTATCAGAACCCAAGGAAAATTAGCTAATGTGTGTGTCAGAACAAGAAATCCGCCTTTCGTTGCAATTACTCAGAATCTTGGCTTGCCATTAAGAATGAATTTTAAAGCCTGGCATAATTAAATGGGGAGCAAGAGCCAAACGGGAAATTGCAAACCCCTGAAAAAGAGAGCTCAGAGACTAAAATCATACCTCATTTACATATTTTGCCATAATTTCAGCAAGTTTAGCCAAATTGCATTGTGCCATGCTGATACTGATGTTTAGCAGCAACAACTCTACAGCTTAAAAAGTTACTCTGGACTTGTACTGTAAAACTGAGATCAGAATTTGGCCCAGTGTTTGAAGAGTGCTTTGACCATAGGTAAGTTTCCTGGTATTACAGAACTGGAATTCGCTTAAGTGCTTGTGATTGAGTCACCTTTCAGAGTGCTGTCCCTGCAAGAAGGAGCCAGTCTTTTAGTAAGCATAGCTTGACTTCAGCCCTCTTTTCATCCCGCTTGGTGGTCAACATAGCAGCCCCAGAAGAAAAGAGCAACCTCACTACAGGTCTGCATTGTACTGACTTGATCTTATCTCAGTGACCCTTAAGCTAGTTCAGGCACTTAGAGGGTGGAGCAGCACATCTGCATCAAATACTGACACTTTGGCTGAGAAAGAAGGAGTAGGTGGGGCTCCCCTGCCTACTGGCCAAGGGTTCTCCAGGACTGCAAGAAGCTTTTGGTCCACTTGGAGGTCTGTGTTTAGCAAAGAGGGCTCAGCTCATTGGAGAGGAAACACAGAAAGTATGGATTTGGGGGAAACTGCAGGTTTGAGGTGAATCTGACCCTAGCTTTAGTTTCATAAATGTGTCGCCAAAGCTAGCCAGAGAAAGAAGAGTTTACCAGTCCTGAACAATTTGTTTTGGGGATTCCTCTGAGACTCCCACACACATTAAAATACATGCCTACCAACACCTGCAAGCTAAAAGCCTAGCATTTCACATATCTGTATTTAAAAGTCACACTGGTGGACCAAATTACAGGGTTGCTACAAAGAACAACGTTATTTATATTCTTGTTCTGAAAAGATTAAGAAAAAAAATGTATCTTAAGCAGGTTCTTTGCAATACAGAGGACTGGGTCCTTACTCACTGATGGTTATAGCAGCTGGGAGTTAAAATTAAAGTTTACTACTGGAATTTTTTCATTGCTGTTTTCAGTAGTAGGATTCTATTTCTTTCTGGCTTAGCAGCCTTTCATGTTTGTTTATAGAACAGGGAAGGGAAATAACTTTCTTAATATTATAAATGGTGAACTCATTGTATAATGTACATTTTCCAGCCCTTTTGCTTGTTGTTGAGTATTGAAGCGACACTACAACTGATAGAATTGTCTTTTCTTCCAGAAACAAAATTAATCAGTAAAAATGAGATAAAAATGGCCCTTTTGTGAGAATCTTGAAGAAGGGGATAGTCAAGTAGGCCTACTAAGGACTGAGTTGAAGTTGAAAGAGTAAGCTGCATTTTTGTATCACATCGTGAAAGCTCTCCAGTCCCACACAGTATTTACTGTTTGTGTTACTATTAGATGCACTGCTCATTTTTGCTGCTTCAGCTTTATAGCAACTGGATTGTTATTTTTGTTCAGCTTCAGAGCATTTAGTGATTAAACCTCCCTTAAGGATTTGTTTTAGCAAAGCCTGGCAGTCTATGCCATCTATGCCATCTTTCTTTATGGGTTTAGTATACTTTGGCTGTGGCTAGGCTAATGGGAGGGATGCTTTTGTATTATTACTGTGCACATTACAGAACATGTTCCTGATCTCCAGGCCAGGGAATTAGCAGGTTAACTATTTTACTGAAGGTACAACTATTGTAATAAAATCTTTTGAGTTCAAGGTCCAACCCTGTAGCATTTAGTCTGCAGTCATAAGACAATCATCTATATCAAAAGGAATCACAAGGGGGAAAAGCTGGGAAAAAAAAGAGGTTGGAATGCATCATCAGAGCAACAGATGATGAAGCATGCGTCAGAGGCAACACCCATGTATGGGGTGCCTCCATTCCAACACACAGAATGCATGATTAGGTCTTCATCCTTACAGGTAAGGAAGAAGGAGACTATGCCTAGTGTTTGAAGGTCCCAGAATTATACTTTTGTTGCAACACACTCCAGCTAATTACAGACAGATCTGGGGAGTAGGTGGGCAAAGGCAAAACCAGAAATATAGCAAAGCACCATCTGCACTGTCATTCATAAAAGTAACATACAAATATTCAGAGTACACTACTGTCTGGTATTTGCTGCATACTTGAGGACCTCAGGAGTCCCTCTGTCTTGAGAGACTGCCACAGCTGGCCAGTCAATCTCCTTCCTTAAATTTTCTCCTTGTGCTCAGTTGCAAATGTCACCTGGTGCTGGTTAAGACAAGAAGCTGTAGGAAGTAAAATCCTGCACCTTCCTCTTCCAATAATGCACTCACCTGTGAGAAAAAAGAAGGGCCCCAGCATCGTTCAGATAATTACAGAAAGCTTCTCTAGAATTCAGTTATAATACAATATGCAAACATGATACCATTTCATTTTACTGTGCAAAATTTCTCAAGTAATAGCTAGGGTGATACAGCTGTAAGTTAATAACCCAAATCTGTATTAAACAGAGCATTTTTCATGGTTCCTTTTAATTGACGTTTGTAATGCTCTGTGCTGTTCAGGAGGCAGGATGCCAAAGTATAGAGCAGAATTTCTATATAACTTTCTGCACCCCTGTCTTTCTCAGTATGGTTGTGCAGATCTGTTTCTTACTATCGATTTCCTACATAAGAAGTAACTGACTTTTCATTCAGCTTACATAGAAACAGAAACTTTGAAAAAGTTACATTACCCAGAGCCAGATCTTTATGGATATAAATTTTCATAAGTCTTTTGCAGGATCTGTCTCAAACTCTGTGGTATTCATATTAATTTAGGCAACTCATGGAAGATCATCTTCTTGGCTTGGCTTTAAACTGACTGTGGGGTATCTCTCATCTTTGAGTTTATTGATCAGTGGAGTTTGCTGTGTCTCTCATCCAAACTTCAGGCCTGGGTTACTTTTCTGTAGAAGCACAGCTAGAAGTTTTGGGAGCTGAGACAACATATACTTGGGGTAAGTATTTGAATGTTGTAGCTTTTAAGTTTTCCTTGGGCCCACAATTAGACCCAGCCTTGCTTTCTCTCAAATGAAAGGCAGACCTTTCACCAAGTAGTGATTTAATAGTGCTCTGAATTGCTCTCGGAAAAAAATCATCTCTACAGGAAAACACAGGCTTTGCAGAATGTATAAAATCAGATGCTGCTTAGACTTTTCAACCTTCAGCATTGACAGATTTCAACCTGTGCACAATAAGACAACAAGGACCACTTAACCTGACATTTGATGAAGGAAAATGACATGAGCAGAAGTACAAGGAGCAGAGCAGTTCAGGTCCCCCACCATGCTCAGCAGGCACCCATCTACACTTGCCAAAGGCTTTGGGATGCTCCCAAGAAGAATGTGGCTGAACAGGGTGGTCAGGTGTGTGTGCCAGGTCAGGCTAGAATCTGTTGCATCACCTCAGCAACTAGGGAAAGGCATACTTGTGTTGGAAGGAGACATCCTTCTGTGCTAGCATGTTTTAATTTTGCTCCAGCTCTGTGGTCAAATGCAATTGAACCTGGCTGCAGTGAAATGGGCTGCCACAAGGCTGGTGGTGGCCATGGAGACTATGTAGGTGGTGTGGATGGGAGATCCCCTGGGAGACAGATTTGGGGACAGCAACTGCCACACTGAGGAGCGCTGCTGGCCTTGGTGCCTGTGCAATCACTTCTCTCTACTGCATGGTTCTCTCTCTCATGGTTCTTTCCCCACCAGCCATCCTCTTCCCCTCTCAGGGAGCAATTTAGCAATGGCACAACTGAACTACTGACACTGGACAGAGCAAAGCAGCAGGTTGCTGAGCCCTCTCCAGAAACAGAGCCCAAGGATGAGGCAAGAGGTAGTGATGACTTTCCCAGATGGAGTCCTTGTTCGAATCCCACACAAGTTCACAGCTCAGGGAAAGCCAAAGTTCATCCAGTCTGCTACAGGGTTTGTATCCATCCCCTTAGAGGAATAAGGGCTCCATGAAATCTGGACAAACTGAGGATCTGTCTAGGGAAGTGTCCCTATCCAAGTGCATGCCAGCAAAATTTGTGTAGTTTATACTGGCAAGGAGACTTGGTAAACTAACTGTTTTCTGCCTCAGCGCATGGGCTGGGAGAAATGCAGAGTGTGGGTGAGGTCCCCAGCCATTCCCAATGGGTTTATCTGGAGGGAAAGAGCGCCAAAGACTATGGTAGCAGTTCCTTGAACTTGTAGCTAGAATTGCTTCAGCCCTTTTCCTGTGTGTCTTCAAACCAACAGGCTCAAAACTGGGAAACCCGGCAGTGGTTGCTGGAAAGCCCTGAAGCTCTGACAGCACAGCTTCCCTCTTAATTGTTCTGCAGCCCCTCTTCTATACCATAGGCTTTCCATCACTGGGAGTTAGTATGAGCTGCTTGGCTGTGGTGGATTGCACTATACATTCCAGAGCCCTTAGGTGTAGTGAAAGAGGCTGGGCCATGGCTGGCAAATCAGCAAGTCTATGCAGAACAATATCTCCTCAGAGGTGTCATGACCTGGGATCACTTCAAGAATGATGTGAAAGTGTATTAAAATAATTTGTGGTAATTAAAAGCTTCTTGGCATGCATTTGTGCCATGTTTAGGATGTACTGATGGAATCACTGTGAGGTTTGTGTTGAACTAGCTGGAGCTAGTTTCATGGGCAGTGTGCATCAGTCTGTGGAAGATCTGGTCTAAACCAAGTTCACCCCAGTGGTTTTGGATATGGCTAACAGAAACTTCCAGCCTCTGTAGGCAAGAAGTGAAGAACACCATATTGCATTAATTTTCCACAAATTGCTCACTATGGAATTTTTCTGCACTAGGACAGAAGTCCTTTCTTTTGTGGAAAAAGCTACAGGACCACCAGTGAACTCTTTTACCACTCATGAAAAAATTTAACACTGCTGTGCCAACTATAGTAGTACAGCTGCTCTAGAAAAAGAAGCACGTCCATGCTTACAACTGGGCAGCCTTCTCCCATAGGCTTTAACACTATTCTGGTGATTCCAAGAACCAGCATGTCACATTCACAGCTCCCATATGAGGAGGAAAACTCATGGATCTGTTTATGTCTGTATTCCACATCTCTATGGATACATCCAAAAGCTCCCAGGAGGAAGAAAACAAAGATCAAACATTTCTAATTGAAGAAAGTGACAAATACGTTCAGTTTGCTGTCTAAGAAGAGAAACAAAAAACCGCACACATCCTTTGCAAGTGTAAACACACAGAAAGAAATAATACCATGAGTCTGAACAAACTGTAAAGTTACTGTTAACAGATTAGATTCCCAGCATCATGGAAGAAAGTGATGGAAGCTTTTAATGCATGGAGTATCTGGTCTTTAAGTTATTAACAGTGCCAAGATGCACTGCCACTGTCATAAAAAGGTGCTTGTCCAAAGAGATTGAGAATGAAGCCTTCTGTGGTCCGCAGTCTTTGGGTGAGGTTGCATGTAACTGGACTGGTGTAACTGGAATACTGAATGGGCACACTGGTCTTCTAATGTGGATGAAGTTGTGGAACTGGGATCCAAGCAGACAGGAAAGGTCATGAGAAGAAAAATACAATGAACAGCTGCCTGCATGTTTTATTAGCCTGGCTTCCTAAGGAAATAAGACTTGCATAACAGTACTTCTTGCCCATTTGTTTTTCTGTCCTGCCCTCAAATAACTTCTGATTCTGTTGGTTTATTTCAACTAAATTTAACAGAGAGGTATCAGCCTTAGATATATTACGTTCCTCCAGGTTTCATGAAAACTGGCAGCTAGACAGGGAAAAGAGAGCTAAATTAGTACTCCCAATGAGGGGAGGGTTTCAGTGTGAATTAAACAATTACCTGCTCTGTTTTGCCTGCCAGCTGGCCAGCCAACATGGCTTAACAACTTCAAACCCATCAGGGAATAATGAATCAGGTTTTTTTTCACTTGATGTAGAAGAGAACTGGGAAGGAGGCAAGAAGTAGGTGTGTGGTAGCCAAGGGAGGTGTGGAAGAAGCAGGAAATACTGAGGAGGGGATGGGTCAGGGGGTACATGGAGGAAGAGGAGAGAGTGTGGGCTGAAGAGACTCTAGGAAAGGAACAGGGGGAACTGAGGTTACAGAGGTGAGAGAGGGTCATGGTGGAAGGGCTGGGAGTTATTATGGGGCAGGCAAGTACAAACATAGTCTTCAGGCCTAATTAGTGCTGCTGCTCACAGGGTGGCTCGTATATACAAAACGTGTTATGAATACATTACTAGCCTACTTTCAGAAGTGATGAGCACCCTTAGCTTCTATAGATTTTGGCAGGAGTCGTGGGTGCTCAGCATCAACAGCTCTTAGGTCCTGTCTGTATAATTTTAGTTAAATAAATTTGCAGCAGCTATACCTGACTGCCCTGTAGCATGAGAATTATTAGATCATTACAGTTCCTTCTGTCCATCACAGTAAAAGCAGATCTGCAGAAGCTATTAATTTACATTAAAAAATAAAAATTAACTATACCACCTAAACTGTCATCCTGATTATCAGAGGTCTGCAGACTATGTTGTATGGCTAGACACTCAATTCTTACATCTTTAGTTGCTGTAATATAAATATATATAGTTCAAATCAATTTAAAAGAAATGTTTGGCCAAAATCAATAGTGAGTCAGGCACAGCAAGATGTAGCAACCTCAACTGAGTTGAAAGCTTTACAGAATCATAAAAGCTGATTCGCACCTAACTTAATTTTATGTTGGAGTAACTTCACTGACTGAAGCATGAACTAGAGCAACAGGGAGGTGAATAAGGCCAACAGAATGAATAAGCCTAGCAAGAGATGTCCAGAAAGGACTTTATCCTCTATGTTATTGCTAAAATCTTTTATCCCTTGAAGTAGCTGATCAGGCATCCATACCAAGCTTTCCATACTTAAATATTTTTCAACTTCTTTTGGTGACATGCAATCCTGTAACTAATTTCACAGTTCTAAAATGAAGATGTGTTAGAAAAAAAAATTAAATAAAAAAATCATTGAGCTTGGAGACCCTTCTTATGAGATATTTCTCTCCCTCTCACAAAGTTCATCTCTCAGTGGTTAGACCTAAATGATATTTGCCAGAGAGGACTTCTTCCAGGGACTTGGGTTTTTGTCAGAAAAGGCTGACTTTCACCAAATGTCACACATATTACCACATATTTCACAGGTGCAATATTTCTGTCTTAGAAGATTGATATTTAAACCCGCCTTTACCTTACAGTTTGAATGCTAAGGAGCATAGTTTGATATATCTTAAGGAAAAATATATTGTCATTTTCAGAAAGTCCTGTTAGGGCTACATTTTTCAAAAGGCTTTGAGGGTTGAAAATCTGAGTTATGAATAGCTCTCTGTACACCTCTTTCTATAATTATTTTAATTATTTTAATTGTCCCTGCAATTACACACACAGAGGAGCAATTTTTCTGATTTACTCTCGTATTTACATTGCAGGTGCAAACTCCTCCCATAGCTGAATTTTGAAAATGGTCTAGGGCTGAAATTAGATCTGCCCACATTGCTTGATATGCTCTTACTGAGATCACAAGCAAGAAGCCTATGCCTTCTGAAATTCTACTCATTTGACAAATTGTGGTGCCTGCTTTTTGACTGAAAGTTTTTTTGTTTCCATTGAGTAAGTGTCTCAGCAATATAGCTCAACACATAGGATATGCAGCCAACTAAGCAGAAAAATGCATGGGAGCTTTTGTCAAAATATTCAACACACATCACTATTTCAGTGTTTCTCATACCAAGACGGTTACCAGATACCAAATACAGAGCTGGATGTTGTTTTACAGGCAACATGAGAATGCATTATTTTGTGCATTCATTTTATTTCAAGCAGCTAATTGAAGCACTTTGCATCACAAATTTATCAGTGTGCCAATCCGACTACTTTTCACTATATAAACTTTAATATGCTGATGCAACAGCTGAGATACTGGATTCTTCTTTGCTGATTTTTATTGGTCTCATAGAGTTCAGGAAGGCTAGGTCAAACAGGACTTCTCAAGGAAGATAAAGATTAATATATACATTTTACAGATGAGTAAGCTCTACAATGTGAAGTGGCATCCCCCAGATGGCAGAGCAGTTGATGGACAAATACAATAAGAGAACAAGTGACTCAGTCTACACTATTTTGTGTGGCCTTCTTGATGAGAGAAGTGCAGCTGACTAAAGCTGCATTATCATCATTTTCAGACTGACTAATGCCCTGGCAGAACACAGGCCAATCAAGATCTCTACTTCGTTTTCAAAGAAGAGATCGTTATCTTCATTTACAGACAGTTTAAACCTCTGAAACTCTTGATGTATTCTTAGCAGTTTCTTCTTGAACATAAGCAAAATCATGATCAGGTGTGGAGAGTACAGCTGCACCAATCTTTTTTTTGGCAATTAGGAAGTTGATCAAGAGACAGTGAGGTGTACCATGGTGTGGATGTGCTGTATAATATCCTTAAAAAAATAAATCTGTTGTGTCTACTCTGAAACAGTGGTCTTCTCAGGCTTAGAAGCTGGCTAGAGCTGGGATGAAAGCTAGAACTAAAATATCTGGGAGTAACTTTAATTAGTAGTTTATTCTTTTACTGGGAAGACTGCCACAGAGATACACGTGGATCTATCTGCTGCACTGTACACTGCCCAGCAGCCATGAAAACCTGCAACGCACTCATCAGAGCACTTTGACAAAGATGCAAATATAAGCTGACTAGATTTACATAGCTCTGAAAAGTAAATTTAGATGTGCAGGCCAAATTCTCAGCTATCAACAGAGGTACTCTGATTTATAGCAGCCAAAGAGCTGGTCCTACTGCCTACGGGTGTGCACACATGGGCCTGTTACCTAAATATACACACATAACTTGCAGCAAGTTTCTAATTGCATCTGTAATTCCAAATGACTAATTTTACACTCAGATTGCAATTTGAGTATCTTCCTGTTTCTACTTAGTTATCCAAGTCACCTGTTCAGGCAAAAAGAAAAAATATCTTGTAATTTATCTAACTTAATGAAGCATCTTCATTTCTGAGTATTTGCAGCAAACTATTGCTGAATGAGCTCTAGGTTAAGAAATCATGTGTTCATGAGAACACATCAGCAAATACCTTTGCTTACTTTTGAGAACATCGTTTGTAGACAAAACCTGGACAGAAAACATTATTAGCGAATTAGTTAATTTTCTTTTAAATTATTCACCTCTGGCTACCAAACACATGCTTGTGGAAGATTTAAAACCCCATACCTGCTATGGGCCACAAAGTGCTTTAGAATCACATTTTAAAATTCCTTTAAATGTCTAAAGAGCCTACAGACAAGAAGCCTGTTTCTATTTTCAAAAACATCTACACTCCTACTTTCTGTAGAAGTTGGATGCTTATGTATGTTTGAAGATGCCTTGTGATATTTATATGCAGTTTTTATCAGTCAGTGAATGGATTACTGAGGTATTTGTGCTATCCTAAATGCTCTTTTGGTCAATATTCAATAATAGCACCCTGAGCTAGCTTAGGCAACGAAGACCTAGCAGTACACATGCAGATGATTTTTATGCTGGTAAGTCTTGATTGGTTTATTCACAGCAACCTGTTTGTCTGTCTGAGATCAAGATTGCAGTTCTGAAACAATGTCTCAGGTACTTCTGAAAACATTACCTCATGCCCAGGATTTTCAAAATAGCTCAGCACTCACAAACACAGACACAGGCACCAGGCAGGGGCAGTGTTAAGCACAGAATGCTTTTGGAAAATTCAGCTTTCATTTTGATGTCTGACTTTTGTGAGAATGCTGGCTTTACTGGGGAAGATGAGCTCCTGCAAATGTAATCTTACTAGGACAAATGCCTTTAGATTAATGGGAGACATCACAACAATTTTACTTCTGGTTAAGAAAAATGTAATCTTTATGTCATGAAGTCATGCTGTTCAGCATACAATGAACTGTATGTGTATGGTTATGCTAGTCCAAAAGTGATGGATGTTGGTCTTATCACTTTCTTATTGTTTAATTATTTCCATAATTGAAGCAAAGAGCATCTTCTGTTTAATCTGAAAGCCTATTGTGATTGAGTTACTCATGAATAGTTTTTATACAGATCTCAAGAGGATGACTCACATAGTAGGTTACTTCCAGCTGTCGTAGTGAAAGATGTTGGAAGAAGGGGGATTATATGGTTAATTGTGGTTTGTATCAGATATAATACCCACTTTCTGCAAACTACAGATTGCATCGAATTTATTTAGAATTAAACTAATCCCAAGCAAATTAACAATTAATTTCATAAGACTTGCAGATATGACAGCTTCTTTCTAATTAAAGAGTAAGGGCATCTGCGTATGGTACTACACTGCCATATCGTATTTTCATTCAAGTTCAATGATATGCTGTTGGATTTGTTTCCCACATTATCTTTTTTCTTTTTTTTCAATCTATGCAGAAAGCTTTTCTGTGAAATTTTACTGTCAGCAGATTTCCAGTACAGGAGGCAGAGAAGAAGAAATACTTAGGAGTGATGAGGCAGATTCCCACACATATACCTAAACATCAGTCTGAATTTCCAGCCAGTTTAAAAACAAATAAAACCATTTTTCTTATAAATGGGTTTCCTATTTTCTGTGGTTACAAAAGGAAAGGAGACAGAGGGAAAAAGCTTGTATTCAATCAGGACTGAAATAGCTAATGGCTGCTGAGTGTATTTTGTGTTGCTCTTTTTGTATCTGTGGACTCTTACCAATCATTGAGTGTTTCAGACCCCATAAAGTGAATATTCCATAGACTTCTGTCCTGGAAAAGACTGTCACAAAATACATTAAAAAGAGACATTCTCCTTGAGCTATTTGCTTATTTTGAAAAGAGAGGTATTAATATTTTTTGACATGACATACTCCCTGTCACTCTCCGAAGTACTGATATGAAAGGGGTGGTTCTGTGCTGCAGGCAGAGAAAAAGATAGAAGATGAAAAAATCCTCCTGATTTACTTTGTTAAAAAGACCAAATGACTTTTAGAGAGTTGCAGGAATAAAAATCTTAAGTATTTCCTTTAATTAGTAAAGTAGAAGGGTCAGTAAAACACTTCACAGCACTGATGTCAAACATCCCCAACAGTATGTGGACCTACCTCCTCACCACCAGCACTTAACAGTAAGCACTGTTGCACAGATGCAAAACGAGGTTTCTTATTCAATGCCTCAGTCTTCACCCTGGGGCACAAACAGTGGCTTTGACCCTCCATGCCCCTGTATATGGGTCTCTGCAGCTTGTGCCATGTGCTCCAGCTGCAGTGGGGACTTCAGGCTGGACTGTACAGTTTACAACTGATGAGTGGTGGAATATGTCTCACTTGCCAAGAAGGCTGTCTTTGTCTGAGACTGCCAAAGGATACTACTGGCTGAAGAGTCACTCTCTGAGCCAGAGACAAATACTCAGTTGAACAATAAAATAAACAAATGATTATAAAATGTGTTATCTGTTATAGTGCAGTATGTCATAACATTTCACAGTCTAATTTGCTATAGCATGCCAGTAATTTATGGTGTATTACCTCATACTGATGTCGGTTCATGAGGTACAGTACTACAGTGTTACAGGAGGGAAACGTGAAAAAAGGGCATGCCCTCATCTGAACAGACACTGAGAAGAGCATCCTCTTTTTTTTCCACCACATTTTGTGTCTTGGCACATAATTAATCTGTCTTTAATTATATATTTTAGCAGAAATAAGTATCATTAATATTGGTATTCCATAAAATAAAATAAAATATAGCTTGAATAATACAAAATCACTAAGCTCTAGAACAAATTGGTGACAAAGTTAGCCCCAACAACAAAATACTCTGATGTTTGCTATGGAATGCCTAAATAAAGCCCCTGAAATCACTAGAAATCTTTCCAGCAAGTACTGTGGATTTTGATTCAAGTCAAAAATTTACAGTTAAATATAGTTTTACATTGTCAAATAGTTGTCAGACTAACACGATCCTCTGAATACCTTCCAAATCCAGTGTTACAGGTTTAGGGTGATATATTAAAAGGAGAGAGTTACAGACAGAGCAAGATGAAAATGTTCTTTCATCTAAGTTTTGAACTTAGTCCTCTTTAAAAGAGCAAGTATGTAAAGGGCATGATATCTCACATGTGCCTCCTGTGAGTTCCAATAAGAAACACAGTGGACCTCAAACTATGTTAAATTAAACTGCTCCTAAACTCAAGTCAAAGAGGAATTCCTGGTAAGCACTAGCTAAATTATAAAGAGCAGTCCCTCCTAACAAGAACTGTTTTTTTAGTAAGTATTTGTGCAGAAGACAGCATATAATTTTATGAGGCCCTCAGGCTCAATGGTTTGCAAAGCAACATCGGTAATAATCAGAAATGCTTTCTAGGCAAAAGGAGGGGCAGAAGTAAAGGTTCTTTTGCTTCTGGAAACCAGAATAGTTAACCTATTAAGGTTAAAAAAAAGAGTAAAGTAATAATAAATATGTTCTGACAGCAGAAATTGGGAAGGTTTTAGGAACTTATTTTGTCCTTTTATTTTTCTTTTTTCAAAATGAGAAGGGTCTATTTTACTCAGGGTCTGAAACTGGCAAAGATACAGCAAAAACTTGTGTAGGATATAAGAATGCTGGATTACTAGTTTGAAAACTCCACTATCAGACATTCTGACGTTTGAGTTGGATCAGTGGGAACAACAGAGAAAAAACAAGAATAAAGGTTTTCAGTTACTAAGGTTATATGCTAGAGGTAAAATATTAACATTTTATTTTCTTGCTTCAACTTCTTAGTCTGTAAAGTGGAGATAATAAGACCTGCGCCCACCTCATAGACAGTGCTTATAAAGTGTTTTCAGGACAAAAAAGTGGTAATTTTATGTGTGTACTGTGGATTATTATTATTAGTTTTATTAGGTATTATTATCTAGCTTAAAAAAACCAAGAAGGAGTCTTTCTATGAGCTGTGGCTTTCATAAGCCTGAAATCTCTATATTAATAAAGCTAAGTTAATGGAATCAGCTTGAATTATTAGTAGTTATATATGCAAAATTCTACCTGAATGAAAAACTGTTGTTCCAAAATGAAAACTCTTATGCAAGAATAAGGCTTCAGATACATGTATTATGAGGGGGGATGGTTGCAAAGCCAAGTACTCTTGTCTTCATGTGTTGAAATCTGTTTCACACCCGAGTCATACTGCCGTTAAACAAAACAAAAAGTGTGTTGACTTTTACTTGGGTGTAGCTCATTAAAAACTAGTATCCATCTTTGCAAACTGCAGTGCTCAGAAGACTTCACAGTTCTCATGAATGCAGGGAAGCTGGGTTGCTGTGTGTTCTCCCAGTGTGCTGACTGGCATCAGCATCACCTTTGGCCTAGCAAATACTTGGTGCCTTTTTAACATCTGAATGTTTTACAATCCTGAAACAGCTTTGATGCAAAATAACTAGACAAGAGCCACCAGAGCATTTGGTTTCAACAGTTCAGGTGGGAATATGATTTCTCCTACCTCTGCTTAACCTCCACCACTAGGTTTTTATTATCCTGTGACATCTTGCACACAGATATGAAACAGCTGTGAAAGCTCCTATGTTTGGGTATAAAAACTTAACCAGAAGTAGTAACTAATTACGTGAGAAAAAGCTGCAAATTTATTTTTTTTAACTTTGCTGAGGTTAGAGCTCATAGGGTTTTTTACTGTTTGCTTGTTTTTTTGTTTGTTTCTTTGATTTGTTTTACACAGTTATGAATAGAAACCCAGGATTGCATTTAATAATCCTATGACCCCAGGCGGCCTACATTTTTCCATGCCTGTTAGCCACTGAATGCTATCAGAACTGCTTAGCTGAAAGGTGTCTTTTGCATGTTGATAGGTATTGCAAATCCTCTTACAGAGTTGTCTTTCATGTCAAGACAATATCAAGCACGGCAAAACATCACCATATGTCCTTCCTTCCTGCCTATGCTTTGCAGGTTGTATTCTCTTTCTCTGCAACAGGATTTTCTTCCTTAGTGATGGGTGTGTGTGCGCAGACATGTAAGAGTGTGCCCACAACGCCATATTGTGATAGGGCTTGGGGGAAGGGCCCTGCCTTTGCTCAAGATCCTCCTTTTTAGCTGAAAAGAATAGCCACATGTGCTGCTTTATCCACAAAGTGCCTACTCTGTCAATTCTAGTTGATTTTTTTAATATTTAGATCCTTTGATACAGAAATCCCCTTTACAGAGCAAATGAGTGACTATTTCCCACCTTTTATCCCTGATGATTAGCAGGTGTCATAGCATTTTTGTTTTTTGACAGCAAGAATTAATCATGTCACAGAGCCTGATTCTTTAAGAGGACTAAGTTCCTAAAAGCTCCAAGGAAAAATGAAAGGAAACAACCTTTGATTGCTTCAGAATCCTATCCTTATTAACCTGATCTAATTTTGGACATGAAAATTTTCTACAAACTCTAATTTAGTGATAGTATTGGAATTATTAGTTTTAGAAGGAGGAGAAAAGAAATCCCACTTGGGAGCCTTTAAATGCTTCTAATGGAATTGTGCTGAATTTTTCATTTCTGTCTACTTGATTGAAAAGTTAAATCATTTTGCATTTCATGATATTGGTCACCTCATAAGATACATCATTTGGCAGTTTATAGCCTAAATCCTCTCTGTCTTTAACGGAAAGGTAGTAAAAATGAAATTAAACAAAACAGGTAACTGCCAAAATACTATGGTGGTGCCTCTTGTAATTATCACATCTGCTGCAAAGCATCTGAAAAATAGCTTTGGAATCCTGCCACGCTGCAAACATTTCATACAATGAAGGGGAGCAGGACAACAAAGGACAATTTTTAATGAGAATTTTAAACGGACTTTTAACCTTGTAGTAGGAGTTCTTATCTATTCTGTATTTTATTGTGGTTCCTTTTTGATTTTTCACAGAAAAAAAATATTTTCCCTTTTCATGATACCCCGTGATGTCATGTTTGGAAATATGGCATGATAACACATTCATTAGTGACAAGAATGGAGGAATGGAGTGAGGGCTAAAAAGGGAATTAATTCTTGAAATTTCTGCCTTGGAAAAGCATCAGCTACTACCAGTGGTGGCCTTTGT
This sequence comes from Galbula dea, assembly GCA_013399015.1. Classification (NCBI taxonomy): domain Eukaryota; kingdom Metazoa; phylum Chordata; class Aves; order Piciformes; family Galbulidae; genus Galbula; species Galbula dea. Next base: position 194,981 of record VWZX01005344.1, on the reverse strand, counting down.
CTTTTAATTCGCCTTTTTACAAGGGTTTATAAACTCACCTTCAGGGTTTCTTAACAAAAGGCACTGTGCCTCTGAAAACAACTTAATTTGCCATTTGTTATGTGATGTTTAGAGTCTGAGTTGCTGCTAGTAGTGCTATTTTGTGATTTAGGAACCTGCAATACTGTTTTGTGGTGAAAAGCATATTGGAATCACTACCTGAGAAGAGCTGGATGCAAACTTGAAGGATATTTGTGATCTCAGTCCTGATCCTCAGATTAATTGTCTGTGTTGAAGCATGTATATTTGCACTTAATTGTATGTTCAGAGCATAACTGCAAAGCATCTTTGTTCACAAATGACTCATCGGTGATTGGCCTTATGCTTATAAGACCTTCCAAAGGAAAAAGAAAAATGGCAAGATAATAATAATTAACCTCCTCCAAGCAATTTGTTGCATTAAGTAAATTCTTCTTCACAGGACTTTATCTTTCCTGTTGTCACCTTTTTGGCACCATTAATACATAAGGAAGTAAAATACTACTTCTTTTTGAGTAAGACTAAGAAAGACTAAGGCCCAAGGGTGTGGAGTGGGGTGGTTTCAGGAAGGAAAAAAATCATAGAATGCATCATCAGGGGGGATATCAAGGCTTATTATCAATATTCTGAACATCTCCCACTATGAAAATCTATTTGTTTATCTCTTATGCTCAAACATGTTTGATTCCTTTCCTGTGGACTGGGAAAAGAATGTCCCTCTGCCAACATAAAGAAAACTTGAAAGCCTTCTGGGACAATATCTTTGTTCTCCTGGGTAGAGAAGAAACAGACTGTGCATCTTCCCCTTCTACTCCTAATGCTCCCAGTAAAAATTAAGAGTAGCATTTCCTTCTTATCTTCTTTTACTTACCAAGTTCTGGAAAAAAAGAAGCTAACCCTGCTCCTTTCCCCAGAGCGAGAGGAAGCCTTGTGAAGGTATCTTAAGCCCTGTAAAATGTGGACTTTGAGTACAGGGAGGCATGGACTGCTTATATTTACTAGGGGATTATAAGAGCCACAGGGAAGCAGGACTTCCTTCTCTCCTCTTTGGTTAAACTTTGGTATGTCCTTGTTCATGAGGCAGATACTGCACCTCTCTGTATTTGTCGTGGTAGACTGCATCTTGTAATGCATACCTCACACCACGTTATACAGAGGTCCTAGTCAACTTGCTCAGCATCTGACAGGGAGGCACAAAATCTTTAGAGGCCAAAATACAAAATCTTTTTATCTTTGGTTTTGACAGTAAATTTTGATAAGCACCTCAAAAAAGTCTTTAAGAAGTAAACAACCCTAAGAAGAGAGCAAGGCTGCCTGCACTGTTAACACCCAATAGGACCTGAGGCCAGCCATCAAGCAAACAGAGGAGAATATGGAAAAGCTATTCATCAGCTAAGTACTATTCTGTTCATGAAGGAGGTAAGGATCAAGTGGAAAGCACTGTAAGATCATACAATTAACAAATTTATCATAGTGATCACGCAGGTGAGAGACTGGCAGCTGGTACTTCTGAACTTTAGATCCTTGACTGTCCAGCAATGAAGGAAATCTTGTTGCATTTTTGTATATACAGTAGTAGCATATATTGCCATGCCCCTGTCTTTGGGAGCAGAATAGTGAAATATAGTGTTTAGTGAAACAGAAAACAAGTCACAGTGCACCTTGCAGGCTACAGTTCTGTAATTCCCTGCCTGGGAAACTGCAAATGTAACAGATTCGGGCATGCACTAACATTTTTCTTCAGAAACCTCTGTAAGGACCTGTTACATTTCTGACCCAAATCTTTTAATACGTTTGTACTGTAGGCTTCATCCAAAGAGTCTGAAGCTATTACTATTGCTTCTGTTGCTTCAGTAATCTGCAGTCAGACTGGAGCAGATTTCTGAGAAGGAGATTTGGAAAACAACCTATTTCTGTGTTGCACTGGTCTCTTTCTATTAATATCCTGGATCATTTTGGCAATATTTCTAAATATGAACAAAATATTAATTTCCAGATTAAATACTAAAACCTACTTTGAGCTTGGTTGTGCTACAATAAATCATGTGGGCTGAAGATCTCCTCTGTATCTATATCATTCTGTTTACTTTAAAATCTGTCCAGCCCTGATACTCTTCTGTTGGAACTAAAGCTACTGTATTTTCTCTGGCAGCATAACCATGATGTTTGTGATAAGCTGTCCCACACAATTTCAGAGACTTTTTTTTTTAAAGCCTTTGCTTTTCTCACAAATGAAATGAGAAAAAAGACCAGACTTTGCTGCTCTTACAATGTAAGACAAGGGGCAATGGTTGTAAGCTGAAGCATAGGAGGTTCCTTGTGAATACACGTAGAAATTTTTTCTCAATAAGGGTACCAGAGCACTGGCACAGACTGCCCAGAGAGGTTGTGGGGTCTCCTATGGAGATATTCAAAACCCATCTGGACACATTTCTGTGTGACCTGGTCTAGGGAATCCTGCTGCGGCAGGGGGGTTGGACTAGACGGCCTTTCGAGGTCCCTTCCAACTCTTAATGATCTGTGATTCTGTGAATTATCTGAGGAGTATAAGCTTTTCAGCACACAAAGCTGAAGTCAGAAGTCAACCCTGTAACAAACCAATATATGAAGGCCCATATGCCTTTGGATGCAAGGTTCATATTCTTTTCTTTTCCATGATATAAAATGGTGCTATGGGAGCCCATGAAATCCCTCCCTTTTGACAGGTTCTTATGTGAGTGCCTAACCGGGTACCATGGCTGCAATCATGTAAATGAAGAAGAGCTTTAACTATGAAATAGTTGGGTTTGTGCAGAGTTAAAGCAGACACAACACAGCCTCAGCAGTTTCCCTTGTGAAATTATTAATTTCTATTTAGCTCTTCAATAGACTAGAGTTGTGGCAATGTAAGGAGCAGAGCTCAATACAAGTAGAAAAGGGGTATATGATCAAACTGCATCTATTTAGCTCTTGAGGTTGGGGGCTGTCTTTATACTTCACACTTAAGCAATGTTTAGTACAAAAGAACTTCAGTCACTGGCTAGGGCCTCCAGGCAGAACAGCAAGATGAATAATAAATGGTAACAGCAATCAAGCAGTGTAAGGGTTAATTCCTAGCTCCAACTGCTAGGGCCAAGGCTGCAAAATAAAATTAGGAGCTTCATAGCTGTTGGTGCAGGAGTATTATTTTCAGCTGTAATTGTTGTGGTAATTTTTTTTTTCTCTCCTTCAGCTTTTTTATGGGAAATCCTAAAAGCTAATTCTTTGAAGCCAGAGACTTGGCAGAAAGACAGCAGAAAATGTTGCCCCATTCCCATCCAAGCGGTTTCTCAGGAAACAGCCATAGGAGTCCTTTGTGCTCAAGAAATGACTGAATTTACTACATTAAATCAGAAAGTAAAAATCCTGCAATGAAATAAAGACAACTCTTTTGTCACTTGACTTCTGGGAACACTGAGCACCTATGTGCTAATTATCATGAATTTATACTGCTATTTTAAAGAAGAGAGGTGAAAGCATGGTCAGCTCATTGATGTAATATGAGATCCATCCTTCCACTTGTTAGGCAGACACCTTTTCTTAATTCTGAGGGTGAAATTGTAGGAGATTTTCAGAAACTGGTCTCTCATTTTCTTTTTCCACAAGAGAGGCTTGTTGTAATCAAACAGTGACACGACAGCTCTGAGGAAAACTGCCAATGGCACAGCTCTGAAAAAGTGCACGAAGTTATTAGCTGATAGGAGTGCTCAGGTTTCCAAATCTCAGCTCCTGCTCTAATATTAATTACTGTAGTGTTCTCTTTAATGGTCCCAACAAATAATGAGAAACAGGTGGGAAATAAAAGTGATGCTGTATTTAGTTTTGGAAAAAAATCATCATCATCATCAGGAAAACCAGCCCAAATTAGTCAGATGAACCACAAATTTGAATAAAGTAAAAAGTCTTTCTAAAACAAAGGAGCATAGATGAAGCTGACAAGTACTGTAGTGTTTTACACTGTAGTGTAATGTTTTACACTGAAGTCATCTTTTCATTGTGGTTTGTTACTTCAGTTCATCTAGGATGCAAATCACAGATGCAGGTACAGTATTTTTGAAAATGGGGTACTTTTCCAGAGATCACAGAATCACAGAATCACAGAATCATTACAGTTGGAAAGGACCCTCAAGATCATCTAGTCCAACCGATAGCCCTACACTACTCTTACCCCTAAATCATCCCCTGAAGAAACACATCTATCCTCTTCTTAAAAACCTCCAGGGATGGTGACTCCACCACCTCCCTGGGCAGCCTATTCCAATATCTAACCACTCTTTCAGTGAAGAAATTCTTCCTAATATCTAATCTAAACTTACCCTGGCTCAGCTTAAGCCCATTCCCTCTAGTCCTGTCACTAGTCACAAGGGAGAAGAGGCCAACACCTGCCTCCCTAGAATGGCCTTTCAAGTAGCTGAAGAGAGTGATACTGTACCTAGGATTGCATTTGTGACCTTGCCGGGTACTTGGTTATTCCTCCCAATTGCCTCCAAAGCAATTCAGTTCTGCTGGTCACCACCTTGTGACCATCTCATGAAGGGCAGAGGCCTTTCCCTTTGTTTCAAAAAGCAGGAAACAGCACCGATTCTTCCCACTGAAGTACACCTCCTGCCAAATTAAACACATCCTCACCTTCACCTTCATTTCCATAAATACTCTTTCTACTGCCTGAGGATTCCCAAAGAGCTAGAGATAGCTAATAGGAATATGGATGGCAAGTTAGGTTACTCCGAGCTTACATCTCTGAACATGAATTGGTCTGCTGTGCTTGCCATCCTTCGCGTGAAGGAAGAGCTAGAGGTAACATTTTGTGTCTCTGTATTGCAGCTTATAAGATGAGCTGTTGTTTAGGGAGTAATGCTGTCCTCTGTACCTCTTCATACTAGTCAGGACTGGCACCTCCCCCAGCCTCCTGCCCATCCATGGCAGACGGAGAGAGCTGGCTGGGAAGTGGGGAGCAGATGGGCAAGAGTGTTGGAGCTGCCAAGGAAGCCTACATGGTAGCATCAGCATAGATCAGTTAAAAGCAACTGAGTCTTGCTATTTTCTAATCTATATGAAAATGAAGATGGGCTTTATAATATCCTAAGGACTAAAGATTGTCTCTGCTCCCTGTACCTAAGGGAAACCCATGGGCATTTCAAGACATAATTAGCCTAATCACGTTCACGTTGTGTTCCCTACTGTGATGGTCTAAACTTTAGTAACAGGATAAAGATCTGATGAGTTCATCAGGAATTCGAGGGGGTAGGATGTCTTCAGGAACCCAAAGGACGGATTAAACATGAGAGTCTTAAGGAAACTGTAGACCCTTGTCTATTTTTTTTCCAATATAAAGCCTTTAGAATTTAATGAAACAAAACTTTTAGAATAGTTGCACTACTTCATTACCCAGGGGAAAGAAAGAAGTCAAAACTTTATTTCCCAGCTAGCAGACAGAGGTTTTTTTCATATTTTCTTTCATTAAGACCAGTAAATGTGTATCTTCCTGTGTTTTCTGTGCACCCACCCACAATTTCACAATGCTTTTTTAAAGGTATTCCAGACCATTGCCCAATCTGAAGTACTGCCCCAATATCTGACCTTGTGGCCTCTTTCTACTGGGCAAAACTGTCATTAAATATCTTCTCTCTTCCCTAGAACAAGGCATTAGCCTTCCGGAGTGAAGAAGCTGAATGACTGATCTCCACTTCCTGTGACCTATCTTCATATCACATCAATCATATGTATCATATCTACATGTATGTGATTGTATGAAATTGTACTTGTTTAGTCTCAGTTTCAGAAGACTTTATATGGGATCAAAGGAATGCAAAGATTTCATTTTAAATGGAGGTTTTTTTGATAGTTATTGAAACATTTGCCTTACCTTATAAAAATATTTAATATGCTGCAAGGAAATATACCTGACAGCTGTTTACACATAAACAAGTTTCCTGTTATGCTATGGCACATTTTCCTCACCTAACATTATCAAATAATCTTACCTATTAGCAACAGTTACAGAAACTCTGATCAACACATATATTTAAGTGCCAACTGCTATTGAAATAAGGCTGGAGATATGAGCCCAAATTTATTTTCTTCTCACGTATGAAAAACCACATTTCTTCTGGTCTCATGCCATTGCTTAGGTATTTGTTATGGGTCTCTATATCTTCCTTCTTACAGCTTTCACTAAAACCTTCTAAATGTGCAATGGCAGAACAGAGGAACCACTCTCCTGTGATGCAACTTGTGTATTTTTAGAACTCAAAAGTCTCAACACGGAAGCAAAAACCTAGAGATGTGTTCTTATTCTTAGAGGGTCCCCTCCCAGCACAGACATGAGTCACTTTTGCAGATTACACGAAGGCTCCCTGAGTGGCTCCTCAGTCAATTTATGTAAATGATTTTCACAGCCTTACACAACAACTGAAGTCACAACAGTGGGAAATGTCATAAAACCTGGGAAACACTGAATATGGTACCATGAGCAAACACTCCTGTTGAAGAACAGACAGACCCCAAAAACTTGGCTGCTCTGAGACATATCCTTCCTGTGAAAATCTAGCTTCTCTGCAACACGAGTCTAAAGTTACACAGTTAGAGGAGACACCAAAATATCTCCTCCTCTTGGATAGCTTAGTCTTATTCATGCATTTTCATCCCTCTGAACTTCTTCAGCTGCCTTACTAGCTGAGTCATGACATCACAGTCTCATTGTAAAGTGGCTGATTTTGGCAAGTGTAAGCAGTCAGGGCATTGTGCTCCATGCTGCTTCTGCCTTGCTTGTATCAAAAGCCTAATGAGCTGGGTGGCCAGAGGGGACATCCTCATGGCCACCTGCACAACTCTGCAAAGATTAATGGAATCAGCTAAGGCAGCAAAAATGTCATGACCAAACCTTATGCTTTCACTACTCAGCACTGTGCCATTTAGGCCCAGAAAATGTAAATAAAGGAGAAAGGCAGAGAGAAAGGTAATAAATCAGCCAGTGAATAATCTTGTCTATTTTGACGACTACAAGGTCCTTCCTCTTCACCTCACATCATAGGATTGGTTTGGTTCAAATCTTTTTAAGAATCAGAATAAATTTTTCATGATCATTTTATTTCATCCCTGCAAAGCAGAAATTGTTCCTTGCTGATTTTTATTTGTATAATCTCTTCTCCATATTTATTTATACCAAGATGCACTTCACACATATGCCAGGCCCCCAGACATACATCAAGGTACATATTTTGATATAAAAATTGATTACAGAACAGATTAAGCCTGTGATGTGAAATTGCTTAAGTCTCCAGATCCTAATTTTGAGATCCATTCATTAAAAAAAAAACCCCTCCCTTATTTTACACAGTACTGTTTTCCCTGAAAATGCTCCCCTTATAATTTTTCTTAGTGTAGGGCTGCTCTACTTGTCTTATTTTTAGACATTGACTAGCTCTTTATTCAAGTAAATTATTCACTAATATAAGGCAGTAAACAACAGATTAAATGGAAGTATGAATAATCTGAAGTAGAAGTGAAGAAAGGCTTGAAAAATGACACTATTCCTTAAGCCAGCTTGGTCTCTGTGTGGTCTCTCTGTTCCATTTCTTTCCTCTTGTTGGTGAGAGGCTCTGACAACCCTGTTAGATATAAACATCAGTATATAACAATGTGTCATCATCATACATAGGCTTCCCATACTGCTGTACTGTGCACCCTGTATGGCAATTTCATTTTGCCATTCTGCACTGTATCTGATACGTAATCCCTTTTAGAATAGAAATTTATATAGAATTTTGTCAGCCTTTGCAGGCTGATTCCAGGAGCCTCTTGGCGAGTTTTGGTCCTATGTTAGCTCTGTTGTTTTAGCAATACTGTACAAAATATTTTTCTGGTATCTTCTGGCCAACCATAGCTAACCAGCTACAAGCTAGAAGAGGACAACAGTAATGAAATACCTCATCAAAATGAAATCTATATAAATGACCAACCACCTTTCTTATCCATGATTGCACAGCTTTTTCAAGGACTTGTTCAAAGATTCGTATTTTCACATGTATTATTTCTGTTTATTTTTCCCTAAGCATAGAAACCCTTTGCTTGGAGTTTTTCACTGGCCATGATGTGTCTCTGTATGTAAGAAAAGATCAGTAGATATTCCACTGACCATACTCTGATTTTCATGCAAACTTATCTCCCAACTGCCTAAATACATTAATTAAACTGAAAGCAAATTCAGATGCCAAAAGCTAGTTTAGCTTTCAATACATGGGGATATTGGAAAAGCACTTACAGACATCATTGACTGTCAAAACCAAACAAAATAAACCTTGAAATCTAGACACATAATCTTTTTCATTAGCAAGGGTCCTATTGTTAATGGGTACTATCCCCTCAACTTACACCATCAGGGAAAGACTCTTTTCAAAGCATTTCCCAGTGTCAAATGAATATATTTTCCTTCTTGTGCTGCATCTAATTGTCTCAGGCAACGTTTTCTGCAGGCTTTCAGCTTACCACGTATAGGAGTGACAGACGTAAGAACGTTATAACTTTTCTGACTTTGCTGCCATGCCTCACTCTGCAAACCTTTGAACAAAAGAAAACCTGAAAGGTCTCCTTACAGAGAACTGATCCAACACAGGTTTACCAAATGGCAGCACATGATGGTTCTGGAGAGTACAGTGATGGGGTATGGGGCTAGCACAATGAAACAGTGACAATAAAAACTGAATAATGAGGAAACACTTCTGAGCTGCATAGTACCTAGAGCAAGAAAAAAAAAAAAAGGCAAGGAAAAAGCAGACTGCATTGTACCTCAAGAAAGAATAATCCCATTAGGGTGATCTATTGTGACCATACAGTGTCTCTTCTTGTCAAAAAATTTTGCTCATTGTGAGAAAATATTTAAAAAGCAGTTGCATTCTCATGGAAGTTTAGACTGTGGGTAGGTGTTTTGTAACTGTCCTCATTAGTAGTGTTATTTTTCTCACCTTTGTTTAGTACTGACATACAAAGAAAGCTTTCTGCAAATTAACAAATGGTGTATCTTGCTAGAATGTTTCAGGGATGATTTTTTATTTATTTAAGAGTTTACAACAGCCATATAGCAGGAACCAATCTGTGCTGTAAAAAGATTTTGGTCCATAGGCTGGGTGTACAGCTACCTTATGCTCAAGCAAACTAATGAATTTCCTCTTAATACAGGATGGAATTTTAATGAAGGAATTACGTGCATGTTTGTAACTGTCTATGGCTTTAAATGGATCAGCCATAGGCCTAGAAGCTAGGAATTCCTCTGTTCTAAGCTTGCCACTGATTTCACAGACAAACCACAAGAGATCATAGTTTTAAAAACAGAGGCTCACTGGTCTGCCTATTTTCAAAGCTAGCCTGTGCAGCTCTTGATTTGTGTAAACTAGATACATACTAAGTTGATGATAATTATGGGTTCTCAACAACTTTAATGATTGAGCTATTTGTTTATTGTGCTATAAATCTGATTACAGAACTGTAAATGTAGGCATTCAGATTCAGAAACTCTGGACTTAGTCTTCCTCTAAATAACAGTTTCTAAAAAGAAAAAAAAAAAGAAATTAAAGAGAGCAAACACACAAAATCTAGCAGAAATAAAGAAGAAAGCATAAAAAAGGGAGTTGAACAGGAAATAAGTATGTTACCAATGTTGCAAAGAAAAAAATTTTCCAACAGGAAGCCACATAGGAGCCACAGATCACAGGTAAACACACCCTGCACATGAGGTTCATCAGGTAATGATGATACACATAATTGGAAGAATGGTAGCATCATTCTTCTTCGAAATTCCCCAGCCTGGTAGTTTAGTATTAGACACATTCCAGGCATTTCTCGGTGCTGTTCACAACTCGGTATGTTTGCATACGTAGTTACCGAATTTGCACTTACATATTACTAAGTACATGCAAAACTATGGTTTATACTTGCAAATATATTTTAAAGGAGCTCTTGAACATTTTATTCTTGGTGAGAAAATATGATGTTGGTTACTATGTAGAGTTCAAGTATTCAGGGAGTTTTGGCCTTTACAGTCTTTCAGTAAGATAACAACAAACAAAAGATAACAACATTATCGCACACGAGCTGAAGGAGATTGTGAACTCCTGACCAAAGTCCCCATCAACCCGAAGGGTTCCTTGAAGGAACTGCATTCACCTGATGAGTGTAACTGGTGTGTGCTCTGCACTACAGTGTAAATTAATTACATACAAGGTGTTGCAAAGATATACTGTCCCCATAAGTGCTTTCTAACTGATGATGATGTATTTTCCCATGTCTGTGGATCAGCTAGACGGTAAATTGGGTGCATACTCTATGATCCTGTCTGCTTAGCTCTTATTGCAGCTCATAGCTCAAAAGAACAAGCCTATTGCTCTTTCTAAATGGACTGCTGACAGCATCACAACCTTGGCCTATGTCTCTTTTCCCAGTAAAGGCAATTTCTACTGCCTGCAAGCGGTAGAGAGTAATTATGGTGTACATAGCAAACACTCAATTAACTAGCAGGTTTCATGGTATGCACTTGTACGACTAGATTTTATTCTGTCCTGTTCCATGCACTGACACAACCATGTGCCTTGGTGGTGTATCTGGGTGGTGTGTCTGCTTTCTTACACTGAGCAAAACAAGAATAGAATCAGATGACTCCTGCCTAAAACAACATGTCAGTTACACATCAGTATAAAAGCCTGACTAAATAATTAAATAGAAACTAACACATTTTTACCAGAGAGTTTTTAAAGTTGACTTGTGGAGATTTTCTTAAGTCAGTCCATAATCAGCTCCATTTGATTAGTTCTTTTATGAGAATACGAACATTTTATATGGCTGATACTTGTTTACTTCCCTGTTTTCTCAAGAAACCAGATTTTCCTGGGAAGCACCCAGATATTGCCAAACCAGTCTCTGAGTAAACTCCATGTAACTTCATAGGATGCCTACACAAAATTGGGATCATAGCCCTTAGCAAACACATACCCCATGAAAAACTTGCTTTTCAAGCCAATCAGGTAGAGGGGAGTTTTAAAGGAGGTCATAAAATGATTAAGAGTGTTCATCAGATAACTATTACAACAGTGGTGATAGATTAACAGCTTGAATTTTTACAACCCTTATGAGAGTTAGTACGTGCCATATATAGTCTACTTTCTTTCTGCTGAACTGAGCAGAGTACTCTTTCAGTGAGACATAAAATGTGGGTGGTTTGGGCTGAATTAGCAGAAAATAAATAATAGGTATAAGTAGTAATAAAATGGTGGTGTTAGTTATTTGAACAGTTTTCCTAGAGATGTGGTGGAGTCGATGCCTTAGCTCTAGAAAGAACTACAGACTTAAAAAATGACTGGATGCTGTAGAACAATTTATGTCATAGTGAAGCTGTGGTGTTAGGAGAAGCCTGACTAGGTAATCATTTTTCTTCATGTGACTTTTAATATGATTGATCTTTCAAATTTGGTTCAATTTAGGTGAATTAGTAAGGACTGGATTCCCTTAAAATTTCAGAGTAGTGAGTCTAACCCCCTCTCCTAGGCTCTAATTGTAACTCTTAAGGTTTTCTGGTAAGTCGTTTGGGAACTGTCCACATATATCTCATGAGAAAACCAATCATAAGATCTATAGTCCCCAAAATACATCCAGAACTGTGTTCTGCTATTCACAAAATCTTGCCTAGCATTCCTCTCCTCTTTGTCACTAAATATAACTGAAAAAAAACCAACCCAAAAGCATGGCTTTACAAAAGGCGGGTCCTGTTTAACTAATCTGATCTCCTTCTGTGATAGGGTGACTCGCTTATTGGATGAAGGAAGGGCCTTGGATGTTGTCTACCTTGACTTTAGCAAGGCGTTTGACGCAGTTTCCCACAGCATTCTACTTAAGAAGCTGGCTGCTTGTGACTTGGGTGTGCACATGCTTTGCTGGATCAAAAATTGGTTGGATGGCCGAGTCCAGAGGGTTGTGCTCAATGGAGTCAAGTCCGGTTGGTAGCCGGTCACAAGCAATGTCCCTCAGGGGTCAGTGCTGTCGCCTCTCCTGTTCAACATCTTTATTGTTGACTTGGATGAGGGGATAGAGTGCACCCTTAGTAAGTTTGCAGATGACACTAAGCTGGGTGGAAGCTTCTCTCTGCTTGAGGGTAGGGAGGCTCTGCTGAGGAACCTAGGCAGGCTGGATCAGTGGGCAAAGGCCAATTGTATGAGACAGAGTCCCTGAGCTAAAGATGTTGGTAAATACCCACCCTGCCCTTTTCCCTTTTCCCTCTGTGCTAAATTTTACTCTCTGGCTTCTAAGGATCAGTGCCAGAGTTTACATTAGCAGTATACTTGTCTTTCTATCCACTTCTCAGATTTATAAGCTGAAACCAACACAAAAAAAATGCTTGGATGTTGGCATTTTTGGACTAAACCTGGCAAACATCCTGCTTAAAAGGTGATTTATATTTTACTAATTAATTCATCAGTCATTAATGTGTTTTAATGTCAATATTTTTGGATGAGGTTCAGAGTCTCATTAGCCTTAGTCATACTAACCTAATACAGTTATTTTTATTGGGCAGAACAAAGTGCAACACTTCACCACAGGATATTCTTCTTTAAAAATACCACAAGTTTGGGAACTAAAGGCAATTCTACTACTTCTTGCTGGCTGAGATGTATGGAACGATAACACCAGACTAAGATAAATTCACCATCCCACTTCCTTAAGGGTTTCCATGAAAAAAAAATTAGAATGTTGTTGAAGTTGTTTGTCCTTACAATTTCTTAAGGTCAGAGAACATGGCATTACATATTATTTATATAAAAAATTGTACAAGTCCTTATACATGGTTGAAGATACCACGTAGACAATGTATATCATAATGCTTACCTAGACATCTGGGACATCATCTGATGCAAACTCAAACTAAATATTATGAGATGCAAGTTTGGATCAGATGATCTCCCAGATGTCTAAGTGATATTATGATTTTGGTTTCCCAGATACTAAAAGAAGGCTGTGGTGGGGATAAAATTAATAAAAGGAAGCTCATTCTGAAGAAAAAAGAATCAAAGCTGAGAGGAAACACCCAAGACCAAACTGAACTGAGGATTAAGTTTTGTAAAAGACTGTCTTTCATTAGTAATGTATTCATTGCAATTTGCTCACTCAAACATATGATGAGCATAAACATATTTATTCTTCATCTGCAATTTGTTCAGAAGCTGTTTCTCAGTTAAACAAATCTTACTTAATTGTTAACTTTTAAATATCAAAGTTAGGGTACAATTAAGCACTTTAATCAGGACTACTCTTAAGAAGTACATGGAAGCTTCAGGTAACTGTGTTTGCAGCAGCTTGGTACTGACGAAATATGCAGCAATGTCTGCCACCAAACCTCATTTTCAAGCCATTAAATCTATGAAGTCCAGAAGACTGGTAACACAAGAGTCTTTTAATTGTCAGTCATCATGGTCTCATTTTGCTAGGTGCTGTCAATAAGCCAGTAAGCTCCAACTGATTACTCCACTTCCTGCAATGTTTGAAGCTCCTAGGTTTGGCAAGCTCAAAGGAGCGTGAGCTGTCTTTGTGGCTTGCTTTTTGTTTAGCAAGCTGCCTTTACACTAGAGTTTGTGTGTGTGAATGTGTGTGTATATATGTATGACTTACTGATAATAAGAACAAAGCATTCATATTGGGAACCTTGCAGACTCAAATCCATCTTTAAGCTTTAAAATTAACACCTTAATCATGAAAAGGAAAATAAAACCCAATAAGCTCGATATTGCAGTCACCATTATAATGGAATTTAACATTACATCTGTATCTGGCTTTAAGCACTTAGGATAGGTTTTTTAATACCAGCAGGGCTTGAAGCAACCAAAATAAGCACCAGGCATTCATATTCCTCCTGTTGCTTTGAAAATTTCATTGCTACATTTGTAAGCCCTAGTCTAATAGTTATGAGATATGCAGATGCCCAGAAACCAAACACCATTTAAATGTTTTGAAGTTCTACAAATTAGCTGATGAATTAGGAATAACACAAAGGTGAACTGAAATTAACGTTCATGAAGCGTAGCCTTCTTGGTTACTCTTTCCTTATTATGGATGAATACAGTTTTCATTTTTCCAGTTGAAAAAACCCCAAGACTCTAAAGCAATCCACTTTCTCAATCAAAATCTGCATTGTTCTGTTCACTTCTGGAAGAAGAAAGAGACTGATCTTTCATAAGGAATACTTAGGTTTGTAGTTGTTTGACTCTACTACAGAAAGTTTCTAATATAGTTTTGAATGTGTTGAATGACATTTTGTGATGTTTTCCCCATTAAATCTTCATCAATGCCTAACATTTCACCATTTCATTTTTAAAGATACATTACAAGTGTCCTGTGTCTCATTTTAGCAGGTCAAAAGAACTGGCAAAGTAGAACTGACACAATCCTTCAGGCAAATGATTAAAAACCAGAACAAAATAATGGGCTAACTACTTTTAAAACTAACACAACAGGTCTGTTACTCAACGCACCAAAATTGTCAGAGGTCTAATTATTATCACAGTCTTTGCTCCTTAGCCAGATCCTCAAATAGATTTGCAAGAAGAATGTTTCTGAATCGTGAATAAGAAAAGATTTTGAATAAGATAGATCATTACTGAATCCTAAAGCAATTTTTGACTTATCTTGTCCAAGGCTGTACTCATTCTCATGAGTGAAATATAATGGGAACAAAGTCATGTTACCTACAATGCCTGTTGCTAAACTAAAATGATGAATGATGCATTACTGAGGTAAGCAGGAGACTGTAGTCCCCTGAAGCTTTTTTTTTATCTCCAGAGATCCCCTCATTCTAAAGAGCACCAGCATCCTCCCTGTTCAGGCTTGCAAAGTTATCTAATGTTTTTCATGCTTGGTAGGCAGTGACTCGTGTGAAGTGGGAGCAAAACCATACGCAGTCAAGGGGTTATGGTCTGGACGCAATTGCAGAGACTGGGTGGGACAGCTCACATGACTGGAATGTGGTCATGGATCACAGAAACACAGAATATTAGGAGTCGGGAGAGACCTTGAAAGATCATCTAGTCCAACCCCCCCAGGTCACACAGAAGCACGTCCAGACGGGTTTTGAATTTCTCCAGAGAAGAAGACTCCACAACCTCTCTGGGCAGTCTGTTCCACTGCTCTGTCACCCTCACTGTGAAAAAATTTCACAGAATCACAGAATTGCCAGAGTTGGAAGGGACCCATTAGGATCATCTAGTCCAACTCCTGTTTAGGCACAGGACAACTCCATTGTCACACCATGTGCCTAAGTGCCTTATCTAAGTGCTTCTTAAATTCCGTGAGAGTAGGGGCCATGACAGCCTCCTTGGGGAGCCTGTTCCAATGCTCCACCACCCTCTGGGTAAAGAAGCTCCCACGAATATTCAATCTAAATCTTCCCCGGCACAGCTGCATGCCATTCTCCTGTGTCCTGTCACCAGCCACCAGAGAGAAAAGGCCAGCACCCACCCCTCCCTCCCTGGTGAGAAAGTTATAAACAGCTATGAGGTCTCNGTAAAGAGGAAGAAGAACCTCTCTTGACCTACTAGCCACACCCCTTCTAATACACCTCAGAATTCCATTGACCCTCCTGGCCACAAGAGCTCACTGCTGACTCATTAGGAAAGACAGATCTGCAAGGTGTGTGTGTGGGGGAGTTGCTCTTTATGTGAGAGAGCAAGTAGAATGTATTGAGTTCTGTCCAGGGGTGGTTAAGGGGTGAGTTGAGAGTTTATGGGTGCAAATTAAGGGGCAAGCTAGCATGGGTGATACTGTTGTGGGTGTTTATTAGAGGCCACCTGACCAGCATGAGGAAGTTGATGAGGCTTTCTCCAAGCAGCTGACAGTGGTGTCACAATCACAGGCCCTGGTTCTTATGGGGGATT
Source organism: Galbula dea (assembly GCA_013399015.1). Classification (NCBI taxonomy): domain Eukaryota; kingdom Metazoa; phylum Chordata; class Aves; order Piciformes; family Galbulidae; genus Galbula; species Galbula dea. The sequence continues at coordinate 179,037 of VWZX01005344.1, read as the reverse complement.
TGAACTGCCCAGATATTTGCTGGAAGGCCTACTCAGCCAGCCAGTCACAGACCAGGAGGTTCCTCCAGTGCATTGATGATAACTTCTTGATGCAAATGGTGGATGAGCCAGCTAGGAGAGGAGCACTGCTGGACCTGATATTCACTAACAAGGAAGGGCTGGTTGAAAAGGTAAAGGTTGAGGGCAGCCTTGGCTGCAGCCATCGTGAGATGGTAGGGTTTAGGATCTTGTGTGGTAGGATCACAACCCTTGACTTCAGTAGGGACGACTTTGATCTTTACAAGAAATTGCTAGAGGAAATCTCGTGGGACAGGGTACTAAAAGAGAAAGGGGCCCAAGAGAGTTGGTTAAGATTCAAGGACCACTTCTTCCCAGCTCAAGATCAGAGCATACCAACATATAGAAAATCGAGGAGGGGAGCTAGGAGACCAGCTTGGTTAAGTAAGGAACTGCTGGGCAAACTCAAGTGGAAGAAGAGTCTACAGGTCATGGAAGGAGGGGCTGGCCACAAGGGAAGAGTACAAGACTGTTGTCAGAGGTTGTAGGGAGGCAGCTAGGAAAGCTAAGGCCTCTCTGGAATGAAACCTTGCAAGGGAGGTCAAGGACACTACAAAGGGCTTCTTCGAATACATTGCTCAAAAAACGAATACTAGAGGTAATGTAGGCTCCCTGGTGAATGAGGTGGGTGTCTTGGTGACAGATGATACAAAGAAGGTGGAGTTGCTGAATGCCTTCTTTGTCTCTGTCTATACTGTTAGAGACTATGCTCAGGAGCCTCAGACCCCTGAGCCCCCACATGATGTTAGGATACTGGAGGAGTTTTCCTTAGTTGAGGAGGACTGGGTTAGGGAGCAACTAAGCCATCTGGATATCCATAAATCCATGGGACCTGATGGGATGCACCCACGGGTGCTGAGGGAGCTGGCAGAAGTCATTGCCAGGCCACACTTCATAATCTTTGGTAAGTCCTGGGGAACAGGAGAAGTGCCTGGGGATTGGAAGAAGGCAAAGGTCACTCCAGTCTTTAAAAAGGGCAACAAGGAGGAGCTGCATAACTCTAGACTGGTCAGCCTCAGCTCTGTCCCTGGAAAGGTGATGGAACACTTTATCCTTGACTCTGTCTCTACGCATATCAAGAAGAAGGGGGTCATTAGAAGCAGTCCACATAGGTTTACCAAGGGGAAGTTTGACCAACCTGATAGTCTTTTATGAGGATATAACTGGGTGGATAGATGATGGTAGAGCAGTGGATGTTGTTTATCTTGATTTCAGTAAAGCATTTGACACTGTCTCCCACAGCATCCTTGCAGCTAAATTGAGGAAGTGTGGCCTGGATGATCAGGTAGAGAGGTGGATTGTGAACTGATCGAAGGACAGAAGTCAGACAGTTGTGGTCAGTGGGATGGAGTCTAGTTGGAGGCCTGTGTCTAGTGGAGTCCTTCAGGGATCATTACTTGGACCAGTACTTTTCAATATATTCATCAACAACCTGGATGAGAGAATGGAGTGTACTATCACCAAGTTTGCTGACGACACTAAACTGGGTGGAGTGGCTGACACACCAGAGGGTTGTACTGCCATTCAGTGAGACTTTGACAGGCTGGAGAGTTGGGCATGAGAAACATAATGAAATTAACAAGGCCAAGTGTCGACTTTTGCACTTGGTTAAGACGAACCCCATGGATCAGGATAGGTTGCAGGCTGAGCTGTTGGAGAGCAGTGAAGGGGAAAGGGATCTGGGGATTCTGGTAGATGGAAGAATGACCGTGAGCCAGCAGTGTGCTCTTGTGGCCAGGAAGGGCAATGGGATTCTGGGGTGGATTAGAAGGGGTGTAGTTAGTAGGTGGAGAGAGGTTCTTCTCCCTCTTTAGTCTACCATGGTGAGACCGCATCTGGCATATTGTGTCCAGTTCCAGGCCCTTCAGTTGAAGAAGGTAGGGAACTGCTTGAAAGAGTCCAGCACAGAGCCACAAAGATGCTTAAGGGGCTGGAATATCTTCCTTCTGAGGAAAGGCTGAGGGAGCTAGGTCTCTTTAGGTTGGAGAAGAGGAGACTAAGGGATGACCTCATTTATGCTTATAAATATGTGAAAGATAGGTGTCAGAAGGATGGGGTCAGGCTCTTCTCGGTGAGGTCCAGTGACAGGACAAGGGAAAATGGTTGTAAACTGAAGCATAGGAGGTTCCATGTTAATACAAGAAAAAATTTTTTTCCCATTTCAGGTGCCAGAGCACTGGCACAGACTGCCCAGAGAGGTTGTGGAGTCTCCTTCTATGAAGACATTCAAAACCCATCTGGATGTGTTCCTGTGTGACCTGGTGCAGGGAATCCTGCTGTGGCAGGGAGGTTGGACTAGCTGATCTTTCAAGGTCCCTTCCAACTCCTAACATTCTGTGATTCTGTGATAACCATCTGCTAACCATGGTTAGAGTGGAGAGGAAGTACAATGGAGCTTCCCACTTCAAGGAGAGACTCTGCATATGGCTTAGAGCCACAGGACAGTGTGCTCACTAAAGGACAAGGGAGGGTTGAAAGCTCAGTTCAGTGGCAAGCTTTCAGGAGATCAAGTAGAAAGCATACTCAGGGCCACATCTTGGTCTTCTTTCCACAGGTACCTCATAGATTCTCAACAAATTTAAGTTATCTACTTCTCCATGTTTCTCTCCCACAATCTTTTCTGGGACATGATACTTACCATTCTTGGCTCAGGACAGTAGCTAACTACAGTACCGCCTCCAGCAATGTGGTGTATGATGCAGCTCTCTGCAACATGCACACAACGTGGCCATGTAGGCTTGGGGGGAGCAGCCCTCTACTTTCCAAACAAAACTATTCACTGATTCAAGCAGTGAGCCCCAAAAGGGAGTGGTTTATTTCAGTAGAAATGACATTGTATAGGCAAAGTGAACCTGAACATTAATTTACTGAGTAGCTGTCCTCAGCCAGTGACCTTTTATACCCAACCCTTCATTCCCTTGAGTGCAAGAACTGGGCTTCTTTTCTGTTTGCTGTGCAAGAATTTGAACAAATGTACTATTGGCCTGCACTGAGGCTCAGGAAAACAGCAGGAGGCTTAGAAACAATGGCATACAGCAGCTAAAGCAAGCTGTCCCAAGAGCCAAGCTCTTCTACAACAGCATTCAGAGCAATGGCTAAGTACTCAAAAAGGATAGCTGGGAGAAAACAAAGTTATTCAACTGAAATATCTTTTCACAGTGCTAATGCTTATCTCTCACATGCTTTTCTTCACCTACTATTGTTATTCTTTTTGGTCACAAAGTGAGGGAAATGTATTTGCTGCATTTTACGTTACCGAGTTTCTTGAAATTCTGGCTTACTGGAGAGCTCAACAAGGAAGACACAAGGGCAAGGTAGACACAGGCATTCAAGCATGATTTCCTTTCTTTCAGTCTGAAGCTTTCTGTGACATGCCATGTCATACTATAAATGTGGTTTTAATCATGAGACTGCTGGTAGAGAGAAGTGTAACGAGAATCAGTCCTAAGGGGGCAGCTGTGCTGCTGAGTGCTTGGAGAGCTCATACCCACCTGGTGAGTTTCAGCATCTCAAAACTAAAAGGCAGACAGCTGTAACAAGCTCATGCCCCTGGTGGCCTGAGTTCATGATATGAAATTCTCTGAATCCAGGCTTTGGTGGACAGTCATCAACTGGATGATAACAATTGTTCTAAAAACACATTTGCTTTTTTCCCCCTTTTGTGCTCAGCAGTGTGGATTGGTGCAAAGGACAGTAGTTGCAATAGCCTCCTGTGCTCCACCAGGTTGAATTGCACAAAGCAATCTGATCCAGCCCTACATGACCCACCCCAGACAAACCTGGGCTATTTTGAATGACTCAGGCAACACTGACTTGCTACAGGCAGCAGTGCCAGCTTTCAGCTGTCTGGGAGTGTTTCAGTGCTGCCCCAGCAGAAGTCTTATTGTTCATCAGGGTAACTTCTATGTCCCTTTATTAGTGACAGCTGTGTCATGTGGCATTAGTCAAGCAAAGGTTGTAGTCATTCTTTGTGCTTTAGACTAAGTTTCTTTTTAATTTTGCAATCATCCTACTCATCTGTTCTTTGTGTCTGAATGTCATTGCACCTTCCCCAAAGTAAACCAGGGTGGCTCTGACCAAGGACTCAAGGGATTTTTCTGCCCTTTCATCCCTACTCCTTTAGAAAGGCAAATCAAAAATGTGAAAAAGGGCACCTTAACAAAGGAAGACCTTTCTAAAACAGAGCAACCTGGCCATGCTTGGTAGATAAGACTTTATGGTTAAAACATCTAGAAGGATTACAAAGCAAGATCTTTATCATCCCTGGTAGTAAAAACATAAATTCGTTGCTGGCTAACTAACAGAGTTACTTCATGCAGGGTGGCACTTTCAACCAGAGTGTGCTCCATTGCTATCTAATTGTGACTTGTAACCTTTGCAAATCATTGCCACCAGTCTCACTGAGGCTAGAGGCTTAGTTGGATTCAAAAAGTAATTAAACTTTTATGTAGATAATTAGACGATCTACATCTACATGAGTTAGGTTAAAATTGTAATTAGGGACAACTCTTCATGCTTTAAGGTGTCTTAAAGCTGGCTTCTAGCCTTGATCTGTCTGATGGTCTGTATTTATGCAGGGAAACAGGTGGGATAGTAGAGGTACTAGCTTGGAAACCAGTCCTTAATGACTATGCTGCTATGTTTCACTCTCAGCTTGGTTTTCACGATGCATTTCACAGCTTCTGGCTCCAAGATTGTTATCAATAGTCCAGATGCTGCCTCAAAGCTGAGAGGGAAAAGTAATGAGTCTTTCAGACAGACTGTCCACAATAGGCCAGGTTCTGATCTCAAGATCACTAATGCAGGCTGAAACAACTCAACAGGCTTCAAAATTCAGAATTATTTGGCTTTGGAGCCAGACAGCAGAGAGCTGCCTGGCTAAAAAGATACAGTCCTTGGGAGGGCTGAGGATACAGAGCTCAGGGCCGAGAGAGCCCTGCTCTGCCATGGGACTACAGAATCTCTCCCACAGCTGCCAGCAACAACTAGACCCACACTCCTTTGCCATCCTAATGGGTACATTCAAGCTGCATGATAAAGAGTTTTTCTTCATGGGAAAACAGCATTCTGTTAGTGAACTTAGGGGGGATTGTTTGCTACATTTACTGTGGAGGTGAACAGTTCACTGGAGCTTTCATGCTAACCCAAATTCACCCACATAGTATTACACGGATTACTAACAGTGATTCTTATTTTTTTAATTGTGTATGCACAACACAGGCATTAGATGTTCTGCTGTAAATCCAAGACTGTGTAGAGAGGTGACATTTTTTAAATTCATGGTGGGAAAGGTCAGAAAAAGTGGAGCATTTTTCACAGAGAGAATTCAGACTGACTGTAAAACAGAAAAGAAATAAAACTGTTTTGTTTTTTTCCTCTCTCATCTCTGTGTGCTATAAACCTAAGGAAACGCTGAGACTCTTTTTTTTTTATGGCTTTGCAGTTCAAGAAGTGGGAACACATCTGACTCTCAAATATGGGGAAAAATAGTTTCTAAACTAGTTTCTTTCCTGTCCTTTGTCTTTGCAGCTTAGAAATACTGCTAGATTTGTGGCCTTGCTTTTCAGTGCTTTATGAAGAAAGTTAAATATGCAGATATCTGTAGGAACATGGCTTTTGGCCACACCTGTGTAAATCCAGTTATAACTCCAGAGCAGTAAATAGCAGAACTCCAGCTTTTCACCACTGTAGATGACACCAGAAACCACATTATGTGAACCTACTTGAGAGAGAAGTGATTTATATAGAAGATCATTTGATGTCACCTTTCTTTTCCTTCCCACAACCTACATGTGTTCCCATGGATTTATAAAGCCCTGATGGAAGAAGCTGAGACTGCTTGACAGCCTGCAAGGAGACCCTCTGCAGAGACACATCCAGCTTGGCCAGTGAAATCTATCTGTGTGGCACCTGTTAGTTACGCACAGCAGGACTGTCCATCATCCCTTGTAGTAGCTCTGCATTTCCATAGCACACTGCAGTGCAGGCAGAGAAGAAATTACTCTCTAACTATGAGACAGTGAATGAGAAATTTCTGTCCTTGTTTATGCTGTCAGACCACCATCCAGGATGCCGTACATCAGCCGGAGAGGGGGAAGGGAATGTAGTTAATTTCACAGGCAGCTGACAAAGCTTACTCCTCTAAAAAAGCTCTCAAGCATTTATCTTTGCTTTTTACCTTGTAAGATCCTGCAAAAATATTATTACCAAGTAGAAAAATGTTTTAAGGGAAAACCCATGACATTTAAAAGGGAAAACCACTGCGTGGTGTAAAGGGAGATGGTAGTAAAACAAAGTATACACTGTCTATCCATTCTGTAATCTGATGCACAGATCACAAATGGATAGACAGCAATTTCCACTGCTGAATTGCAGTAAAACATCCTTGGGAACAGTTGGATTGGCTGCTTTAGCATAAGGAACAGAAGGAAAAAAAAAATCAAACATGTGGAAATAGAATAAAACACAGCCATGTTCCTGCAGCTTGGAGAACTTTAGCTTAGCATCATAATAATAATGAAAAAATTTGGAAGAGAGACTGCGTATGGTTTTGCCAGATTTTGCAAATGGGAGAGGGTGGGCAGAATTCCTTTTGAAGACCTCTGCCATGCCTCACCTACATGACTATCCAAACAAGCCCAGAATTTTGTCCATCCCACTGAACTCTTCCCTCTTCCATCTTACACTGATCTTCACTGGCCTCTATAGCTCATCCCATCTGTACCATCTCACGCTCTTCCCTAACCATAATGGACTGTGGCTGAAGCTCTTAGGGTGAGCAGAGACTCATTGTTGTACTATGTTATCACCAGCTGCTTTTTCCTCTCTGTGACCTGACCAAAGAAGCATGAAAAACCAATGACTCCTTGCTTTGCTTTCTGTGACAAGTGAGCCACAGTTTCAATGTCACTTTGATAGCTCACTGTAACTGACTGGTTACTCCATCAAAACTTAAAGCATTAAGCCAGCACCAGTTACTGCTGTGTATATTTTGGCATTTGTGTAAGCACTGCACAATAAAGACTCATATTTAAGACCTTAGGATGATTGCATATCCTGAAGAAAGAAACAGATAGGAGCAGGAGTAATGGCATTCTTTAGGGGAAAGTTATTTGTCCCAAATTCAAGACAAAGAACTCATATTTTGAGTCACTGCCTTATTATCTATCTTTTGTTCACTCTCATGACATCTTTGTTAGATAGCAGTGCATTACTAATATAGAAAATTAAAATAGACTTAAAGTACTTCCCTTCAGGTCACGCAGGGAAGTACTATATTCCCATTTACTATTAGGAACTGAATCCCATAATAATTCATAAAGTTAAGCAATGTAGTACTTTCTTTTGAGCTGAAATGGTGGTTAGAATGTGGTCTAGAATAGAAATCCTAAAAGCTGTGGAGGACATTACTGAGAAGGAAAATGTAACTTCAAAGCAACCATTCTACTTTTAGCTCTTAGCCAACCTGTATCTCGTGAGCTAATATAAACCCAATTTGTTCAGTTATGTGAAGGTGAACTCTATGTCACTGGGAATGTTAGCAGCAGTGAAATCTCTGATTTTTTAACAGATAAACAAGTAAACAAAATGACTGAAAAGAAATGGATTACAGAAGTGATCTTGCTGCTGCTAACTGGAAATTGTTAATTGAAGTGTAGCAATTCTCTTAATAGCACACGTAAAAGACAGTAAAAAGCAATGAAATACAAAAAGCTCTTATGGAAAAATTAATGTTAGGATCTTCTAAGCTATTTATTCTGTGGCATCTAAACAAGGTGATGTGAAGCTTTCAAGTGTGAAAGGAAGCGTGCAGCAGGGGATAAAATGCTATAAATATCTACTCTGTGTGATTCTGATAGGAACTAGAAAGTATTCACCAATATCTTGAGAAGAGATACTCAAATATGCAATTATCCTTACATGTTCAGGACATGGTTGAGAGGTTTCAGTGACATGATACCACAAAGGAAGGAGGCATGTGATGTAACTTGCACATTATTTTACAAATGTAGAAGTTTGTATCTGCTGATTTTGTTTTTCCTTCTTAAATTCTCTGAGCGATATATATAGACTACACCTAAAGTACATCATTAGAATGTCTCAGTGTATTTTTTATTTAGCTGTGGATTTTAGTTGGAAGTGTACCAGCTTTTTTCTTGTGGCTTATATTGTCAAAAATCCCTTGATCAAAATCCAAACTCACTGGTGGGCATGGTTTGTTTGAAGAAGCCAAGAGGTAAATGAGTGATATCCTCATGAAACTACTTGAATACTGTGGTTTAAAAAGCCTGATTTATGCCTAAAGGAGGGATGGCTGTTATCATAGATTTTGTCCAAAAATTTACTTTTATACTATACACAAGTTTGGAGGATAGGTTAAAAATCAAGACAATAAACTTGTTTAAATTATAGGAAAAAGTATTTGTAAAATCAAAGTGAAAAAATACTCTGAGAAGTTCAAAACCTTTTAGTTCTGCAAATTTTTCTCTGTGCAGTTTTATTATGACTACTGACTCTTCTCATCCATGTACTAAGCTCTTCGCACTGCAATGAAGACGTGCTTTCTCTCAAAGGGCTGTAATCTAAAATCCACAAGATATCAGTTAATAAGATCACTGAGAGCAGCAGGGCAGGTGCCAGGCATTTGGGCTGAAGTTGCAGAATTGGGCAGATGCAACAGAGGGTAAAACAAAAGAACAAAAATCTCTTCCTCCTGCTCTGTCTCCTTCATATGTACATAGCAGGAAGAAGCCAGGAGCAGCAAAGCATGAGTAAAATAAAACCAAGATTATATGGTCATTATGGAAAGGCTAGAATCACGACACAAACAATAGAGTTGGTAAAATGGTGTTTTATAAGTATTACAATAGACTAATGGGAATTTAGAAGATGCATATGAACAAGGAAAAAACATCAATGGAATAATAGTCAAATTGATAGGTAATATTTTTTCTCATGCCCTGGACCATTATTAGGATGCATGAATGAAGAACCACAATGTACTTGCTGAGGTATTTTTAAAGCAATTACCCTTAAAATATTCTTAAGATATTTAACTGAATTTTCACACTAGGAAAACATTTGCCTAGCAAAAATGATCTACTATTTTTGTGATTACTATGTCCATGCTAGCCAAGAGCACAAGGGACATATTTTACGTTATAGTATCTTTCCAATAATGAAATTAATGCCTAATTGCATATGATTGATTTTATTGTTCCAAGTTACACAAGGCACTAAGGACAGGCACGGCAGGCTGATCTCTATCAGTCTCCTCCGTGACTCTGAGCACTCCTGTAGTGCTGTGTGGATAGCCAGCTGTAGCTCAGTTACAGCTCAATTAGATGTCACCATTAATCTAAACACAGAAATGAAGTTATCAGCTGTAACAATTTTTAATGGTGAGATTTAATATAAAATACTTTCATTATATTTTGTTCTGTCATATATATTTGTTAGCAACCACACACAGGTGTACACACACATACACCACCTTGACCTCCTAGAAAACCGAAGAGAATTCCCAGTATGTCATTCATACATATGAAAATACTAGGTTTCTCTCCTTATTTTAACTCTATTTCCCTGGTTTTTGTAGGAGTTATCTACTGCCCTTCTTTCTTTCAGTTATCAAATCTGCTGTCTGCAAGATGGTCAGTTCTATGCCCTTTTTGCCGTAGCTATACTCTTTCCCTCAAATGTTACTTCCACAGAAGGAACACATCAGATCTACACCTGTATTAACACTCTGCAGCCATCATGATTGTGATCCAGAGAAGAACAAACATTTGACATCTAAGCAGCTCTTAATATCACCTATACTTTTCACAAAATGCTGTCTGGGGGATGTGGGGCCTCCTTTCTTCTGCATTGGTCTGTGTTACACTTACAGATTCTCCAGCTGTAGTCACAGATGCATCACTGAATTTCTAACTTTCTGTTCACTCCAGCCACCTAAAGAAGGTTCTCCCTGGCAGCAGACTGGAGAAAACTCTGTATGCCACTAGGGTTTGAGAGAGTTTAGCCAGAGACACTAGGAAACATTAGAGCTCTGTTAAAAAAAGTGAGGGAGATGTGAATGTCACTCAGCCTTAATGATGTACCTCAGCTGAAAATAAGTTGAAAAGTCCCTTTTTTAGGAGCTTAATTAAATAAGCGTAATGTTAAAGAACGCACCACGTGCCTAGAGTGAATGTATATATACACAAGCTTAAGTAGATATATCTAAGTAGATGTATTTCCTCCATAGAGACAGTGTTACAAAATAATATTTAAACAGTGAAAAAACATATCAAGCCCAACACCCCATTAATGTCACCTCTGACAAACATTTACTATTAAATTCAATAAGAAGATGAATGAGTGAAATTTCCTGTTCTACGTCTTGGTAGAGGTCAAATACATGATGTAGAAGTCCCATTTGGTCTTAAAATCTATGACTTAAGCTCAATAGGATTAAAATATCACTTAAGGATCTGGTCCTCTGTCTTTGTTAGAACTGAGTAAATAATTTGCCACAAGGTAATTTTTAAATTTCAGCTCCTTCCTTGCTTTCCCTCATGCTTGTGACAAGCCAGAAGACAGCTTGCTACTTGCTGTGATTTATTCTGTATGTGGAGATATTCATCCTGTGAGTAGTTCCTGGGCTGGCCCCAGCTTACTGCATAGTAAGAACTTGCTATTTAGAAGAAGACCTGAGTAGCTGGTCATTTAAATCACATGGTGAGTATAAGTTACAAGCCCTCAGGAGATGACAGCTCACACATGCTCCATAGAGACTTGTTAGAGCAGGATAGCTGTTTGTCAGGGAAGCTGCTCTGTACTGTGCAGAGAAGCTGGTTACAGCCTGAAAGCAGTGGAGTTTTCTACAGCTTTCCTGGGTCTGCCTCGGAGGAACCAGGTTGCTTAGCAGGGGCTGTTTTGAAGGTGTAGTAACATTCCTCCTATGCCCAGATATGCAATGTTTTCATCAAGAAGAAACTCCATTCCAGCTGGTAGGAAGCTGAAGAAGCCTAGACGAGGATAGGGGCTTTGTTGAGACTAATATCAGCTGGAGAGGGGTGGGAAGCCAGAAGTTAAGGTGCTGTAGGATAGCAGAGCACTGAAATCAGGGAGCGATTGATGCTGTACAAGGAACACTAGTCAGACATGGCAGAAAAAGGGTACTGGCTGGGTGGGGAAAAGTGATAGCAATATTAGGTGTCTGAAAGAAGGGAGGGACCAGCTGATTGGGGGCTAGAACCCTTGGAGGGAAGACAGACAGTGGTCTGTGGTGAGAGGTGGCCTTAAATTGATCCCTTCTTAAAGCAACTGTGACAGCATTAACGCAAACTTGGTACCCTGTACCAAAGTGAGAACAGAAGGCAAGATATAGAAGCAACCTGCTATACACCTCTGGGAAGCCTGATTCTCCATAGTTGCTGCTATAGAATGTGCAGCATCTAAAGGGAGAGCATTAAGGTAGGAGCAAAAGGAAGAAATTTGTTTGCTAGACTTGTACTTTGCACAGGTGTAAATGACCATGTAACAGCTCACAATAGTGAGGAACTGACTCAGAAAGGGCATTAGTAGATTAGAAGAACATGTCATTTCCTGTTCAAATGAATTATGTCAATGTGTTTTTCTTGCTAATGTCATAGAAAAGTGTTTTTTCCCCTTCATCTATATTCTGGCCTAACACTTTTCTGCTTTCTTGCCGTGACTTTGGTTCAATGTTTTTATTCAGCTTGCTGTTTCAGCTGGATGTCTGAAGAAATCTTGATGAAAGAGATTTGCTTTCTCTGTACACATCCTTGTATGCACTCACAGAGGCTGCCATGCATACACACCCTGGGACACAATGGTTTTACGCACAGGATGCTCTGCCTGAGGAGGGCAGGTCACACAGCCCTGTGTTTGGCAGCATCAGCTTCAGGGGACATTTGAAGGAATAGGTTAGTTGGTATCAGTCAAAGTCAAGTATCCTGGAAAAGGAAACCATAGTCCCTAGTTTTGCATTAGGAAGGAATCTCCCATCCTGAGGAAGAAAGATTAGCTTAACTGTGTGTGCAATTGCTCGGGAACAACTTCCCAAATTACAATGCATGAAAAGATCACAATTTAGTACATTATGGGAGTAAGAGGACAAGGCTGCATGCAAATTAAAGCTCACATTCATTATTGTTATTAAGTAGCTAATTTTAGAAAAATTTCTATTTTACATAAATCGAAAGCACAGTGATGTTAAAATACATTAAGCAAAAATTTGAATATTAAAGGTCATATCTGTGTATGCCTCAGAAATAATTATATGTTGTAACGACAATATGTGATTAAATATGAAAGTGTTCTGGGTTAACAGAGATGGCAACTGAACACATTTTCTTAATATCTTCATTGATTAAACATACATACATAATGACAAACCACACACACCCAAACCCTTTTTACAAGAAAATTGATGACACATTCATTCTTGTAATAATGGGTGGTCCTGGTAAGTAAGAATCAGGTGAAAAATCTTACTAAGTTGAAAAATCTTGGGAAAACTGACCTGGAAAAATTCTAAAATGCAGAAAATAGAAGAGGTGGATATTCATTGCATAAGTAAATTATTCTCAACAAAAATAGGAACTGCACAATGAAATAAGACATGATGCTTCTTTATATTTTACTCCAGAAACATATTCAGTCTTATCTTTGTAAGAACAATGATTTGGTTGTGCTTCCAAACTGCCAAATCTCTCGTCATTCAAAGATGATAATTTATTTACGTTAGCTAGAATTGAACTGACTGAAGAAAAACTAAAGGCATAAACTGTACCTTATGTGCAACCTGTACAGCACAAACTATACCTACTAATGCCCCCCTTCCACGAGGTGTGATTCTTCAGAGAAGAGCTGGAAGTGGTAAGGCTAATGTCAATGGGCACACACCATCAGTCAAAGGGTAAGGACATTTCCTCGCTAAGGCACAACCATGCATATGTGGGACTATGACACCTACTGTACATGTGTCCAGGCCTGTGGATGGGCAAGCTTTTCAGGGAAATCTTTCAGAAAAGACCTCACTAGCCTTTATTAAAAGATTTTATGCTGCCATTAGCTCCCAGAAAAGCAAGCAGCAGCATAAAAGATGGATTTATAGACCTGCTTACTCTGTGCCTTTTCTGAAGCACCAGCATCCTTATTTCAACAGTGAATTTGCAGGTTCCTGGTGTTATCCTTCAGGGGCCCTGCTCACAGAAGCAGGGAACCAGACCACTTATCTGACGGCTTATTCTGTTCTCAGTGTGATTATTACACTACAAAGAGTCAACAGAGCCTTTCTTGGGTTTTAGTTCCTTGACAGTAAAAGATGAATAATAATCATAATGTGTCCTTCTTCCCACACTTTCCCCACACTACCTATTCAGGTAATAACCTCTGCTAAGCAGTGCCTTGCATGTATTTTTGGAGAAACCAGCATAAAGCATCCCTGATATTGGCCATAACTGTCTTAAAAATAATAAAAATAGCAGATTTGTAAAGATGTTTCAGCAGATCTCTCTAGATAAACAGTATAAAAGCAACTTCCAAAAGCATTCAAGGTCAGGAACTTTCTCTTCTTCTGATGGAATTTTTATTTTCAATGTGAGCTCAGAATCTTTTATATGTTCTCCCTTTCATTACAGAAATTGTTTTTTCTTTCTGCCTAATTAGAGAATGCTAAGACAAGCGCTTTAAGGTGGAAGGTGTATAGCTAATGCTTGTAACAGAGCCAATGGCTGATTAAAGAAGCCAAAGTTCTCAATGATAAATGGCTTCAAGTCTGAGATAAGGCAAAGACACTTCCAAAGAAATCTTTCATATCATAGAAGAGGAAGCAAATTTTCAAATGAACATTAAGTATTGTTATTGCATGCTCTATATAACCAATGGTACAGGAAATTCATTAGTTATTTTTCATCTGTACTCAGTTAGTTAAACCATCTGGATCTGACGGGAAATAGATGCATGAGAATTTGGCTCAAAAGCCTAGAACCAAACAAAAAAAGAAGTACTGTTACTACAGACAATGATGTCACAGTATGCTTATTTGTGACGACTGTGTGAAAGCAAAAAGAGAAAAATGAACGCAGTGGCCAAACACTGCTCTCACATTTCATGTAAACTCATTGAAAATGTTCTTTCTGTTACATTACCTTTGGAAGAAACATATATTTTACATTAAAAAAAAATCAGAAATATAATTTAAGCTAGCCTGTAGTTTCAAATGGGAAGAGGGAACAGTCTAATGGTGATCATGATGCTGCAACTTGTAAAAAAAATAAAAAACCGCAATTCCTATTGTAAAAGTAAAAATTGTGAATCTGGACTGGACTGGATCAGAAATCCTCCAGAGAGATGAATGAGGAGGTATAAAAAAAAATTTAGCTCAGAGACTATTTCTTATGTTTTCTTGCATCGTTCTTTCAAGAGAAAGAGGTAAGAAATACAGCCTTTTCTGTGAATAAATATATAGGGAGTTAGCTTCTCTTCTACCTTGCATAGTCATTTATACCTTCATAAGGTATAAGACCTTGTCCAGGTCTATGCACAAGACAAAAAACATGCAAGATCTCTGCTTCTCTTAATAGCAGCATTTTCTATCTGCTTTGGAAAGGCTCTAGACAAGACATTACCAGGTTTTTGCCATGAATATTTCACTTCAAGCAGTGAAAACTCATGTAAACGTATAATTTCCACCTGGCAGAATAAAAAGATATAGAAATACTATTTATCCTGCTAATCCTAGTGTTGTCAGCTGCTGCCAGTGTTTGGTAGTGAGAAGGGCAGGTATAACTAATCTGTTTCTTAGTGCTGCTCCTTCCACCAGTGAAAAAACCCCACCATTCTACCAAATTCATCTCTGAAAGTAAGCGCAGCAGGTCATCAGCTTTCCTTCAGACATCCTCTAAAAAAATAAATTCAAAGCTGTATCTACATTTGGGAGAGCTTCTCAGATGATGAGCACATTGTTTATTTGAGTAATTTCAAAGTGGGGTGTCCTCCTAGAGCATCTTACTGACCCTTTTCTTCAGGGAGATTTTGGGGCTTCTAGGCTGGGCAGTCCCTGCCCTGACCCAGAGCAGAGGGATCTGCAGCCTCCTTCAGCTCCTTGCTGGGATGGGGGCAAGGATGTCAGGGGAAGCTGGGATCCCCATGAATGGCCAAGATGCTTCCAGGGGAGTGCCTCCATGGCCTGGCCTACAGGGCTGCCACAAAGGAGCTGAACCAGGAGGAGGAGTCTCCTCCGAGGAGGCATCAGGCAGGGGTCCTCGATGGGGCAGCAGAGATGGAATTGTGGTGGATCTCCATAGTGACGACCTTCCACTACTGGGTCCCAGAGTGCACCCAGAGCTTCCATCACTGCCAAGGTAGTGAGGGCTCAGAGATGACCAGATGTATCCTGCTAGGTCACTAAGGCTGTGACATGAGGCTCTGACAGAGCTTTTCAAGAGGGCTGATCAACTTTGAAAGGTCTCACTGGCAGGAACTATTTTCAGCCCTACAACAATTCTCTCCAGAAAGTGACATATGCTTCAATATATAAAAGATCACTTTATTTTTTTTATCTCTCTCCCCCAGAAAAACCCCTCCACATGTCAGCTGTCATAAAAATGAAAGAACTTAAAATATTTGTTTCTGGCTGGAGCTTTCTGTTCACAGTTGGTGAGTTAAATGGAGACTCAGTGGAAAGGAAGCTTTGGTACTACAAGAGAAAAAGTACTAATATCAACACCTCCCCATTACTAAGTAAAGTCCTGGCAGAGACACTGTCTCCCAATATGACAGAAAGCATCTGTAAAAGCAGTACTTCTTGGTGGTGCACCTTGCACTTGACTCCCTCTTCAAAACTTTTACCTGTTAACACGTGCCCGCCCTAAAGCCAGCTGTCATGTTTTGGGATTATGTGCCTAGTGTTATCATCCATCATTAGCCCTCTAATGGGACAGAGAAGCTATCTCTATTCCTTTTTTTATTCATATATATGTACATGGTTGGTATTTATGAAAATAAATCAATAAAACAGTAATCTTAAAGATATTATAAATCAGAAGAGATTTTTGAAGGTTCAACTGCTCACTGAAATCAAGGTCTACTTAGATAAAGTTGCTGAGAACTTTGTTCAAGTGAGTTCAGAATGACTTCATATGGTGCACTGCTGAACCAAAGAAAAAAATTAATAAATATTTACAGGTAGAAAAGTAGGCATCAGTAGAAAATAAATATTATACTTGGTTTATAGTCAGATAGTTCTTCTGCATTATTTATCTTTTTTTTCTTTTTGGCTGTAAGTGAAAATATTTAAGTACGCAGTCAACTACTGATATGTATGAATTGTCTAAATCATTGTATTAGTTTCTTCCTATGTCCGCATCCTCTATAGCTAACTCTCTTTTATCATCTTTGGTAGGCTTGAAGCTGGTATTTAGCAGGCATATTTATAAGGGGGGGAAAAAGATACCCCCCCCCCCCCAAAACTATGCCCATCTGGAGTAACTCCTTTAAGTAGCTCATTGTTATAAGATACAGTGGATCACAAGCCACAGCCAGGACTTTTGCTGGTAAAAATTGGATACATTTTGAAGAATTTCAGTCTGGTTTCACTGGAAAGCTGCCTAGAGAAATGCAGCCACAATGTGTCCCAAACTAAAGAAAGTTACGTATTTTCTGCAAAATTCAACTGATTTATGAGTACTTCAGTGAATTTTTAATGTTGCTGAAGATTCCAGATAAAAGAAGTCATTCAATAAATCAGAATAACAAAATGTTTCAAATGCGAACATTTTGGCTTAGAAGTGTCTTTGCTTTTGATAAGATTAAGGGGCTTATTTTTCTTTCACTTCACTTGACACCACATTTTCTCCATCAAAATCAAAATACATTCCATTTGGACAAGGTCTAAGCAGTAATATTTAAAAACAGCATAATACTTATTTATCAGGACTCCTTTCATAAAATACATCATTGATCTCCTTCACCATTACATATCTGCTAACATAAAATAGCAAGAATTAGTTTTCTAACTTGTAATTTTTGAGCTGATTCTGTCTTTGAAAAAATGATCATCTAACGATGACTGTTAAGTAGAGGTAGCGCTCCCTGGTAAGACACATTTCTCGGAACACTCCATCCTTTCTGTGATTATTAAAAATAGAGGAAATCAGCAGCAGACATCCAATGTCATCAAGCTCTGTGAAAACTGATTTCTGTAACTGAAACTAGCTCTTACTTCTAGTGACAAGTGAAAGATGTCCTAGGTGTTCAACTTATTACCAAGATTTGCTGAACTAGAATGAATTGTTCGCCTAAGTGAAAAGCATGAACAACAAAAATCCAACCCACTTGAATTGCACTTACTTCTCAAGTACATGACGTGGAATATTGGTTTCACATGGGCCTTGTGACCAGTGATGGACTATATTGCCAAAGTAGCTGGAAAACGCTGGAGTTTTCTGGGAAAATAATCTCCATGGCATTTTTTGGGGGGAGGAGGGGGTTTTTATTTTAATGCTGTTTTGTCCCCTGCTGCTTTCACCAAGGAAACAAGACCTATACAACCACACTGCCTTTTTGATTTCCTGGCATCCTCTGCTTCCCCACTGGCAGCTCTGAAGCAATTAACCAATTTCTATCAAACTGTCAGGCATTTCAGAGTTACCACATGTAAATTACCATGCTTCCAGAAAGTCAGTGACTGGGTTTTCTCAGTTTGTACTTGCTTGCTCACTCCTCTTTCTGCACTTTCTCACTCCTTTTTCTCATTTTCTTGCAACCTCAATTAGTAAAACAGCCAGTCAACATGCTTAATAGGACAAGTCAGCAAATGCAGATACCTGTAAATTAAGTGTGAGCTTTCCTGTCGATTTGGCAAGAAAACAGACAGGAGAGTCCTAGCTGAGTGTAATGTGATTTACATCAGGAAAGGGAACAGTAGGACCACTCTGCAGTGAAGAGCAGCTCCAATGGTTCAGAAAGAACAAGCAAAGATTGAATGAGGAAATTTTCACATTAAACTGCTGCATCTCCTACAGGAATTGACTGCACTGTAATATGTATTGCAAAACCAGGTTCTTGTTATTGTGTGGGGATTTGGGGCACTTCAGCAGGATCTGCTGTAATAACACTGGTGATCAGTGGCAGCACAGTTATGGTGTTGGCCTCAGGATGGATCCTACTTTCTGCCTCTCTCTGAGCATGCTGACCTATGGGCTTCTTCCAAATTGCACCTAGGGCAAAATGTTCCTGTTTTGGGCTGTTGACAGCCACTATCCCATATGTTTAATAACCATGAGACTATAAGAAGCTGAGAATGAGTCACAGCAGCATCAGTTTTGCCATCAATAAAGAGCTGAAGGGCGTTCTGGTGATAATGCAGTATTTCCTCTGCATTCTTAACTGTAAAGAATAAGCAATGAATTCACCATAATGCTTGCTGTAGGGTTATACTCCTTGAGGTCACTCATTAGAAGTTCCTCTCTTCCCTCCCCCCATTTTTTTCATCTTCAAAGGAGGGTTTATTTCAATATTTAGGGAGGAAGCCAGGTAGGCTCCAAGCACAGCCTAGTGTTCTTGCTCTGGGGTCAACCATAAACATGGCTTCTTACTGACTGTGAATTGAATACCATTGCCTTAATATTCCAAAGAAGAAGTAAAGCAAACTATGCTAAGATAAATTCTGATTTCCTGATGAGTCTGGTAAATCAGCACATGACTTTGCAGAAAAACTAAATGTATGTGATCAGTCTGTATTTTTGTGGTAAAGGTAACGAATTTTCTTCAATCAGCTGTATCAAAAAAGACAGTAGATTTCGCTGTTTCAGCTGAATATTCCATTGTGCACCAACAAACCTGTACTGATGATGAATACCTACTGCATAAGCCCTACAAGAATGAATATGCTGAATAATTTTCCTTGTAGCTTGATTAAAACTGCTAAAAATATTTCTGTATCTCACCTTCCCTGAAGCACTTTGCAGAATTAGTTCCTTTTTTACTTTTTCATCTATACAATTTTACTTTGCTTTGCACCTTTGACAACTCAGTTCCCTACAAATCTAAAATGTAATGTTATATAGATCTTTTTGAGCAGCTGATGGCTTTGGCATTTCATTTCACTCATAACTGCACTAAAGGCACAAGTATATAGGGCTTTATGGGCCTCCAAATATCCACCTAGAGGAGCTGAAAGTTGGCAGGTTAGCTACCTTCACAGACTTGGGAATTGTTTGTGCCCTATATACTAGTATGCCCCCATGTATTTCTTTCATTACATCTGAATGGTTTAAAAAGAAGGATGGACAGGCTTTAATGAGACAAAGAAATCTAGTCCACAAGAACAGGAAAGCTCTAACATGTTTCAAAGACAGGTGGAAATTCTGATCCTACAGTATTCAGTAACTCTAAAAATATCCTCTACTCAGTACAACAACAGAGCTTCCTTTCTCTTAAAGAAAAGGTTTTAAGTTGCTCAGGTAAAAAGAACTACAGTGATGCTTTCCTAATCAGAGATAAATATCAGCTACTTCTGATCTGCTACATTGTCCTCTAAGTAATGACTCATTTTCTGCATTGTTCTCAGTATGTGAAGGACAACAGGAGAGCAAACCTTATCCACAGGCTCCTGTTACACTCAGGCATTTCCTTCAATCTGAGGCAGGCATTATGAAACACAGTTAGTGCATTCACAAATTAAAAGCAGAAACACAGTCAGCAATTACAAAGGCTGTTGATACACTTGATTGTCCTGTAGCATTTCAGGCTGTATGGCCTTGATTGGCTCAGACAGGAGAGAAATATAATGAGAAGGTCTGCAGGTCAGTTTAGCACCTGAAAACTAGTTCTTTTGAGATGGCTCTTTCCCCCTTTATTTATAGACAAATTTTCTACCTTTTCTGAAGATTGATAGGATAGGCTTTTTCAGAAGCCTCTTTTTAAACTAACCATGCCTCACCTGATCTCTGCTGGCCTGTCAGATATCTCCCACTGCCAGTGCACATATGCATCCCAGATCATACTCCTTCAACTCAGAAAAAGAAACATCTCACCGTCTCCTCTGTCTGGCTACGGGGACAAATGGATGGCCTGCCACTATGCTTGGACTTGGAAAAGTCAAGGAAAGAGATTTATTAGGCAGCTTCTATGAGACAAGTTACCTGTGGAGCTGTGCTAAACATAAAATGCCTTTATGCAGCACTTTTGGCACCTAAATATAAGATTAGATTTATGGCTGAAATCCAACGCAAATCTCTCCATTGCATCTGAATGAAGCAGTAGATATTCCTTGCAGGGATTCTTGAAAAGCTGTCCTTAGCAGGTTCCTATGTATCTTGTGACTGTTTCTTCTAAATGATATGAGCTAAACCTATGAGGACTGCCTGATATTTTCTGGTAAATGCTAAGAGTTTAAACAATGCTTTGACATGTGTTAAGATGGTCTGGTTCCACTACTCACCTAGCACATTTTCCAGCAAAGTGTGCCCTTGACTGATACTCTTTCTACCTTGGAAGAGAACAGCCTTCACAGACCTACCTGATCCTTTCACCTTTTGCTTTTGAAATGAGACGGATGTCATGTCACCTTCTGAATTATAGGATTTGATTTCAAGTTTCCCACTGTTTTACTTCGTTTAGACTCTTGCTCTAAGAACTACATGTTATACAGATTTTAGTAATCTGCTGTGTGCACTGTCATTCTGCTGTCATATTGCATTATATCCCCTGGCTGTAATGCATACCCTGTATAAGATGAATTTGTGCTGTGGTGTGATCTATTTCAGAGATTCACAGCAAACTAATCATACTGCTGAACCCTGTCCTGCAAAATTATGGAGGGCTTAAAGTTGTGACTGCAAGCTCTTGTCTGTGCTGCTAGAAACTGTTTTATTCTGCAGAATAGAACATTTTAAAATGGCACAAGAATTTTTGAGCCACCAAGTAACTGAAGGTTTATAGCAACAATTGGAAGATATATTGCTGGCAAGAAAATGAGTTATGATTATTTGCATGCAAACATCCATTTGTTTTCATTTAGCACAGCAAATAATTATTCAGATAACCAATAGTGAGAGCAAGTAAATTTCCATCCCAATAGCTTTTGGTTTTACCTGAGAAGAAACAAAAAGAAATTGTGATAATGTATGATGTGTCTACCAAAGTAATGTCCCTGTTCCTGGCTTTCTATTCAAATGATTTGTAATTAAATAACTTCTGAGGAAAGTACTAGGAAAAAAAAAATAGCAAAATAGTCACACATTCATTTACTTTGGGAGTGCCAGAATGGTCACACAGAAAATAATGGCTTTATCTTAAAAGGCTCTGAGTGCTCTTCCTAAGACTTTTTCTACCTTGGGTCTGAGAACAGAGACAATACCTGAGGATTACCTTTTCAGACATAAACAATAGTGCTGCACAGGTCTAGATAATGTTATTCCCACCTTCTCCTGAAGGCCCAGGTTTGGTTACTCATAATCTTGGAAGCTTTGCATGAAGTTTGGTAGGATGACTGGGTCAGACTGTGAATCAGGGCTGCTGGACATTATTTAAAAAAGAAAAATTCTACTTTATCTATTTATTCAATTTGAACATATGTTTGTTCCTGAGGACAAGTCACTTTGCAGAGGGTTAATACAGGCCTTATATAGTATTGAAGGACATCATTTGAGCTTAACCTGTGTTAGGAGATGAAATTTCACACAATATGTTTTCCTGTTTAAGGCTGCAGGGTTGGTCTCAGCCAGCCTTCTAATATAGCAGCTTACATCCAAGAAAAGTTGTGAAAGACTGTATTTAGAAGAAAAAAATCCAAAACTTCACTTGCTTTTCAAAATTTGTTGTTTTCTTAACGTTCAATGAAATAACCCTTTGTTGGACTTGGGGGTGGGAAACTTAATAGAGAAAAGGCTGAGGTACTTAACACCTTCTTCACCTCATTTTTTAACAGTAAGACAGGTTGTCCTCAGGAGAACCGGTGTCTGAAGCTGGTAGGCAGAGACAGGAAGCTGAATAGTCCTCCTGTAATCCAGGAGGAAATAATTAGTGACTTACTGAGCCACTTAGTTCCTCAGAAATCTATGGGACCAGAGAGAATCCATCCTAGGGTGATGAGGCAGCTGGCAGAAGAGCTCACCAAGATGCTCTCCATCATCTACCAACAGTCCTGGCTCACTGAGGAGGTCCCAGACTATTGGAAGTTGGTAAATGTCATGTCAATTCACAGAAAGGGCTACAAGGAGGACCCAGGAAACTACAGGCCTCTCAGCCTGGCCTCAGTGCCTGGTAAGGTGATGGAGCAGATCATCCTAAATGCAATCACACAACACCTACAGGATGGACAAGGGATCAGACCCAGCCAGCATCCATTTTGAAAGGGTGTGTTGTCTCTGACCAACCTGATATCCTGTTATGACCAGGTGACCTGTTTGCTGGGTGAGGGTACGGCTGTGATTGTAATCTATCTGGACTCCAGCAAAGCCTTTGACACTGTCTCTCATAGCATGCTCCTAAAAAAGCTGGCAGCCCATGGCTTGGACAGGTGCACTGTCTGCTGGGTTAAGAACTGGCTGGATGGCTGGGCCCAAAGGGTAGTGGTGAATGGTGCTGCATCCAGCTGGGAGCTGGTCACTAGTGGTGTTCCCCAGGGGTCAGTGTTGGGGCCAGATCTGTATAATATCTTTATTGACAATTTAGATAAAGGGATTGAGTCTATCATTAACAAATAGCAAATTTGCAGACAGAACCAAGCTGGGGGGAAGTGTTGATCTGCTGGAAGGTAGGAAGGCTCTGCAAAGGGACCTGGACAGGCTGGAAAGATGGGCTGATTCCAATGGGATGAGGTTCAACAAGGCCAAGTGCAGGGTCTTACAATTCGGCCCCAACAATCCCATGCAGCACTATAGGCTGGGACAGAGTGGATGGAGAGCAGCCAGGCAGAAAAGGACTTGGGAGTTTGGATCAACAGGAAGCTGAACTTGAGCCAGCAGTATGCTCATGTGGCCAAGAAGGCCAATGGTATCCTGACCTACATCAAAAACAGTGTGGCCAGCAGGACCAGAGAAGAGATTCTTCCCTTGTCCTCACCTCTGGAGAGGTCAGACCTTGACTATTGTCTCCAGTTCTGGGCCCCTCAGTTCAGGAACGATATTGAGGTGCTGGAACAGGTCCAGAGAAGAGCAACAAGGCTGGTGAAGGGACTCAAGGACAAATACTATGAGGAGAAGCTAAAGGACCTGGGGTTGTTTAGCCTGGAGGAGAGGAGGCTCAGGGATGACCTCATCACTCTCTGCAACTACCTAAAAGGAAGTTGTAGCCAGGTGGAGGTTGGTCTCTTCTCTCAGGCAACCAGCTGTAGGACAAGAGGGCATGGGCTTAAGCTCTGGCAGGGGAGGTTTAGGTTAGATATTAGGAAGAAATTTTTACAGAGCGAGTAATCAGACATTGGAATGGCCTGCCCAGTAAGGTAGTGGATTCACCGTCCCAGGAGGTTTTTAAGGTGAGATTGGATGTGGCACTTAATGCCATCATCTAGTAATCATAGTGGTGTTGGATCAAGGGTTGGACTTGATGATCTCAAAGGTCTCTTCCAACTCTGTTGATTCCATGATTTTAAAAAATTCAGCATCATATCATACTTAATTGTCATACCACAGAATACCAATGAAAGAAGTGGTTAGTCAAATACTTTTTGAAAATACATTTTTTGCAATACTTTACTTAGTGAGGTAACAGTTTCCTTGAGAAAAAGCAAATAGTAATAATAAAAAGGTGTTCATAAAACATCTGAAACAAAATGTACCTAAACCTGCCTTCCTTCAACCCTATTTGCATGTATCATTAAGGACTGCAGAGGCTAGGTATGGACTAGACACTCATTAGTAATGAAATATGATCAAAACCAAGATTTATTGTGAATGATGCAAAACCTCAGGAAGCCATCTTTAGTGTGTGCAAATTAAGGTCTGCTGTTCTGATGAACTGACAGGACTATACCATGCAGCAGAAAGATAGAGGCAGAACTCCAAATAGTATAGCACTGCTCATGCTTACCCTCATTATAACATGGCCCGGGGCCTGGAGCACAGCTTTTTTTTCTGTTTTTTTCCTTTTTTCTTTCCCTTCTCAGACTGCAATCAGCTTTGTAGATTTGTACTGCAATGAAAATGTTTGAAATTGATTTGGCTGCTACAGTTATAAAAGTTCCAGACCAAAGAACTCATCATCCACCCAAAATAGGGTTATAATGTCTTTTCAAAACGGCTTTGAGTAGGAAATATAATCCCCATCAGGCCCATTGATCCCATCATGTTTATAGTGACTAAATGTAAATCATTCACAAACTACTGGATAGATGAGTTTAAGAATCATTATTTTGAGGAATATTCTGAATTCTGACTTAATTTCAATCTGATTCTACAATGTTTTTACATCTCTTCTATCATTATCATGGGCACCCTCCCATGTTAATCTGGAAAGTGAATTTTACTAAATCCCATCTAATCTTATTGCCATAGTTACAACCAAGAAATTGGAGATTGCTGCGCTGAGCTGAAAATAGCTGAATTGATACAAGGAAGAAGACTAATTCTTATGCAAATCTCCATACTCAAATACAATCTCTTACTCAAAGAACAATTCGAAGCTTGATCTCTGGAAGCAGGGACTTCTGTCTTTTCATTCTAGCAACAATCTGCAAAAAAGGCTGAATGAAATGCATAAAAATGACTGGAGAAATACAGTGCTGGGGATGAATATTTGCCATATATATTATTTGCTGATAAGAAAAAGACAATGAGTTAAAGTAATAGAAGTACTTATTTTGTTAAAGCCCACAGTTGTTAACAATTCAGCTCCTGCTGTCTGGAACAGCAGTTACACAGCCTTCCCCTCGTCCAAGTCCCCTCTGCAGGATACTTTAAACAAGTATCAGGAAAGAGCTGATTGAAGCCAGAGCTTTTAGAATTACAGCTGTTGCTGATTTCTACGCCACCTTTTTATGATTGCACAGATTTTTTGCACTATGAAAAGAGGATACAGAATTTATATCATTTAGTAAATGATATTTAATTCCAAATACCCTTGAATCAAGTGGAGGAGTTCCGAGAGATATATGGCCAAAATATTGTATATCTGTGACATTTGTCCTCTGTGCAAGGACTTTCTGAGGAGATTCTCTGTGGTGACCTCAAGGTATGGGGAAAAGATCCTGCACCTTGATTGCACGTGGGGAGGAGCTGGGGCAGCAGCCTGTGTGACAGTAGTATCTCCTGAACTCACCACAGTCCTTCTTACTCAGGATCTGAAAGACGTGGCAGGTGTAGATGACTTTCTTTCTTTTGTGCTAGTAAGGCAAACATATGATGGGAGAAGAATACATAATGAAAGAAAACAGGTAAAAACAGAGGAGCAGAGAGGAAAACGAAATCTATCTCAGAGAGAAAAGAGAAAGGAGGGGGCAGAAGTTCTAAAGAGATATTAAAGTGATAAAGAAAACCAAATAATAGCAAACAGCTGAAGGCAACCAGTGTTTTCAGAAGAAGGGAAGGGTGTAATAAACATATGATACAGAATAACAATGAGAGAAAAAATCCAACCAAAGAGCTTGAAGAAAGAAAATAGACTTTGAATTGTCCCTACAGAGTTATAATTTAAAATCTGTTAGTATTTTCCTATGTAGAACGTTATGTAGTTTTTCTGGATGAAAGAAATCTCATTCTATTGAATGGGATAATCTTACATTATGTTACAAGTCTTAAAAAGCTGCTTTACTGGTAAACATTCAGGATATGAAATTTTACATTTAGTCCTGCAAATAGAGAGTTGTTTGAACACAAACATTCCAAGAGGGTATTGCCTCACAAAATCAAACCTGATCTCTTACAATTACTTTAGTTTTCCATGGTATTCTCTGGCCTTTCCATTTCTCTTTTGTTCCACTCCTTTCTATTTTTAAGTCAGACTACCACCAATCCTCTCCATGCCCCGCAAATATAGCACCTGAAAAAGAGGAAACATTTGAGCTGTTAATTTTAAGCTAGCTAATGCCACCTAAAATAACAGAGTTTGCACAGTGTAAACTTTAACTTAAAACAACTCTTTGAACTTAAAAGAGTTCATACAGGAGCAGCTCTCCCATGCAGAAATGTCTAAGAAACCTCTCGTTACTGTTTCCTGCAACATGAAATGTTAAACCGCCTGCTGTCCTGAGAGTATGAACAATAATCAAAGCTGAAGATGCAAACATCATTTGGGAAATTGCTCCTCACACATGCCCACCGAAAAAGCATAGAGTACAACCAAATTCTGACCTCAGCTACCCAGATCCATTCCCACAGGAGGCATTTAAAGTAAAAATTTTCTTTTTGTTGTTTTTTTGTGCATGGGTAGTGACACTAATTCTTGCTCACACAGAAGAAGATCATAGTGTTTGAGCATATATTAAGAACTGGGACAGCAGATATTTCCTCAAAAACTTTCTGAAGCACAAACCTGTGTAATTCTCATTTCAGCTGCTGCCATCTGTTGCTACTCGTATCATTGTAGAGAATACCTGTAATAGCAGAAAGGAGAAAAGGTGCTGATTAAGACCTTCTCAGCAGTGTGGATAAAAACTATATTCTGCTGTTATGGAGGAAGGACAAAATACTTTTCCTGGTCCAGATGTCACTTTGTTCTGCTCTTACCTGATTTGATTTGGGCTGTCCACTGCCATTAATGTCCTACAGGGCCAAAGCAGATCCCTTGCTCCTCACAAGTGTAGACCTTTCTGCTGTGGGAGCATTAGTCCTGGAGAATGCCAGCATGCAGCACCTGCAGAGCTAGGAACTCTCCTCTCCTGGCTCACAGGGAGATATCCCAGCAGTACCCTGCTCCCCACAGGGTGCCTTGTCAAACTGCTCTCCTACCTTTTGCCTCCAAACTAGTGGAAAAAAGATGGAAGATACAACTGTACAGGGTTTAAATGCCTGTTGCTGGAGCAATCTTCTCCCCTGAGCAACATCCCCACTCTAGCACTAGCTCTTGTTATTCCTCTCTTGACATTTTTCTCATCAGTACAAAAGTTAAAAAACAAAAGTTACAAAAAGGTTTCCATAAAGTACATCAAAATATACAGAACAACTGACTAGCACGGTATAATTAGTAAAAAGGTACAGCAGGCAGAGGGCATGGAAGTTTAAAAAATGCTAGGGATCTGTAGAGGACACAGATTAAGACAGTTTGCAACCACTATTTAATAATATGCTATACTATTGGGGTTTATTACACTTTAATTATTCCAATCACCATCACAAATGTGTGCTGAAAAAAGAGAAAATGGACATCCTATTCTTCTATAGGGCAGGTTATATAAAATTATTCCAATATTGCATCCTGAAATGTGCAGCTGAAGTGGAATTCCTCCTCTGTCTTCTTTTCCTTTCTTCTTTCTTTAAACAAACAAACAAACAAACAGCTAAGAAGAATTTTAATAGGTTTTATTTCTAGATATTAAATGTTTACAATTTAAAAATGTTGCATATTTATTTGTATCTAGCATTTTGGTAATAACTTATTTCTCTAAATATTTACTCATTTAATTAACCTCTTACAGCCAGCAGATCCTTATTGTAGTAAAAGGGACTATTTACATACTTGGAAGATAGGCATTTAGGGAAATGTGTGGAGCCCCAGGTTAAATGTCTACAGGCATAAATGACTTAATCCAGGGAAGCTGTGGCTTGTTTACCAAATTAACTGATGGTAGACCATCATTGGGAGGCTTCTTTTGCATTTGGTGTCTCCTCAAAACACTGGGACACTCCAAACTAAGTAGAGTCAAGGTAGTCTTACTAAAATTTTTTATACTTCTAATATATTTGGTTGAGAAAATGGAGATTTGATAGATGATTATCAGCTCTTCTATTTACCTGCATAGATAGCAAACCTATATCAATAACTCTTCAAGGGTTACAAAATGTCTGGTTTCATAGCTGAGATCCATTGTTCAAAGGGACAGATATGCAATATCATAGGCCAGCTTGTGAGGGGCCTCTGGAGGTCCAATTCCTCCTCAAAGTAGGACCAGTTTCAATGTTGTATAAGTTATTCTGTGCTTCATTTGGTTCCATAAAATATTTGGAACCTACTATAGTTGTAGGGCACAGACTTCAAATGTTCAAACTTTTGTTCAAGTGTTTTGTTCAAGTGTTTGATTGAAGATTCTTTAGAATACAGTATTACAGAATCCAATTTCTGTCTGTTTTATGCTGCTCCTATGGTTGTGCTTGTTCAAAGGAAAATCTGTTCAGTGACTGTTTGTCTTAGTGGCTTCCTGTGTAAAACAGCTGTATTTTTTTGATTGGGCAATACTAAATATAAGTGGAAGCATTTGGTACTCTTTGAGGAATGACTGATATTTTCAATAGAGGCATTTAAGCCTCTTTTGAAATTTTGTGTACATGTATTATTTTGTAGGACTTTCAAGCATTTTGACAATAAAAAGTTAAAAATCGCTGTCTGCAAAAAACCTCAAAGCAACATTTGTGTGTAACTGTGATTTTTTGCAGGGAGGTTTACTCAGCTGAGGTGGGTTTATGGTATAAAGTGAACAAATAATGGCCATTTCATTGTTTCAGTAGCAAAACTTGTCTTCCATCTAGTTTATCTTGAGATTTCATCATTGCTAAAGTGGAACACAAAGGAGTATGTAAGGATGTAATCATGAGAAGGAGATTCAAGACCATCCTCGTAGTAGCTACTATGTCATACTATTGCTTTTTAGTTTTTAGATGAGCTCAATAAGACATTCTCAGTTCAGTTCAAATGTCATTCCACTATCACTGGCTACTGTGCCATGGTGCTACCTTAGCAGTTACACAGGTGAGAGAGCTATCATTTTCTGTAAATGGATTTTACATCCAATGATCTTACTCATTTCAAGGAAGCATTACAGAAACTGACAGTGGGCTGTAACAACATTTTTTTGTTTTCCTTTTTATATAATCAAGTGTCAACTTGCTTTCAGCTAAGAAATTGTCATGGGTTCTAAGTATGTCGAAGATACTTTCTCTTACGTAAACACAGAATATTCTTGGTGAAAGCTTTGCAATAGGTATGTTCTTTCTTTGCCTTCTGAAATGATGCTTATTAAATGAGAAGAAAATATCAGAGACTAAAAATCTGGCAAATTTACAGTTAATTCTTAGCTATATTTCAAGATGACATGACAGTCAAGAAAAAATTTGTAACAGTAATAACAGCTACAACAACAGACAAGTAAGTACTTTTCCTCTGGAAATATTCAGAAAAGACTGAAGAAGAGCCTTCAGGAGATAGTGGTGGGTCCATATATACTTGATGTTTGTAGGTTTTCTTAAAAAACAGGGGAGTTTCTGTGACATTTCAGAAGAACAGGACTCAGGGAACATTTTCTCTGATTGTGGGACAACTCACTTGGGGATACTTTCTTTACTGTCTAGCTTCTGTGGATTCCTTCAAAGTACGTATGTGGTTATGGGTTTATCAACCACATCCTGAAAACACTTAAATTGCTTTAAGAGGTTTTTACAGCTAATCCTTTTTTTCTGAAGATTTAAACCATAAGCATTCATTGAATATTTGATTAAAAAAAAATGTTTCTTTTAGCCTGTAGAAAGTTCTTATAGTCTAGCAGCAGATCTTTTCAAAAAGACCAAACCAGGGGAAGTTTCAAACATGACATTTTCTGAAGAGGTAATATAATTAATTTTTAATGTTTTAACATACTAAATCTTCTGTCAAGTAAAACTTCCCAAATACTTTCCTTCTGATGGATTTGTGTATATGTGTATATATGTATATTTATACATGTGTATATATATATATATATATATTTATAATATTCAGCTTCTTTGAATCTGCAAAAAACTAATCATAGCAGGAAGTCTGTTGAAAGTCTCTGGATAGTAAATGCTAAAGAACCTTGAGGAGATTGATGTATCTTTCTTTTTATTTTTATTTTTAAAACAACAACAAATCTCCAATACAAAAAATGTAAATCAAACCAAAAAAAAGAGTATGGATATTTGTTGTGGAACATGGTATGATCTAAGGCTTGCTGAAGGTGTTTTATATCTTCCATTGTGCTTGAGCCATATCAAGTACATCATGGCTTAATAGTGTAGCACTAATATCACTAAATGCTTTCAGTTCTCTGTGACATATTAATTAACAATTTTAAGAAAAGATGAACAGCTATGTTTGGGACTAACCCAAATGCTTATTGATATCCAAAGAAGGAAAAATTGCTATTGGTTTGTATGGGTATTGGATGAGATCCTTAATAAATGCTAATAGAAACTGCTAAGTCTGTTAAGATTTGCTTCGCTTTCTTTTTATGATCAGAAGGAGATTTTCTCTGCCAGCAATATAAATCCAGGCTTATGGGAAGAGTTAGGCACAGGCAGCCTAGATACTGCTAGCTGCCACATGTTTAGGGACTTCTATAGTTGAATATAGTGTTGCCAAAAATATACATCTGCCCAAACTGAGAAAGCATGCAAAAAAGAAGCTACACCCACATCAGTGAAATGCTGATGAGCAGGAATCTAATAGTGTTGAAACAATGTTTCATAGGGCAATCAAAAATGAGAAGTAATTTTATGAAGCCACTTATGTTTGCAGTAACATATTTCTTCTCTGCTGCAGTATTACCTACTTTCTGTAAATATGTGTTTACTGTAATCACTCTACAGTGAAAAAGAAAGGTCACACAATGCATGCAATGCTTTTTATCCTATTAGTTCTGCTATGGAGACGCAACAGAGTAAAACAAATCAAAGATTCACAAGCATGAGAGTTTGAAGGGTGTTCAGTGAACTTAGGAGAGAGCAGGTGTTAGTTATAGTGGTATAGTAAGCACATTAGAAACCTTTTGTTTGTGCAATTAACTTGACATCTCCCTGTAGCATGAAATTTGGACATTTTTTTCAAGATTTTGTATAGATTTACTTTGAAAAGGTGATGAATTATTTGACCAGTAGAGTCACTCGTTGAACCTCAAAGTGGTGACAAAATTTTGAAAGGGTTATTATCTTTGGTCCTCAAGATTTTACTCAGCCTCTATTAGCAAAGATCAAAGGACAGTTTATTCAGCTTTGGCCTAAAACATTCTTTGGAGTATCTGACATTTACCATCACCAACAAGAGACATACATTGTAAGATGAACCTCAGGGCTGATTAGATATGACAAATGGTGTCTTTCTGTATTGAACAGGAGAATAGATAAGCAGAAAAAATGTCTGTAAGAGAGCTAAATGAATACTGTAAAAAAAGGTTCTTCAAAGATTCCTTTTCATTTTCAAATGAATTTAACTCTACTATGTTTATAGTTTTCTGTGTGTTATGTCTTTACATACTAAAGACTGTTTGTGAGAAATTTAAGTACATTCACACACACACAAAATGCTATTAAATATCATCTGTCTCTTTAAAGCTGAAATTTTGGTGCAGGAGGACTGCTCACAGAGCTGTTTCAAATGCTAACACAGCAAAGTGCATACACATTGACCTGTGGAATAAATAAGAATGCTGCGATTCATTTATGACTGGTTAAAAATTATCAAGACCACTTGTTATCAAAAACAGCATTCAGTTTCTCTGTTTCCTTGATTTATTCTAATCCCAGCTGATTCTAATTCACACATACTGAAGTGAGATTCTCTGTTGTAGACTGTGCTTGTGCACTGGAGAGAATAAAATCACATTTTTGGTATAGGACTCAAACAAATCTCTGGCACAAATAAAGAAGCTGAGAAGGTATTCAATAGAGTAAATATTGAAATTATATAGATTTACTGAAACAATTAAATGCTGCCATTTACTGCCAGTAAAAGTTCTTCTTCAACAAACCCACAGGGTAAAGAAAAACTTTTGTTTTTTAAACAAACATTCCAGATGGCCATACTGATTTTTAGCACTATAAGAGCAAATAATGCAGCTGGAGAACTGAAGATGATGTCAGAAGTTGATGTCATTAAGAGACTGTCAGTAACAGACGAAGGAAGTCAAGGTTTCCTACAATACTAGAAAGGTAGTTAAAACCAGTACATTGCTTCTTTTCTGATGTCTTGATAGTAATGCTGGAGAAACAAAAAAAGTTATGTCCCACTTGGATACCTGATGTCCCAGCAGGCAGTGCATAAAAATAAAAAAACTACTTTGTTGTTAGCCCAGAGAAATGCTTCTCTGACCGATGCAGGTACAAGCAGTATACTGATCGCACCACTGAGGGTCTTGTGGTAAGAGCTTGTGGGACAGGTGAAAAAAAAAGTGCTTTCCTGTCACAATATGGTTTGGGAGTTTGTATCATTAAGGTGAAATGGGCTTAAGCTTCACAACAATTGTCTTTCAGAAATCCTTCTGACTGATTCAAATGTCAAGGGGTATCTTATCCCTCTTAGGCATTACAATACCTTTGTAGAATAGAGATTAGGAAATCAAGCCCTTGAAGTTTCTCTAGCATGGATATTTTCTTCTGTATTTCTTAATCCCTGTCTTTTTTTCACTGTGCTTTTTACAATAAAGAATTTAGTGTGCCATGATGTGAAGAATGACTCCTTTGTCTCTTTCTCTCTGTTTTGTTCTTGGGCTGAACTGCTCAAATGTGCTTTCATGTGTTGACAAGCTCACGGGCTTGGTACCATAAATATGAAAAAAAAAAAGAAAAAAAAAGGAATGCGCTGATGAACTTGATTACACTCAAAAGTCAAGACAGGCAATTTAATTTCAAGGTTTCTTTGTTACAGATTCACTGGAAATACTGCTGATCATAATGAATATTTTTAGTATTCAGTGGATGCAACATACATTTCTATAGATTCTACTCCTGTGAGATATAGCCTCACTTAACCATTGGTTATTCCCACTGAGTGAATTTGAGTAAACAGTTTTATCAAAGGATGAATTCCATATATAGCCAAGTGTTAGGCTACAATTGTTATGCTTGACTAGCCAGATATTTAGCTTCACTCTGCTACAGAAGTGACTGACCTCCTGCATAAACATATGTAATTTACCTCAGGATTACAGCTAATCAGGAGGCTTCTGCATGCTGCTTCTTTTCTCCAGTGATGTTTTGCCTGGTAATTTTGCCTGTGCTAAAAATGATGGGGGAACTTCATGCAAATATTTAGGGAGTCTTTGTAAACATCATTAAGGTGTATGCTTACTGAAGTGCTTTCTGTCTCATTTCCACCCAAGGGTAACAGGAATCTTCAATACCTTGCTGGCCCAAAGGATAAGTATTCTTTGAAAATATTCCTCAACATACCATCTTCTAGCAAGTCACACTCTGATAATTCCTTCTTCTGCTTCAGATCCTGTGCTTTTTCTTTCCTTCCTCCCTCCCCTCCACGCATCTTGGATAGTATATGGTCATAGGCTCATATGTTAATATTTAGTAGTAGGAGCAGTTTTTCAGGAGTTAGAAGTCACAGAATATTTCTTGCTTGTTTTTTTTTCCTTATCTAAAAGCTCTAAGCTCCCACAAATTCTCCAAGACAATTCCAGTGAGAGTCAGAGGTACAGAAGAAGACTAATAGCAGAAAGTGGACAGAGTAACAACAAAAGTCTAAATGCTGTCAGGCCTGCTTTTGCAGTCCTGGGGCTGTGGAATATTTGTTGCACTCTTTTTGCAGTATGCTCCTGCCTATAGACAACATATATTGAATTTATAACTTTATTCTCTGACTGTTGTTATTCAAGAAGTATTTAAAAAGAGTTCTTCTACCACAACCTAAGTCCTCTATATGAACTATAATGGTGACAATGCTGTGTGTCAGGAACACACTTACTTGTCTATATATCTAAAACACACTATGTATCTCTGTCTATGCCCTGCTGCCCACTGCTGCTGACAGCTCTGCAGAAAAGTTGCAGGAGGAATTCTGTTGCTTACTATCCTAGTGCTGCCAACAAAAATGCTATTAACAAGACATAAGTTAAAATAAAACCACTATTCCAGCTACAAGTGAAAACCACTATTCCAGCTACATTGTCAGCTTACCTGAAACATATTTCATCATTGTCCCAACAAGTTAGACAGATTACAAATGACTGAGAGGAAAAGACTAGGGCATAGAAAACCCACTTCTTGGAAGAGGATAGCGTGAAGATCCCAGCTGATGCAAGGAATCTATTGCAGAAACATGGACTGTTAAAACCCTAAAACAACAACAATGTCAGTTCTGTGGCTCCTTTCCTTATGTCTCATCATGGTTATGATTCATCCAACCTGTCTTATCATGGTTATGACTGATCTCAGCTAAGTAGGGATTTTCATGAATTTGACACAGGCAAAATGATACCTGTTGGAGTATCTGGTATCCTGCCGATGAGGAAGCATGACTTTGTCGTCCAAGCAGGCATTGTCATGACCATCCGTGGCAGTTTAATTTTTCTCAGGTAGAATTCATTTAATAAAAACAAAAATTTTTTTGTGTGTGTGGTTGGGAGTGACATCATAGGTAATCATAGTTAAAAATGTGGATATTAAGAAAGCCCATGGCAGTTTTTATTGATGGGTGTTCACTTTGAACCACTGTGTGACTTTAGTTACCTGTGCCAGGAATCTCACATCCAGAGAAAAAGATAGTTGAGGTAAGTAATTCAGAATATCACACACACCACATAAATTGAAGAAGTACATATGAAAGGCATATGCGTAAGTGAACCACATAGAATAAAGAGAAACATCAACACACAGTCTTTCAAGAGAGGAAATCCTTATTTTTTCAGAAGAAAACGTAAGAAAATGAAATAGCATTTTATAACTCACAGAAACAAACCAAGATACACATGGAAGTATACCCTTTTCTAGGCCCTAAATATTTTCAGGTTTCCCAGGAATAATTCACATTCAGATATTATCTTCAATACTCTTAAGTATTGAGCTGGGACTCAATTTGGCCAATGACATAAAGGACAACAAAAAAAGTTTCCGTAAGTACATTAACAATAAAAAGAGAACCAAGGGGAATCTCCGTCCCTTACTGGATGAGGGGGGAACATTGTAACCAAGGATGAGGAAAAGGCTGAGTTATTTAATGTTGTCTTTGCCTCTGTCTTTAATGGACAGACCGACTGCTCCCAGGGTGTTCAGCCTCCTGAGCTTGAAGACAAAGTTGGAGAACAGCACAACCCCCACATAATCCAGGAAGAAGTAGTTAATGATCTGCTTCTGCACCTAGACATTTATAAGTCTATGGGGCCGGATGACATTCACCCAAGAGTACTTAGGGAACTGGCAGGAGAGCTCACCAAGCCTCTCTCCATCATTTTTCAACTGTTCTGGTCAACTGGGGAACTACCAGGTGACTGGAGAGTGGCTAATGTGGCACCTTTCTATAAGAAGGGCCAGAAGGAGGATCCAGGGAACTACAGGCCTGTCAGCCTGACTTTGGTTCCAGGAAAGATCATGGAGAGGATCATCTTGAGTGAGTTCTCATAGCAATTGCAAAGCAGCCTGGGGATTAGGGCCAGCCAACATGGGTTTATGAAAGGGAGGTCTGGTTTAACCAACATGATCTCTTTCTGTGACCATTTGACTCGCCTTTTGGATAGGGGGAAGGCTGTGGATGCTGTCTACTTGGACTTTAGTAAGGCCTTTGACACAGTCTCCCACGGCATTCTCCTGAAGAAATTGGCAAATCATGGTATAGATAAATGTGCTCTTCACTGGGTTAAAAACTGGCTGGATGGCCATTCCCAGAGAGTCGTGATTAACGGGGTGAAATCTAACATGCTGCCTGTGACCAGTGGTGTCCCTCAGGGCTCAGTTTTGGTTCCAGTCTTTTTTGGTGCCTTATTGATGACCTGGATGGGGGGATTGAGAGCACCCTGAGTAAGTTTGCAGACGACACCAAATCACGTGGGAGTGTTGATCTGCTAGAGGGCAGGGAGGCTCTACAGAGGGACTTGGACAGGCTGGATCAACGGTCCAAGACCAATTGTATGAAACTCAATAAGGCCAAGTGCCAGCTCCTGCATTTCAGT
Source organism: Galbula dea (assembly GCA_013399015.1). NCBI lineage: Eukaryota > Metazoa > Chordata > Aves > Piciformes > Galbulidae > Galbula > Galbula dea. The sequence goes on along the minus strand of VWZX01005344.1, from coordinate 142,970 downwards.
CACAACAACCCCAGGCAACGTTACAGGCTTGGGGATGAGTGGCTAGAAATCTACCCAGCAGAAAAGGACCTAGGGGTGCTGGTGGACAGCCAGCTTAATATGAGCCAGCAGTGTGCCCAAGTGGCTAAGAAGGCCAATGGCATCCTGACTCGTATCAGGAATAGTGTGGTCAGCAGGAGAAGTTATAGTGCTCTTGTACTTGGCTCTTGTGAGGCCTCATCTCGAGTACTGTGTTCAGTTCTGGGCCCCTCATTATAAGAAGGACATGGAGGTGTTGGAGCGTGTCCAGAGGAGAGCTACCAAGCTCGTGAGGAGTTTAGAGAGCAAGTTGTATGAAGAAAGGCTGAAGGAGCTGGGCATGTTTAGTTTGGAGAAGAGGAGGCTGAGGGGGGACCTCATTGCCCTCTATAACTACCTGAAAGGAGGTTGGAGAGAGGTGGGTGTTGGCCTTTTCTCCCTTGTAACCAGTGACAGAACAAGAGGAAATGGTCTGAAGTTGCAACAGGGGAGGTTTAGAGCAGATGTTAGGAAGAAATTCTTTACAGAGAGAGTGGTGAGGCACTGGAACAGCCTTCCCAGGGAAGTGATTGAGTCACTGTCCCTGGAGGTGTTTAAGAAGTGTGTAGACATGGTCCTTCAGGACGTGCTCTAGCATGTTAATAGTTGTTGTTGATTTCTTTTTTTGGGGTTTTGGGTTTTTGTTTTGGTTGGACTTGATGATCTCAAAGGTCCTTTCCAACCATGAATCATCTGTGA
>VWZX01005344.1:129141-141518 GCA_013399015.1 Galbula dea | reverse complement strand
GAGCTGGGCATGTTTAGTTTGGAGAAGAGGAGGCTGAGGGGGGACCTCATTGCCCTCTATAACTACCTGAAAGGAGGTTGGAGAGAGGTGGGTGTTGGCCTTTTCTCCCTTGTAACCAGTGACAGAACAAGAGGAAATGGTCTGAAGTTGCAACAGGGGAGGTTTAGAGCAGATGTTAGGAAGAAATTCTTTACAGAGAGAGTGGTGAGGCACTGGAACAGCCTTCCCAGGGAAGTGATTGAGTCACTGTCCCTGGAGGTGTTTAAGAAGTGTGTAGACATGGTCCTTCAGGACGTGCTCTAGCATGTTAATAGTTGTTGTTGATTTCTTTTTTTGGGGTTTTGGGTTTTTGTTTTGGTTGGACTTGATGATCTCAAAGGTCCTTTCCAACCATGAATCATCTGTGAATCTGTGAATCTGTAAGTATTAGTCCCTTGATGGGCTTGCACAGATTGAATCACCCCCATTTCCCAGAATCGTTCTACTAGTGACATTATTCATTGAAGACCTATGTAACTCATTTTCAGATTCTTTTTCTGATGAACCAGTAGATTAGTTTCATTTTATATAACATTTTGTTTACAAATAGAGTTACGAAGTAAGGGGTCAGTTTCGCTTGCAGTTAGTATTTAGAGCTGACTTTTAATTATTTTCCCTCCATATTTTTTAATACAGTTATTCTGCTAAATAATATTGCTATTCCACAATAACTGAAAGCACAGCTAGTACAGCACAAAGGGGAAGAAAATGGTCCTACACTAACGAATCATTGCTTTTGCAGCACTTTCTGCCTGGACACTTTTAGAATTTCAAAATAGGTCATGAGGGGCCAAACCTTAATCCCATTGAAATCAGTATCTGATGAAGTGAATAGTGCTAGTATTTGGCCCTTAAAACTATTCAAGTATATTTGGTTCAAGCAAAATAACAGAATATTACTGCACATCTAACATTCATTAAATTTTATATGCACTTAGATCTTCCTGTGAATTGGGGAATAGGTTTTGTTTGAACTGAGTACTATTTTATTTGATTTTAAAAATGATTTTTAACGTTGTATTCTCTCCAGATTGTATTCTCTCCAGATTTCAATTANTTTGTCAGAAACTGGACAACTTCTTGTTTCCTAAAATGTGTATATTTATTGGGGAAAAAAAGAAAAGGGTCTCAACAATGGCTCTGTTTTTCTGCTTCCTTGTACTGGTTTCAAGCACCTATGGGTCAGGAATCCTGAAAGCAGTATGATATGCAAAATATTAATTCATATCTTCCTGCCAGCCCTGTCATAATAAAGATTACAATTGTTGAGAGCACTATCACTAGTAGGCAGAGTAACGGGGAATTTCTTGTGCACACCATCTTTGAGAGCAGTTTCAAACGACTTGTGCTTTATGGAACATTGGAAAACCCACTACATTTGGTCAGAGGTGGATACCTGAAACTCTCTTGGAAAGGGCTAGGTCTATGCCAGATGACAGCAGATAAACAGTGATGTTTGCTCCTGTGGTTAACTTGTTCCAGTAGGGATAATGGTGACAAGTAACAGGAGTGATAAACACAGTTAGACCTTCTGAAGCATAGGAGGTTCTGTGTGAATACACATAGAAATGTTTTCCCAGTTCAGGTGCCAGAGCACTGGCACAGACTGCCCAGAGCGGTTGTGGAGTGTCCTTCTCTGGAGCGATTCAAAACCCATCTGGATGTGTTCCTGTATGACCTGGTCTAGGGAATCCTGCTGTGGCAGGGGGGTTGGACTAGATGATCTTTTGAGGTCCCTTTCAACTCCTAACATTCTGTGATTCTGTCATTCAGATCACAACTTCTATGTATCTTGTCAGGGATACCCCAAATCCAGGTCAACTTTTCAAGCTATTTGCCTGTTCTTGCCTGAAAGAATGGTTTATAGGACAAAAAAGTAGCACAGCTTAACGTACTTCCAATTTGTGTGTTATTTTAAGCGTATGGGTGGACATGGCGAAAATGTAGTTGTGGAAATAATCAAAACCTATTGGCTTTCACAAATTCATTTCTATGGGGTGAAAGAATAGGCTTCATTTTACAAGTAAATATATAAGGAAAGAAATTTTCCACAGAACAGAATGCTCTGTATCAACAAAGACCAGAAATTGCAAGACACATATATGGCTCATAGCACAGTAGTTGGCAACAGACAGATGTTTTCTGTGGTCTAAGACATGGTCTCAGTGGAAAAAGCAGCCTGTCAAAAATGATAAAGATGCAGTGCATTTGCAACTGCACAGAAAAGTGGTGTGTCTCTGTGCTGACTGGAGGTGAAGCAAATGAATATTACCCACTTCATTGAGAGAATGAGGGCCGATAACAGAGCACAATTAACCTATGTTAACATTCAGACAGTCTGCTCAGTATACCTACCACTTCTCTAATTAAAACAACCTGACCCAGAACTTATCATGTGCAAAAACGATTGAAATGATCGGTCTATCAATTTGGCCATCTAATGAGCTCTCTTTAAAAGAGTGGCTGGTTAAATGGTGAAATCAAATATGCAAAGTCGAAAATAAGAAACTTAAGACATTGATTGATCCAAAGCACACAGAATGCAACTGTTGTTTCGAGGAGACCTGCAGAGGGTTTGCATGGCTAATTCTCCATATTTCTGAAGGTCAAGACAATATTGTTGATTTATTTTAAGGGAGGTTTATGAGACAAAATTAATTAAACCAATGCATATAAGTATGTTGGATTATGATTGCTTTTACATTATTTATATGTTACATAAGCCTGTATGTTTTTAAAATACTTGCTTGTTTTTTAAGTTTTGGAACTGATGGTATTTTAAAATATATTTTGTTCAAGAAAGAGCCAAGTCCTATAATTTGTATTTACCTTATCAGCCTGAATACAGTGCATTAATTTAATGATGTATGTATCCTGCAACTACATGAGAGACCTTTTTGCATGCTGGATGCTTAATGTTAGTTGCTCTTTGCAAGTTGTAAAATTAGATCTAAATTTAGAATATTGTAATCATTAACTATTTTGTGATAGCTTAGAATTAATTAGTCGTAATCTTGTTTCTTTCTGTATTATTCTCCTAATGAATTTTTTCAGTGTGAAGCTCAGATTTGTTTTTTCTGACCTGTCTGGCTAGGTCATTCATTAAGATTTGAGGCACTTCAAAATACAGAATAATTTGGATTTGCCATTTATAGTACATAGCCATATTCACTGAAATACACTGTAGCAAGGGATAGTTATGAATTGTGAAGGCCTATCTGTTGTTTAGGTTTGAGAGCAATAATGATTTAAATCAGCTACGCCTGTTCATTTTAAGACAAGCTGATTATATGGCTTGCAGGAAACAGAATGAGATGTGATCTCCTGAAAAATTGTAGTGAAGAGGAATAGCAAATTGTTATGGTTTGGATTAGAACAGAATTAATTCTGTTCAGTAACTGTATTTTCTAAAAGATATTCCACCACCACATACATAGCACTGTTATTAGTTTTTCCCCCCCACACACACACACCTTGCCTGAACTGTCCCTTTAAGAAACCTGAAATTCCTGAGTTGAGGACACTGCAAACCCCCCTCCGGGGGGCGGGGGGGGCATGCTGGGTTTCTCCGGGGGACTTTTGTTGATTGGGACCACGAGGCAGTTTCTTTCCTGCTGGGACTTTCGGCCGAGCTGCGTGCTGTCTGCCTGTGCTGAAACCTACGGGTGCTATCTCACTGCTTTGGACTGCTTGTGCTGATTCCACTGGGAGCTGGCATCGGGACGGTTCAGTATCTTGGGTCCTGTACCTGTTTATATTTTGTTTCATTTATATCTGTTATTATTATTAAAGCAGTTTTTAGTTTTTAACTTCCAATCCAGTCTCTCCTTTACCTGCTGTGTGTGGGGGGCTGGGAAGAGCCCTTAAACCCACCACACAAATGCTCAGCAGGTATTGCATGTGGAGGGAGCACTGTGTGTATGCTGATCGTCTGATCAGTGTATGAGCAGAAGTCCTTGCCCACTATTCTTTCTGTTCAAGTAAGACCAGGAATTGATGATAGGCTGGAGAAACAGGTATTGTCAACAAACCATTGAGTGATTTACAGGAAAGATTCTTCTCTTCTAACCATATATGACAGTAATTTGTAGCATAAGAATATATATCCATATATATATATATGGATATATATATGTATATATATGTAGCATAATAGCATAAGAATCTTGTCATTTTTATTAGCTAATTACCTCTATTTCTTGGACTTTAAACTTTTCTTTTATGAGAAGTTTAATTTTGCCTCTTTACCTATTAAAGTCAGGACAAGAACATCCCAACTGCTTGATTTTTTACTTAGAGTGATTTTGGATGTTAGAGATTGTATTCTGAGCTCCTGATAATTTTTTACTTTTTCCAGAATTAAATAAGGAACAGAGGTATTGAATAGTGGAGACCTCAGCTTCTTCAGAGAACTTAAGCCATGCCCATCCCAGGCAACCAGAAAGAGAAGGGCACTTAAAAATGTAGAATCAACTTCTACTTAGATGCTGGATTCAGCAGGGCTTATGGTTATGGTTTTGGGTTTTGTTTTTGTTTTGTTTCTTTTACTTTTATGCTATTTTTTTGTACTGCCTCTTCACTTATTGTTTTTGAAGGTCTTAATGCTCTTTCTCCCTAAGAAATGGAGTGCTCATCAATTTCCCAACTCAGACTCTCATATTACTAATACTCCAAATGTGTATGTCAGGTCCAAACTGAGCATGCTGGAAGAGATAGATACCTGCTAGGTCTGCAGGCAGTTCAGAATAGTTTGTTCTGTTGTTCAGGCCACTTATAAGGCCAAAGATAGTGAGTTAGTTTAAGTCTTGGTACAAACCATGAGAACAAAAATTGCTATCACAGGCCCTACCGTGTTGTGGGGTTGGACTAGATGATCTGGTGAGGTCCCTTTCAAACCCTGACGTTCTGTGATTCTATGAACATGTGGAGTAATATATTTGCAGTGGTTTTAGCTTCAGACCACTGGACAAAAAGCCATGATTTTGTTGATTGTTTCTTTATTTAAACAAAAATCTCCTACCATTTTTTTCCAGCATACAAACCCAAAATGACAACAGATAACTATGCTGGGCAGTAAGTATATGTATGCCTGCCTGACAAGAAAAATAATTAAATTTACTTAACAGCTTCTCTCAGCTTCTGTATTTTCTTAGTGCTTAATTACTCACAGAGTGAATAACCTAGCTTTGAACATGTTCCTCTAAGATACTATCTTGTTCATGCTTTAGAAACATTAAGGTTGCCTCCACCAAGCTGAACAATGACCAGTTATGAATGAGGTCCTCATACATATGTGTGAAAGGGGGGGGGAAAAAGATTCAAAATATTAGAAAGAATTGCCTGATGTTCAGGTCTGATCCAGACTGTCTGGGTTTCAGAAAGGTTACACAGTGTTTGCCAGGTTACTGGTTTAGAAAGCAACTCATCAAATGTCTGCTACTAGAGAGGCTGCAGCAGCTGCAGGATGATTCACACTGGGTGTCTCGGGGCATCTGAGCTCTGGCATCTGCAGCTCCTCCAGACCCTTCCCTTTCAGAGCAGCCAAAGGACAGATACTTCCCTGCCATAGACTTGGCAGGAGCTGGGTGCCCCATCAGTGGTCTGGAGAGGGCAGGACTATGCTTGCACAGTTAGAGACCAGACATATCTTTAAACTTCAAGACAAAATCACATTTGCTTTTGTGTTTCAAGACCAAATGCTTGCTAGGGGTAGAAAGCACTAAAGCCGTTTCCACCTCCCTCAGATATCCCTGTTGTATTTTAAGTTAATAAACTGACACATCTGACACAATGACACAGAAAATGTTTTGAAATTGCTTTGGAGAATGCACTTCAGTGTCATAATCGTCTTAGGCTGGAAATTAGAAAGTTTCATTATGAAGGACAGTCAGCACTCAGTTGCTTTTCCTGACTCTATTGCAAGCACTTGGGAGACAAACTATGCGCTTTACATAAGCATAGCCATGGATTATTTTGTTCATTTCCTGAATGGGAGGGAAATATAAACCACATTTGGATTAGAAGCACAAAACTGCTGGTACATCTGGAAATAAAAATGAAGACCACCTCAAAGAGCTCCAAAAAAAGTGTGAAGGAAATGAACTTTATCCTATGATGATCAGAAAGGATATCACAGGACATACTGAAGAATTAATGAAACACACTTCAAGAGCCAAGGCTGCGTGACAAGAGGCTGGTTATAACCAGGTTTGCTCAGTAAAATATTAAAGGCCATTTCTCCCTATCCATTTACTTTGACTTACTGAGGAGCACTTTAGAAAGGGTAAAAGACTAATAGTTATTGAAGGGGCTGTGACTGCAGAGTGCAACAGAGGGCAACAGCATGAAAGTTCTGCAGAGAAAATCTGGCCAGAAAGTGTATAAATCAAAAAAGGTTGCCCCAGAAACAAGTGTTGCAATAAAGTTGACATCTTTCAAACAGCATTTCATAGATCAGCATTTGTTTTAGAAATGGAATTGTTTTAAAAATATCAAAATGGCATATTGCACCATTCTATTTATTTTTACTTTGAAAAGGCTTTCAGTAATGTTAAAATATTGCAATGTTTATAAAAATATTTTGAGGACTGGTATGTGACCACAGTTGTTTCACTGAAAGAGTTTTTTCTCTCAAATGAGCTTCATGGAACATTTCTGAATGTTGACTTTTGACTTTTTCATCATACTATCCTACTCTGTATTAAAAATTTTTTTTAAAAAAAAGGTGGAAGTTTATTGTCTAGCATGTTCTATGTCTTCTAGTTAAACGTGTGCTTCATTATATCTTGTAAATATATCCAGATTGCACCCCTCTGCTTATCAACTAGCCAGATTGAAACAGCACAGGAAAAGTATCCAGACCAGCAGCAAAGTGTAGGTATGGTCTCCTGTGTCTTAGGTGACCTTGAAGTGGGACTGTGTCATGAAAACACTCAACTCAAACACACAGCAAGGACATTGTTTCATTCTCTGACTGGAGCTGAGCATGGGCAACTTCCTCACTGCTCAGAAGATCAAAGATTTCTGCCTCTCCTTCAGGTGTGGTCCTTCCCAAGGCTGACCTGAGATAAGATGGGAGATCACTAGACTTTCTAGAGGGTTGTGAATTGCCCATAGGGGTAGAATACTCAAAAATTAATATTAGACTTGCCTGAATAACTTCTCCCAAATCTGTCATTATTGTGAATAATAACTGTACCTTCTTAGGCCCACATTATAATGATCAGTATATAATGTAGAAATAGATGAATGATAAATCAAATCCTTAAGTGTGCTGAAATCCCCTGGAAATATAAAATAGATTTTTTTAAAAGTAATAAAAATAATCCAGCACAGCACCTGTGGATTTCACTTTTCTAGCTCAGAAGAAAGAATATTTTTACAATAATCCTTTAGAAACATACTAGATTAAGGCTGGGAAAGAAGTGGGTGTTCAAACAGAAGATTGAGTCATGATTTCATTTTTTTTCTTTTTAAAGTGTACTTATTGCTTTGAGAACCATCAAACTACAGAATAATACATAAGTCACTGAATCTCTCAGTCATTCAGCCTGGAACAAACGTTTAATTCTCCATTCCAGGCAGCAGATGTCTGGATTTTTTTAAGTCTTGAGCTGTACTGAAATCTTGGAGGACATATTTGCTAATCTTTGTTGTATCAAAATTTGTTGAGTTACCTCTGGGTTTGTTAGGATATCTTTTAATTTGTGATGGGTGAACTGTGACAGATTTAGAGATCTGAGTGACTCACACGAGATCTGAAATGGTTAAGGTGCTTGTTAACTATAAGATATATAAAGGATCTTTCAATAGGGTGATTTCAATGTGGTGGCTTTGCTCACAAAGAGCACCATTAAAAGAGTCATAAAAGATCTATGAATTATTACTTAATTTCTTTATATATTATCACATTTTGGTAATTTCGAGTCTAGTTTCAATAAACACATGATATTGTAGTCCTTCATTGGTAATTCAGTGGTTTAAGAGAACTGTTGAAGACAGAAAAAAACATAGAACATCACTCTAGGAATATACTTGCATTAAGAAAGCTAGCAATAAGGGTTGTGTATATTAAAATAAATTATTTTATGCTTTACCTGAACAAGAAACTAATCTTGCCAAAACTGGAGTCTCAGCTCCCCCATGGAATAATTAAACAGGTGTTTCTAGCTAGAAGGTTTTACATTATATCACAATAGTTTAACAGAATCACACAATAACATAATTATTAAGGTTATTTAAGATCATTGAATCCACCCATCAACGTATCTTCATCAAGTCACTAAACAATGTTCTTAAGACTCTGCTACTTCGCTGGGCAGCCTGTTCCAATGCCTAATAACTCTTTCAGTGAAGAAATTTTTCCTGATATCCAAGAAAACCTCTCCTGGTCCAACTTGAGGCCATTTCCTCTAGTCCTCTCATAAGTAGCCTGGGAGAAGAGACTGACCCCTATCTCACTCCAATCTCCTTTCAGGTAGTTATAGAGAGAAAGAACGTCTTGCCCGAACCTCCTCTTCTTCAGACCAAACAACCCTAGTTCCCTCAGCTGCTCCCTCCCTTATAAGACTTATTCTCCAGATGCTTCACCAGCCTCAACGCCCTTCACTGGGCACAGTTCACACCTCAATGTCTTTCTTGAAGTAAGGGGCCCAGAACTGAATGCGGTGCTTGATGTGTGCCCTAAACAGTGCCGAGTACAGGGGGATGATCACCTCCCTTGTTCTACTGGCCACACTATTCTGATACAAACCAGGATGTTATTGGCCTTCTTGGCCACCTAGACACACTGCTCAATCATTTTCAGCTGTCTGTCAACCAGTCCCCCCAGGTCCTTCTCTGCCAGGCAGAATTCCAGCCACATTACCCCAAGCCTATAGCATTGCAGGGAGTTGTTGTGACTGAAATGTAGGACCTGGCACTCAGCCTTGTTAAACCTCATCCCATTGGCCTCAGCCCATGAATCCAGCCTGTCCAGATCCCTCTATAGAGCCTTCCTACCCCCAAGCAGATCAACACTTACTCCTAACTTGGTGTCATCTGTGAACTGACAGAGAGTACACTCAATCTTCTCATCCATATCATCGATAAAGACATTGAACAGAGCAGGCCTGATCCCTTGTTTGCCCTGGACTTGCTCTGTGATCGCACTCAAAATTATCTCCTCCATAATAGCTCATTATGTCTAGGATTGACTCTTACTGTTAATAATTTGGTGGCTTGGAGTAAGAAATTACTGGGTTTTGGTTTTTTTTTCTTACTTTATGGTTTTGCATTGTTTTTAAATCAGCACAAGTTTGAAGCCATCCCAGAGGTGTGGGATTTAAGAAGCAGTCCTATCAACACAAAGGCAAGTGAGGATAAAAGTTCTGTGAAACAGACGTAGTGCAGTATGTGAAGGTGATGTCATGGTATTCACTGAATGTACCATACACAACAAGCGTTCAGAGTGGTCAGCTGGGTGTAGAACAGCTCCCAGGCCTCCTTTCCCAGTAGCTGCTCCAGCTGGCAGGTCCTGCTCCTGATCTCACAAGTGATGGTGGTATATATGGTGAGATACAGCAATGGACAAGAAGCAAGATGTGTGTCTGGGGCCTGAGGTCTCCTGAGCTGCCTTGGTGCTGCAGTAGAGGCTTGCCAGTATGCAAACACATTATCCCTTCTGCATTTCTGTTTCTACATCTTCTGCAGCAATTGGAAGAAATTAACCAAATGAAACTCCCAGCCTACTATCAGGGCCTCTTGTTAACACTTGCTGCTGCTATTGATGTAGACTCTACATCTTGATACTTTTCTTCTGGCAGCTCTTGCTGATGACATCTTTAAAAGGGAGTCTTTTAGAGAACTGCCTTTTTCATCCTCTGCTCCCACTCTCAGCTCTCAGTGCTTCCAACGTCAACTAGAAGTTTTTATTTCTTACATAAATCTGCAAGTTACTCCTACACTACTCCCATAGTCTTGCAGTTTCTACAACTACCAAATGCCCCACAGCTCTCAGCACTGACCACACAGACCACTCCTTGTGCAGTATGTGAAGCCCACCATGAAGGGCCGCGACCTTAGAAAGGAATTGTTTTCGTTTAAGTACTGCCTTTCATAAGTGGGTTAGGAGTCTAATGGGTAAACAGAGGTCCTGGCCCCACAGATGCTTTTTAAGATCTTTGAGAAGCCTGTTTATCAGAGCTTGAAAGAAAACTCAACAGTGGCCTTACAGTCAGTCAAATGATCCCTCTCCTCTGCCCTCATTTGTGGTGTGAATTTACAATAAGCCTATTTTCAAATGCAGAAACAGGTGGTTGGGGTGCCAGTGGATAAAATTCAAAGCTCATTTATGAATGAGCTTCAGAGGAAATATAGTAAAAGGGCTATGACTGACCTACATGTGAATATATGAGATAGAACCAGGATGTGCAACCCAGGCTGGCTTGCAATCAGCTAGGCCTGATAGTGAGCAGTTTTCATTTGAAAAGGTGCAAACAAGCACAAAAATCAACAAATGACAACCCAAAATATTGTCTGTATTGTAGCAGCTTCATGCTGCAGCAAATCCAGAGAGTTCTGTCTACAAAATCAAATCCTCAGGTGATGATGACCTCACACACCATGTCACAGAACATCTTCCAGCTGCTGGGAGAGCCAAGACATAGACAAATCTGGACTACTCCAGTGGCCTTTGGAGGCTTCTAGGCACTGACACAAAGCAAAGACACTGTGCATCTTCTCTGATCTTCTCTGGGTTGTGAGTGAGCAGCCAGGCAGTGACACTGCCAGAGAAAGGTGAGCACGGCCTGGACTGTGCCCAGAATCAATTCCACAAAGTGATTTTTTTTGCTTTGGTACAAGGTATTTGTAATCATTTGGTACTATCAACTCAGAAACGTGAGAATACAAACAACTGGCTGTGTCCCAGCACAATGGGAGAGTTACCTCTAAGAAACGAGCAACAATGAGAGTGCTTTGTATCTTCTGTGACACAGAAAAAGCACACCCTGTTCAGTGCCAGGTACCAGTATGAGATGCCAGAACAATTAGGTTACTGAGGATTTCACTCACATCTTTAATAGCATTAAAATTTTACTTCGAGAAACCTTCTCAGTGTCATGTTATGGGCTATGTCTTGCTTTCCAAATCTTCCCTTGATGCTTCTGAAAGGCCCTTCCTATCACATTGTAAACTCTACAGATGAAATGATGTTTTATCTTGTGCTGGCTTTAGGACTAAGTGCCCTAGTTTTGGTAAAGATGTTGGAACATACAAGCAATGCTCCTGTTAGTAGGCTTAGTCTTCTGAGATGTTTTAAATTTGAAGCTACATGACAGAGGTTGCCAAAATATGATTCAGAAAAAAGAATCAGTGCAGAAGATAAAAGAACATTCATAGTGCCTGAAACCTTCCAAAAGTTTAATGCAGTGTTTTTTATAAGAGTATTTCAATCTCAGGAACAAACAGCAAGAAAACATGAAATTACATATAATTCACTAAGCAGTACTTTCACACATGTATGCTATTATAAGAAAAGACTGCACAGAAAAATATAAGGAAATTTTCAGAATCACGTTAAGTTGATGATACAGAAATTTGAACTTAAAGGCTGGATTGAACTTGCTTTAGAGAAGCATGCAAGGCAGCACAAACCCTCTGGTATGTCCCAGCATAGGCTAGCTGCACCTCAGGCCTGATCATGCAGGACAACAACATGCCATGTGTCCGCAAACTCCTTCCTGAAGCAAGCTGATGGTTGCCACAGAGAGGGAGCAAATAGAAACTCAGTTCAGCTGACCTCCACAAGCAACTGTAGCAAATTGCTTTAATGCTGTTGCAGATGGTGTTGCACATATTTGTCCTAAGGAGCAAGCACGACCCTCTTTTTGACCGGAGTATTAGGGGCAGATTTCTCTGTTCAGACATCCCTTGCCAAAATTTCAGTCCGTCCCTGAAAACTGATGCAAAGACTGCAGGCAATGCCTGACTGCGAGAAATGCTGTATTTGCAGCAGAGGGAATGCTAGACAAGGACTGCGTCCTGGGAACTGCACAAGCCGAGTGGCACGGTGTTACACAGAGCAGAAAGTTTGGGACATTACACTCCTGCCCCACATGACAAGCATCAAAAAGGCTCCAGCACTTTGGGACATTTACAACGGATATTACTAAAAGCTTCTGGTTAGTATTTTACATATTTTGAAATAAACTGTTCAGCAGAGCTGAATTTTATCAGTTTTGTTAACTGAGCCATCTGGAGCATTAGCTGCTTAATTACATCTGAAAGAGTCATGAGTTAACAATATGAAACACTTTCTATTTTCCATTGCAGGATCCAGAGTTTGTTTGACCCTGTTT
>VWZX01005344.1:19301-122490 GCA_013399015.1 Galbula dea | reverse complement strand
CCTTGCCTTGCCTTGCCTTGCCTTGCCTTGCCTTGCCTTCCCTTCCCTGCCCTTTCCTTTCCTTCCCTTTCCTTGCCTCTCCTTGCCTTCCCTTCCCTTGCCTTGCTTTGCCTCTCCTTGCCTTCCCTTCCCTTCCCTTGCCTCTCCTCTCCTTCCCTTGCCTTGCCTCTATTTTCCTTGCCTTCCCTTGCCTTCCCTTGCCTTCCCTTTCCTTGCCTCTCCTTGCCTTGCCCTGCCTTGCTGTGCCTTTCCTTTTTCCTGTCTTTGCCTTGTCTTTCCTTTTTCTTAGCTTTCCCTTTCCCTTTCCTCGTTGACCAGTTCTCCTTAGTTTTATTTGCCAGACTTCCATTTCAGTATGCTAGTTTGTCCCATGCAGACACTTATGCACATATAGAAGGGGAATGTGGACATCCTCATACTTTTGTCTTCCCAGTTTTTCTTCTCCTTTCACTTAAAGTAGGCATTGTATGTGTGTATCAAAGGAATTGTACTTTAAAGCACTTCTCCAAAGGACAAATCTCATCCTTAGAAAAACAAGACCTGTTAGGGTGTTTGAAATAATAGACTCAGAAAGCTGAAAGGCTTGTGGCATCGTGACTTTGTGAGGTAAATGGCAGGATTGGTAGCATGACTCTTGAAAAATGAATTACGCTCTATCTCCTGCAATCACTGCTGCTATTCTGCCCCTACTTCCTTCCCAGTGAAAGTGGTGTGTTAGCATCTCCTCCTGTATGGGAGGTGCTGCAATCTAGAATACAACTGGAGAATCACAGGGGAGCTGCTCCTTGAATATGTTGCTGTGAAAGATCAAGTGAGTAGCCTGTGAACTGCGGAAGGAACTACAAAAAGCCTTTATGAATGTTCTTGTGGAAGATGATGACCAGAAAACCCTGTTCTAAAACAAGTTAGTACCCTGAACACAAAACACAGCCTGCTTCTCTGCCCTGAGCTCAATAAATCTATGCCCTTTCCAAAAAGATTTGTGTGGCAAGGTTTCAGTGGTAGTGGAGGAGTTAGAGGGGTGGCTTCTGTGTGAAGAAGTCAGAAGCTTCCTCTGTGTTTGTTAAAGCCAATGCCAACCAGCTCCAAGACAGACCCACTGCTATCTAAGGCTGACCCCACCAGAGACAGTGGTAACACCTCTGGGATTACATAGTCAAGGAAGGGGAAAAAGTTATTGCAGAGGAGCAATTGTAGCCAGAGAGAGGGCTGAGAATATGCAAGAGAAAAAACTGCAGACACCAAGGTCAGTGAAGAAGGAGAGGAAGGAAGTGCTCCAGGTCCTGAAGCAAACATTCTCCTGCAGCCTGTGGTGAAGACCTTGCTGAGGCAGGCTGTTCCACTGCAACCCATGTAGGTCCATGGTGGAGTTGATGTCCACCTGCAAGTGGTGAGGGATGCCACACCAGTGCAGGTGGATGCACCTGAAGAAGACTCTGACCTTGTGGGAAACCTGTGTTGGAGCAGGATTTGTGACCTAGGGGAACCCACACTGGAGCAGTCTGTTTCTGAAAGACTATACACCATGGAAAGGTCACATGCTACAGCAGTTTGTGAAGCACCCTAGCCCATGGGAAGAATCTGCACTGGAGAAGTTCATGTATGACTGTCTGTCATGGGAGGGACCCCCTACTCTCGTGGGAGGGACTCTGGAGCATGGGAGAAGTGTGAGAAGTCCTTCCCCTGAGTTGGAAGAAGCAGCAGAGACAATATATGATGAACTGACCACAAACCCCATTCCTTGTACCCTTGCACCTCTGGTGGGGAGGAGGTGGAGAAATTAGCAGTGAAGTTGAGGCAAGGAAGAAGGAAGGAGTGGGAAAAAGGAGTTTTAAGATTTAGTTTTCATTTCTTATTGACCTACTCTGATTTGTTTGGTAAAAAAATTAAATTAGTTTTCTCAAGCTGAGTTTGTTTTGCCTATCACAGATGGTAACTGGGGAGTGAGCTCCCTGTCCTTATCTCAGTCTATGAGACTTTTGTTATATTTTGTCTCCCCTGTCCAACTGAGGAGGGGAGTGATAAAGTGGATTCTGTGGGCACCAGGTGTCCAGCCAGGGTCAATCCACCACACATGCTATTTCTGCTATGTATGAAACACACCTGACTCCTTGGTACCACTGTTGTTGGAATATTAAATTTCTATTAAAAACTTCTACTTGATCCTCCATTAACACTAAAATTTGCACCATGACGTTTGTAACAGAGTTTTAATTAGCTCTATTTTATTTTTGGGACTTATTAAATGAATCTTTTTATAGATCAGAGTGCTATGGGGTTAGTTCAGTTTCTCCCCAGCATGTGATAAAATATGCATCACTAAAGGTTATAAATTACATTTTCCACCTACCCCAACAAAATTGCAGCTTGAATTTTTTTTGCTGCTGATACTTAGAAAGGCAACTCAGTTGTCTTCTGCTGATGTCAGGAGGAAAAGCTGACGCAGGCAGGGCACTCAGTCTTATTTTCCTCCCCTTACTGCTGTTTCAAAGACTTTTTTTGCTGTAAGTTACATAAAAAAACAGATTATGTGTGCTTTTCTTTCTAAACTATTGTTGACATTTAAGGATGAATCTTAGTAAGCAGGAAGGGTTATTTTTTTCCTTCTCCAGTCTCTGAACATAATCTCTCCCTCTTTTTTATTTTTTTTTTACTGACTGAAACAAAAAGTGGCTGAATCAATCCTGAAGGTTTCCAAAATATCTCAAATAAAATTCAGCTTCATGGCCCATTTGTAGTGGTCATATTTACATACACATCCTGCTCAGATATCTCCACCAAAAGGCAAAAGCAAAAGTTTGAAATTTCTCTGTGAGGTCAAGGTTTCTGCACTATTTTCCACATACAGTGCAACAGCACTGCATAGACCCTCCAGTGATACTATATGTTGCCATCTCACATGGATATGGTCATTTAGGACCCCAGCTTCACCCTCTAGTCCAAAGCCAGAGCTTGAGATCTGAAGCAAGTCTTTCTTGCTGACCACACTAAGGTTTCACCAGGATAAAAGGACAACCACTCTGCCTTTCAGTAGTTTTTGGCAAGATAATCCTATACAGTTTCCCTACACCTTGTAACATCCTATCTTCTTCAGTTCCCAGGCTGGACTGCAATTTCTGAAATCATAGTCACAAGCCTTGTATTTTATCACCTAACAGTCAATTCTTGAGCTTAGTTCAGAATCATTATTTTCCTCATAGATTTTTCTATAATTCTCCTCACTAGGTTATCTGGCAGTTTTGTAACCACTGCCTTTATCCTTATAATCTCCACCAGATGAAGTGACTTTATTTTCCTCATCTTAGCTGCAGACAGATAGGTCATGGTGAAATCAAAGTATTCAGAAAAGTGCATTAATTGAAGATGTCTTTTTTAAATGAGGGAGAAGCTGACTTTCTCAAAAAGATTAGCTGTGCTATAACATGTTACAAGGTGCACAACACAATTCTTATTGATTTTCTTAGCAGCAGAAACTGCTCAACATTTCCTTAGTTCCTGGTGGTAAAAAATATCTGTGAGTACTCACCATCTCTGAAAGTTACCCTGTACTTGATGGCAGGTGGTTGTTAGGGCTTCTGTGGCTGAAATTCTAGAGAGTCTTTGGAGAAGGTGAAATTTAGTGATTTCATGTCAAAAGAAAAAAAATGGATTATCTAGTTCTTTCTTTTTCTTTGTTCCTCCCTCCACTGAAACAACATGTCCACTAGGAGACAAATGAAGGGTCTGTCCCTGCTGGTGATAACTACTTCAGAGACATTAATAAAAATTTCAGTGTAGAGTTTCTACAAGGGCCTTTTAAAAACTCCTAATCTATTACTACAGGAAGAACCAAAAACAAGCAGGAAAACTCCATAACTAAGAAGCATTTCTACTGTTCAGTACTGCAGGGAGATACATGAATAAGAAAGCACTCAATTCCAGAAACTTCTACAGGGATTTTCTTCTCTCCAGTAAAGTAAGAATGAGGCTTACTAAAGCCTCCACTTGAGGTTTGGTCCCTCTGCAGTTTAGTAGATATTGTTATATTGTCTCTGAACAGACAACAGGTTCCTGGGGCTAGTATATAAACCACAAAAAGTGTTTAGAACCACTTCTTAGGGTTTCCTGTGTTAGTATCTTAAACACTGGAATCACAGAGTCACCTTTACTACAGAAGAACAGGAGCTATGCAGATAATGTTATTATTGTCTGTGCTTGCTAAATGCTGCTGCCTGCCTCTTCCACAATGAGATAGGAGCTCTGTTTAAACGGTCAAATGCTCAAAAGCTCCACTCTTTCCCACAGGAAGAATATTTAGGAGACCTTCCTATAAAAAATACCTAAACAAATAAACCTAGAATCCCCTAAAAGTTTCACTACATCTTTGAAGCGCTGAGGTACTTTAAAAACCAGCTAAGTTTGCACAATGGATTAGCATTTGGATTTGGTTTTGCTAGTAGTGTTATTTGTCCAGTGGCTATAGTAATACATTTAATGATCACAAGGCAGCCTCAAGAAGTTCTCACGATGAATTGCAAAAGATGAATGGAAAATCTGATAAAGATGGACACTAAAACCAGACAACTAACTCCCAGAAAGAGAAAAATATTTGCATAAATCTGTGGTTCTAAAGAAAGCCTGTACAACACGAATTTGCATAATCTAAATGATGAGAAAGTCAAGGGAACTAAAGAATGTTTAGACATGTTGGTGCCAGAGCTAGCTCTTAACTTGCACAAATCACTTTGTGAGAAGAAATCCCATGTGCCCTGGTCCTGGAGCCAGAAAAAGCACTAAGACAGATTTGCCAGAAGAAAGGGACAAAAGGCTGTATTCTACTGGGAAACAACAGCATAAAAAAGACTTTGGAGGTATGTAACAGTATCTAGCAGAGTCACTGGACACAGTTCCATACAGAGGAATGGAAATAAAAACTTTGGTAGCCTTAATCCTTATTGCATGTTTAGGGATCTATGGGTGAAGATAGGTCTGTTATAGTTAGCCCTCTCATAACTTTACTATAATTGAAATGCTCAGGAATGGCTGAATCATCAAACTGACCACAAAACTTGGACAGTGAGATGGCGTTGCACATGTGCCAGAAGGAGGAAGGCAGATAAGATCTGCAACCATGGCAATACAGGCTTAGATACCCTGACAATCCTCCAGTGGCTCTCTGTCCGTTGCTTTCTGGTGCATTCCAAAAAGTGAACTGCAGTTTCCTTAGTAGCTCTCTGAAAATCATAGCTGTGTAGCTGTGGGGAAAAGGAAGGAAGGAAGGAAGGAAAGAAGGAAGGAAGGAAGGAAGGAAAGAGCAGGTGATGTGTTACTGTTTAGAGCTGCAGACATCCACCTCTCCCCTTTGTTCTCCATTCTCTTTTGATTTCAGGATTTATCTAAATGTAAGTGTAAAAAAAAAAAAGGCAGTACTGGTGATACTTACTAAATGGTACCAGAGACTCAAAAATCCAGAGTGTCCCGTGGCCTCTGGTTCTTCTCTATTCCCTTTAAAAATAATTGAACAGTATTACAATTCAAAGTATACACTGTTGAGTTTATTCTTTCTATAAAGTATGTAAATGCCTAAAAACCACCTTACAAATAAACAGTTTGTGTTTTCAAGGTCTACTCTGTGATAAAACACATGCTTAGAGAGCAGAATTCACCAAACAACATGCTGAGTTGCTTTCTAAGATTTAAAACCTACCCGAGGAACACTGATACTATCTTTAAACAGAATCTCCATTTCTGTCAGGATTTCTTGTATGGGGTCATGATACAAAGTATGTACTGAGGCTCTTTGCCAAGGTTGGTAAGAGGAAATGCTCAGCTTAAGACAAGTGTTCTGCTTTCTGCTTAAGAAATGTCTACCGTGCTGTTTGTTTTCTTTGGTTTGCAGTTACTTACATCACACACTGAGCTGTGACAGGAGAGGACTCCTTGTTTGCAGTAATAAACCCAACCTCTCTTAAGTTATTTATTAAGAGAGCAATTTACAGAGACAGTGACATAGCAACTACTCTTGAAAAGTGTGTGCTACTTTCCTTCCCAATCCCATTCACCTTCTGGGCACCTGTCACCTGTGTGCCCCTGTTTTTACTGCTTTCAACAATGTCTACATTTCTCCTTTAATGACTTTTATGGCTAATTGTTTTAGGATGTTCTATGACTTGCTTGCTCCATTCTCAGCCATGCTCCAGGTTTCTCTATAGTCTTTATGCAGATAGGCAGATATTATTGTGTATAAAGTGAAAAGTGGGAGATCACAATTTATATTATTTGATGACAGCATGTTTCTGAGAGGAAGTCTGCACTGGGTAAAGGAGAGAAAGTCATTTGCCAAACAGTAGCTGCTACCCCTTCTTCTACAACTACACTTAGCCAAGATTATAAGACTTCCTTTTACCTTTCTTTACACATGGAGGAAGTGTTCTTTAAAAGACCTTATATGAAAAACTCTTTTTAATCAGATGGAACTAGGTTAATGGAAAGTCTCTTTCCCAGTGGTGATTAGTTTACCATCAGACTGAAGTAATCTGTGCCATGTGCAACAAATTTGAAAGGTGGAAGGCATACCTGTTGGCATTTGCCCAAAGGAATATTAAGTGCTGCCTCCAGAGAGATGTTGAGAAGGGCTTCTTCACAAGAAAAACCAAGTAACTACCAAAGGTCACTTTGCAGTCTGGCATGGGTGTGGATTTACACTGGTGATCTGTAGAGAGGCCTGATCAGAGTGGAAACAGTGGTTATACCTCTTTGCCACATTTTTTAAAGTTACATTGAATTTTTTTTTTCAGTAGAAATTTAGTCTGTTTGTTTGCTTCTTTTTTGTTGTTGTTGTTTGGTTTGGGGTTTTGTTTTGTTTTTCAACAAGCCTTGTAATTACACAATAGATTCAATATAAATGCAGGGAATTTTCACAAATGCCAAATTTACATATATATGGAACCAAGTAGTTTTAAACAGGTTTTTAACAGGGAAAAGGTAATATATCATTTACTAACACAAGAAAACATTTATTATTTTTATAATCAGGTCTTTTTTATAAAAAAAATGATACAATGGGAGAGTAGACTGTCTCTCAGATAAAGATAGTTTCTAACCTTAAATTCTTTAAGAGAAAAGGTTAGCAAGATAGATACCTTACAGGGATAACTGATTTCAGGGTCACATTACCAGCCCATTAGAAAGCAGAGAGCAAAATCAGGCTGAAACAATTATTTTAGCATACATTAAAGGCAGCATGCTTTATTTGTTTTACACCTTTAAAAATTGTTTATTGACCTGTGCTAGTAGCATGTCATTTATTCTATGTAGGCCAAGCCCACAGGTACATCCAATTTGTAGACATAATAAATAATTTGCACTTCCACAGTATATTCAATCAGATGATTTCCAAACACCTTACAAGCAACTAATGTCTTTATTTCACAATGCCACTGTGAACAAAGCTATTAGTTTTCCTCATTTGACAGGTAGTGAAAAGAGATGACTTGGATAAAGCTCACCTTTTTGTATGGGCCACCAGCCTCCACTTGCACTCTTTGTGTAGGCTCCCTGAACAGTAGCCAGATCCACCCTCCTGCCCCAAGGCTAACCAACACTTGTGATTTGGATGCAGTTCTCACATAACACAGACCAATGCTTTCATCTCTATCAAGTTCTTTTTACCAGGTGGCAAACTTTAGACTTCAGAGACATGTTGAATATGGACTGGCTGGTACATGCACAGTATGCAACATTTATAGTCACCATTGCTAGGTAATGAGGTAGATCTCAGAGTTATCAAGTGTCACCTAGGTGACTATAATTATGTGGCTTAGCCAAGACACACAGCAGAAGCAAAAAATTTGGCTCTCAGTTTGAAGAATGTTGCAGAATAGTGCACATGGTTCAGTGAGCAATCATATAAATTACACTCAAGTATATCTGAACACCAGACAGCTTCAAATTTGCTCTTTGGGAACTGAAACCTTTGAGAAAATATTTACTTTGTAAATACAGTTCATTTACAATGTCAGGCAAGGTGACTCTTTAACATCATGGCAAATACTAGAAATTCCAGTATAATCACAGCACCTCATTAAACGTGAAAAATTACCCTCATGCACAGGCATGTTTTGGGGATGCCAGCAGTAGCAGAGGAAATGTTACAACATCTGACAGGCGCAGGGAGTAGCCTAGGGGATGCAGGGATGTGAAATGGTGAAGAGCATCAGGCATTGAGAAGAAAGCCATGAAGCTGGGAAAGATAGCAGGATGTAGAAGAGTATTTTACTGAGAATCTCTGATCCAAGGGAGTCCTTATACTTTTCTTAAATAGAAAGAACTTAAGTGCATATTTAGAGGACATGGCTTTGTTTTGATGGTTTTACATTGATGTTACCAGCATGGCAATTTCCTCTTTGTTATTGATATTTAGTTGAGAGAAATATTAAGATTTATAATATAAATATGTACATAATATATAATATAAAGGCAAAATTTGCAGACCTTGCAAAATTCATAAAGTAGCACAGAAAAAAGTCAAGACATCACAAGTAACTTCAATTTGCATTATTTAAAAATGGGAATTTTTCCATTTCAAAAATGTAGAAAGTACTGATTAAGTACCATTAATGACAGAAAGTTCTGCAAGATAGTCCCTCATCATTAGCCTAAACAGAAATATGCCGATATGACTGGCTTTTTCCTAAAGATCTGCTGGCACTCCATAGCAGTTCTGTCCCTCAGGAATAAAATATCAAGCCCAAATCTTCAGAAACACTGCAGAGTGTGCCAGGAGGGATAAAGAGAGAACACAATTTTGCCCACAAATGGATAGAAAAAGATATTCTTGCAAAATGTATATATAGGTTGCACCCATGAGCTAGTATTCAGAGCCTGTCTGAGCCTGCAAAACGTGTCCATCCTCCCCCACAAAAATGTAACCTATTCTTGTCCACAAAGAAAAGATCCAGCCTACAGATTTGGAGAAGTAACCAGGAAGATTACTTAAGTTAACTGCAAATGTGTCTGGTTTCTGGCCAAGGAGCTTGTATGCATTCATTTGTACATATTTGCATATAAGTCATTTATTGGCCTATTCCCCTGCTCTCCAGCCATCTGTAGGAAAAATGCACTAATAGAAATAGCCTACGGTGTATGGCTTTGCATTTTCAAGCCCTGTTTTGACTGGGAAGTCAGCTAAAACTACTCTTTCAAGACAAGTGGAGATTGTCACTCTTTTTTTCCAGAACTCTGTCATGAAGAGAAAAACAAAAGGAATCCTCTACAGCACAAGAGTGCAAGTGCACAGGATAAGCTCTGTCATCATTAGAGGGCTCACATTGTGTTAACTGTTAATCAGCTATTGTGCTGTTTTATATAAAATAGCAAAAAAACCCCCTACTTTTTGGTAAAAAGGAAAAAAGTTAGAGCTTAGATCTCAGACTATATGGAGACTGTATCTACATGCTTGATGTTTTCTTACATGAAAGCTTCCTGGTTATTGGTTTCATTTACAGTTAGGCATATTTCAAGCTATACAATATCAGATGACACTTTTCCTCATTGATCTTCAGACTGCTCTGTCTCTTTCTCACTACTTTAAACATTGTTTTGGAGGAGGTTATTCAGACACCAGAACTGCCTATCCACCATACATTGATCTCTGCTGTCCGCGCAGCCAAAAAGATCACTTTTGTGAGTTTCTATTTACCTGCATGTTTATTTTTCAGCCTTTAGAATAAAAAAGAAGAAAGAAAGATTAGAAATATTTTTTCCTAGAAGTCTTAAAACGGTGAACTAAAAACTTTTGGGTTTTTATATTGCTTTTTTTACTTTGTTTTGTATTTTATTTAGTACATTTTTTTTGTTTCTTTGTTTGTTGTGAAACTCCATTAAACATTCTCAATCATATTTTGTCTCATGAAAACAAGTTTTCTGGTTTACCCAAGGTGATAAAGAATCTATCAGAATTTTACCAGGCTGTAAAATTCTAAAACTTGCAAATACTTATTGTGGAACTTTAGGTCAGTGTAGACCTACCAAAGAGAAAGGGATTAGGTTTTTTAACAGTAAATCCCAGAATTAATCTTACATTTCAGAGTTGTTTGGCATCTTTATTAGCAATATTGCTCTGTGTGGTCAAATCTAATAAACACCAGAAGAAGCACTCTTAACCTCTTTGCATCCGAGAAGAAGAAATTAAAAACATCAAGAAGAAACCATAAGGGCAATGTTTCCAATGTGAATTACTCAAGCTGACAAAGTGTGAGAGAGCAGCTTGAGAAAAAGCAAATGGCCACATGAGTAGCTTTTACTTCTAGAGTGAGTTGGTATAACATTCTTCTTGGAGGAATCTACCACAAAAAAGCTTCTGAGAGCTGAAGTAAACAAAAGTTACCTGTGGAGATCAAGGACTCAGGATCCAACTTATATTCTTGATCAGTCTTGTTAGCAGATGCACAAATCACAGAATCACAGAATCATTACGGTTGGAAAGGACCCTCAAGATCATCTAGTCCAACCGATAGCCCTACACTACTCTTACCCCTAAATCATCCCCTGAAGAAACACATCTATCCTCTTAAAAACCTCCAGGGATGGTGACTCCACCACCTCCCTGGGCAGCCTATTCCAATACCTAACCACTCTTTCAGTAAAGAAATTCTTCCTAATATCTAATCTAAACCTTCTGCAGATACATTTTTTAATTGGGCTATTTCCTGGTATTAGTGACAGATGTCATCAGAAGGAGGTGTAGATGCTTGTAGCATTGCTATACATGTTCTGTGTGTTTTTACAGTATTTGCCAAAATACCTAGAAAAATTGTGGTACAGTGTTTATAGTGTGCAGTATGAGGAGCTACAACTTCCTAGAATAATCAGAATGAGTATATCTGTATTTACCAGTAACTGTTCTGACTTGCTTTTCAGTCACCCAAGACTCAAGTGACATGTGCTGAAGGACTGTACATTTTCTAATTAAAAAACACATTAGATCATTGCTGCTTGTTTTCATTAAAACTTGAAATCAATCTTGCAGCAAACTGCCTAGGGACCTGAAGTAAGCCACTAGATGCCTGCCTTTTCCATTCAGTCAGTATTCTGGATGACAGAGTATTTTCTAGGAAAAGATAAGCACCTGCTCTCTCTGCTGGACTTGCTGGGAGCTGATGGCTGCAGACCTGACTTGGAAATACTGAGCACCTTGCTCACCTTGCTGGAATCTGCTGTACAGCTACATCAAAACCAGTACTCTTTCTGTGAAACGAAGCTTTCTGATTCACTTTCCATTTAAAGTACACAGTAACTAAGCAATTATGGACTAGATTTCCACCTTTAAGTGAGAACCTGGGCATATACTAAGGCAGAGTTTGGGACTGAATTTAAGTGTTATCATAGAATCATTAAGGTTGGAAAAGACCTCTAAAACCATCAAGTCCAACGGCCAACACAAAACCACCATGCCCAATAAACCATGTTGAGAAGTGTCATGCCTACATGTTTTTTGAACATCTCCAGAGATGGTGACTCCACCAGTTCCCTGGGGAGCCTGCTTCAATGCTTAACCACTCTTTCAGTGAAGAAATTTTTCCCAGTGTACAACCTGAACCTCACCTGGCACAAGTTGAGACCATTTCCCCTTGTTCTATTGGTACTTACCTGCGAGAAGAGACTGACTCCTACCTTGCTGTAGCCTCCTTTCAGGGAGTTGTAGAGAGTGACAAGGTCTCCCCTGAGCCTACTTTTCTCCAGACCAAACAACCACAGTTCCCTCAGTTGCTTCTCATAAAACTTGTTCTCTAAACCCTTAAATATGCAAACGGCATCTGTTCCACAGTATAATGGCACTGTTCATGTCCCACTCACCTTATTTATACTGAAGAGCAACTGCAAAGTGGAACAAGCAGTTTTTGCTCCAGTGGTTTCACAGTCATAGTTAAGAAAGAGACAAATCAAATTAAAACCACAGATCAGGAGCTCTGTCAGTGCAGGTTGCTCTCTTCCCCATAGATCTGAGTCAGGGACTTTGTTTAAACAACTCCTTCTCCTCCCTCAAAGAGATTATGTCTCTCTCCCTCTCCCTGTCCTAAAGCAGGAAATATTTTCTGTCCTTATAGGACTTCTAAAGAGACTGTTTCTGCACTAGTATCACATCTCACAGATTTAAACACTGCTGTTCTCAGTGGAGTACCTAGGCTAAGGCAAAATGAAGGTCTAGTTTTGTGCTTGTGCTGAGCTTTGGGTTTCAGGTTCAGCCAACAGGGATTGAACTTCCTTGGCACGTCCAAGCTGCACAGTCTAAACCACACACCTCTCTTACCACTCCATTTAGTCAAGGGTTTAGACAAAAAAGTTTAAACTAGAACAGGTGCCATTTGATGTTCTTGCTTGTGAAATGGTACTGCCTGCTGTCTGGGGGTCGACTCGGGGAATTTCTTCACATATGAATAGATTTCCCAGTCACGCATCAACTTGGTCAGAGTTTTAGGGGGAAAAGAGGAGGAGGAGAAACATTTGCTAAAATATTTGCTATACATCCCCTGATCAGATGGCAACAGCTGCTTGCAATCAAAATGTATCTCTATTGGGTGTTTATATTGTGAATATGGAAAAGGATTCTGCTTAAAATAAAAGGAAGAAAATTTCCTCTGAAAATAAAAGCCACAGAGAAACTGACCCCCTTTAATTGCAACATGAGAGAAACAGAGATGGTCACCATTCCTGTTTGTTTTAGAAATAGTGAGTTTGCTTCTCCTAGGGCTATAAACCTACCACTGTTATTACAGGATGCATTTTAGTCTCAGGGTACAAAGAATCCTTGTTCCTCCACACCAGCTCCTACATTTCTCAAGTCTCCTTCTTGCTCCTTGGCAGAGAATATTGCTGGATTATCCATGGCACTTTCCATGCAACTCCTGTGTCTGTGTCTGGCAATAACACACAAAAGGAAACTGTTTCAGAAGAAATGCTGAACTTGGATAGGGCTCAAAGACTGGGTTTTTTTCTTCCTTTTCCCATGTGCATCTCCAAGTTTGACAAAAATGTGCAACTTCCCTTTGCAGAAAGTAGGAGTTACCTATGGATGGAACTGTTTGCACTGGGGTCCTGGTGGAATGATTTCCCTTTGCACATAAAACCTGATTTTTTACAGGAGCACTTATGTCTGATTGGTGAGTGAAAGAGGAATGTATTATAAAGGTAAAACAGTTAGTCTTTGTTTCATAGCCAGCTTAATCAAGGTGTGACTGCTTGTTTGCCCAACTAAAGTTCTGAATGCAAGTCCTAGAGAAAGTCTTTCGTAGCAGTCAGCCGCAAGACAAGAAAGAGGCAACAAACAGGAGTTAAACACAACACAGACATCTACATACTTAAGTGTTGGAATTTTAAAAATACTCATATAGTTAACATATCAATCACAGAGCTAGGGCTATTCTGTTGTTTTGTAACACTGCAAAAATCTGTTCTGTTAAAAAATAGAATTATTGTGTGTGTTTCTGACTTATAAAGATATACTACCCATGAAGAATTCGGCATAATATGCAGGAGCATTTCTGAAGCTCTTGTTCGAGAAAAACAGACTGGCATGTTTTGCCAAGATGTCAGAGAGAAAAGTAAATGAGCAAAGTGAAATGGCAAATTTTTATGTTTGCACTGACTATTCATAAGTACCAGTGATTGCTCAAGTGTTGAAGCAAATAATTTTGCCTTTAAAAACTTGAGATCTTTCTTGAGTCAAATAAGCTTTCAAAGGGGAAAAGCTGATTCTCAGCTGTGCTTAACCTACTCATCAACACTAAGATTCCATAATAAGCGAGCCCAGCCATGCAGAAAGTTAAAAGAAACACATCCCTTTAATTTCTAGGTCCAAAGGAGAAATATAAGAAATGATACCTTTGATATTTTTAAAATATAACTAAAAACTACTATACAACACACCACATACATTCTGGTTCCACTGCACCAGTTCAAAACAGTGTAAGACAACAAGTTTCTGAAAAAAATTCCAATGTTCATCCCTTATTGACTTTCATGTTTTTAGCTCCACTGAGAGGTGGGGCCAAGCTAATTTATAGTAAAGCAGTCATCCTTCTTTTGCTGGTGCAGTGAGGATCCCCTTCTCATTACAGAGGAAGGAAAAACTCCTATTACTGTCTTGCACCTTATATGACCGTAATACATAAAAACCGCATTCCAGATGGAAGTTGTACTGAGGAAAGCCAGAACTACACTTACCATACGCCATACTCCAAAGACCCCGCTGTGCAGTAGGAACTTTTATGAACCAGTCTAGACACAGTAGAAGAACATGCCATTTGTACTTTTATGTGCCCTACCATTTTCTGGATCACTGGCTTAGGGTTTCTGGACACATAACTTCTCATTTGAAACACTAGCACAATAGTAAGCAGTGAAATACTAGTTCTTTCACCTTTGGAAAAGTAAGGATTCTAGTTTTACTGAAAATGAGTATTCTTATTCATGAAGCTACTGCTTCTGTTGTAGTCATACATGAAAGCTTCTCTAAACCCACAAAGACAAATAGTTAAACTAAGTAGGTTAAGTCCAAATTGCATGCACATCAAAGAGGTGTTCAGCTAAATGTATGGATATATTGCACATAAATGAATTTGTCGCTTTTTAAATGTCATATTGAGAAGCCTAAACTAGAGCAGTAGGCGGTTCTAGAAGATAAGAGTGTGTTGTATCAGTTCTGCAATAAAAGGATGATTTACAAACTCCAGAGGAAATTGCATTCCACTTTCCTTTTCAAAAGGAAACATATTGACTAGAGTTTGTCACTTTAAGAGGGAAGTGATACAAAAATAGAGTAGAAACCAGTACCTCGGTGAAGAAGGGACAGTCCAGGAAAGAGGAAAGGGAAAGGTCTGTTGTGTGTATACCTTTTGATAATGTTTCTTTGTATTTTTGTGCTTCCTGCTCTTCACAGATAGAAACGGTTTTCATGGAATTGAGACTATCAGTTTATTGGCTATATGAACAGTGCTCACCATGGGGAAGGCCTCAGTCCCCAGATGAAGTACTAAGGTGCAGAAATAGCTGTATGAGAAGAACAGCTGTAATAGCAGTTTTATTATCTGGACTATTACCTCTCTGTCTTCAGAAGACTATCAGACTTGGAATCCAGTAGTGAAAGGATAAAACAGTATTCTTTCTAAATTAAATCACGGCTCAGAAATTTCACCACCACTATACCTGGTCTTTCAGGCCTCCTCAGAAGATAAGATTTTTTATTTCCTCTTAAACTACCATGTTGATGGATTTTGCTTTAATGTGCAATGTATCAAAATAACAATTGTGCAGTATTTGGCAGGTGCAAGCCAATTTGTTCAGCTTGGAGTGCTTGATGACTTTTTATGATGGCTGTGACACTACATTTGTTTGACTAATGCCCTTGAACATACAGTAAGAAAGATGCCAAAATGCAAATTCATGACGAAAGAACTGATCTGAAGAGAAAGTCATTAAAGAGGGCTGTTTGTATTGGTATTCTTTATTGATTGAGCAGTTTGAAAGACCCTGTAACAACCATAGGCATGAAATCTGTCTAGTCGGTTGCAGGCCTGTATAGAAGATTCGCAACATACCGGTTACAAAACTGTATCCTATAAAGTATTCTTTTAAAACCTGAACCATTTTGAAAATATTTGAAAATATATGTACATTTTTAAACTAGTTGTTTCTCTGACAAAATTTTACACTTTTATAAGGTGAACTTCATACTTCCACAGGCACTTGCCTAGTTATTTATGTTTCCAGAGAGCTTCCTTATTTCTGACTTCATATACTGCTCCAAGACGGAATTTGTGAGAATGGTGTGCCGAAGGAACATTAAAATATTGTACAAAAAAAATGTTTGAGAAGTCTTGGCCAGATAGAATAAACAGGTGTCAGTGAAACATGTCAATTTACACATGACTCTTTTTGTTCTCAGCTGAAGGTCTATCATTCTGTTTCTCAAAATGACTTTAAAGAAATTTTCCTAATATTGTATTTAAGTTTCTAGACACATTCACTTGCACATTATTTAAGTACTGCAATATTTTCGCCCAGTCTGATTTTGGTATCCTACTAATTTTCATTAAGATTTAAATGCACTTTCAATATTCTACATCAAAACATTGATGTCTCACAACCTCTAGTGGATCCCTCTTTCCGGTAGACACAAAGAACCAAAGGTTGTTTCTTGTAACAGTTGCTTAAATGCATTCACTGGTATGGCAGCAGGTTCTGATAACAGATGCAGCAACAGCTGGAGAATTTTTTTTTTTCTAATTGATGCATGAGTCTATGTTAAGCCAAATAAATCTCTTGCACCACAAACATGTAAATTCTTGAGGATGCTTTTGGCACGTAGATGTATTTCTCTTTCTCTAATGATGCTTATTTTCTCAAAGGATTAATAAGCATCAAAGACTGTCTATCCAGCACAAAGCACACAGTTTTAAGAACTTTATAACAGTGAAGTCACGTGTTTACGTACAGAACATCTTCACTTAGGGGTCAGAACCCTATAGTAAATTGGATACCTGTGCCTTCCTTTAGTAAGAGTGGAATACTTTATCATTTCAATGATTTCAAGTAACTCTCAGGAAAGGCTAGAGCACAGGAATTCACAAAAATATCTGTAAACCCAAAGGACATATCCTTGCTTGCAGGATGATTAGGAAATGGGTGCTTCTCTGAAGCAACTCTAAATTTTCTCAATGTTGAAACATCTCCGTGCTGTGCATCAAGTGTGTGGAGTCCAGGATTGAGGCAAGGGAGAGAAAGAGAATTCCTTTTGACCAGGTAGCCCTAAAAGTCAGTGAGCTTCTGGCAGCACAAGGTTTATTCACAGGAAAAAGGTCTTTGATGCCATGAAGTCTATACAGAGGAAACTCAAGCTGTTTCCATTCTGCCTGCCACTCTCCTTATTTTACCTGCCCTGCAGGGAATCAGGCACCTGGAATCAGTTAGATGAACCCATATTCTAAAAGACTCTCCCAATAGCTATTAAACACAAATGTAGGATTGTAGGTAGCAGCCGCAGATGTTCTGGCTAAGGATAACAGGACTAAACTCTTTGCCTTCTGTTTACCAAGCTGGAGAAGTTCATCCCTTTATAAGGTTAACATAAGTATACAGACTTTCATGTAAGTAGATGAATGACTCTCTACATAATATATAACAAGTCATTTCACCCAGAAGTGTTGAGAGCATGTCTTACGCTTTCTTTTCCAATGCATTTTGACATCCAAGAGTGAAAAGAGTCACGAAAGACCTGAAGTTGAAACATAGGTCTTCTTGGGTCAATAGGGATTTGAATTAGGCAAGGATTTCTCTTCAGTTAGTGTTTTATTACAGTATGCAACTCACCATTACATATTAGGCAGTGTTAGTGAAATGCATATGTGAATTCATACCTGGGATGACTCTGATTGAAATAGTTATATGAACAGATAATTTCTGAGATTAACCATTTACTTTTGTTTTCCACTTCCTGAGAAGAAAGGTATGTGACGTATGCTAAAGCAGTACACAAAGAGATCCAGCATTTAAAAGACAGCTTTGATTATTACTACTCTTTTTTTTTTTTAATTATCATGATAAATGTAAAGCAGATAAAATTTTGAGATTTTAACATTTTACATTTGGTTTCACTCTCACCTACTCTTCTACGTTCTGAATCCTGAGAGATTCATCAAGTTTTAAGCAAGTATGTACCCAGCTTTTGGGAAATCTAAATCTCAGATTTGTTCCTATAATACATTTCAGTGTCTTGTAAACAGAGAATCAGGTTTGTATTTTGTTTTGTTTGTTTGTTTGCTTTCCACCACAACTTTGGACCCACACTGGATGAAACACAGGGTCAGATTGATTTTTTGATTTATAATTTGAGCTTCTATAGATGTCCTTTGATCAAGAAGTACCAAATTTAAATCCTGAAGAAAATGAAAGAAGGTGTCATAGCAGGGCAACTACCACTAAAATTCTGTTGTATTTGAAAAATAAAAGATCATATAATTAGACTAAAATTAGTGAAACTTTTGACAATTACGTGACTTTCTACTGTGAATAGACAGGAGTAGAAATCAATACACTCAATGGCATATTACAATGTTGAGATTCATTATCACCTTGTCCAGTAAGAAGAATTTTTTCCTTGATTCATATTTTCAATTCACAAAGAAAAATCAGAGGCAAATTCCGTGGCCTGGTGTGAAGGGAAGTATGAAAAATCTATGAAAGGAAACGTATAAGATGTCATAGATAAAAGAACTCTGATAACTCTCTGTGTGAAGTTTAATGAGAACTTACTTCAGGTCCCTAAACTCATTTGTTATATAACAATGTGTAACTGTATTCTTAGAGGGTGACCCTCAGATGTTCTCACATTGTGCCTGAGCGATTAAGCTGCAAAATATTTAGTATAATTAAAAAAACCCCAAACCCTCAACAAGCCAAAGGCTACATAAATTCTACAAGTAGAGAGAGAAACACTATCTAACTGCAATATTTTTCTCATAGCTGTTATTGTAATACTTTAAAACACTAGAATTGCTATAAGGGAAAGCAAAAAAAAAGAGTTATCTTCAGGCATGTTTGTGGTACGATCCTAACCACTTATGCAGCAATTAAAACAAGTTCACACACATAATGTAAATACCCTGGTTCATGTCTCACTGATGTAATTTTTTTGGTTCTCTGGAGGCATGCCTGACTGGGATGAGACAAAGCACACATCCATGGTAGTCTGTTCATCAAATGCGAAGCAGCATTCCAAGGAAAAAGAAGGACTCACAGTTCAGTCAGTGTTGTCATGTCTTGACCTAGGGCCTCCTAGGAAACTATCACGAATTAGGGAAATACAGTGGCTGCTCTAATGTATGACATCAGCAATCAGCCTTGCTGGACCCATACACCATGTCAGAACTGACAGGAACAGATTTTTTACAGAAACCACTCAGGACACTGGAGGTGGAAGCTACTACTTGGGTGATTTAGAGCTCCCTTGTGCATAGCTCCCACTCATAGACAACTCCTCTCTTGGCTAGCAGTACAGGCTTTGGAGACAAAGGGTAACTTAAAGTTTCATTGTTGTAGGTAAGATCTCATATCTGTTTAGTGTTTTCTTTCTTGGAAGGAATTTCTCCTAGAAAGCCAGCTCTCACTGTTGACAAAATTAAGTCACAGATGCTCCACATGGCTTACAGATCAGTGCCCAGAGCTTGCTAAGGTCTGTGGGATTACATACTTCTGTCTCTTTCTCATTTTAATCAAATCCAGCTGGTATTTTATAAGTACAAAAAAAAAGAGTAAATTTTCTCTTTTTAAAAAATCTCTTAAAAATGTTTTGCCATTTCTAAATGGAAGGTCTGATTTATGTGGTCATATAGGCAAGTGCTGGCAAGAAAACTTGTATTAAAAGACAGTCAATATTGTAAAAGAGTCTGGGAAGTCCAAATATAAAAGCTATAGACCTGCATTTCAGAAAACAAGACTACCATGAGAAGTAACAACTATGAAGCTAAATATGTGTTACAGGATTTTTAACAACTCCTGGTATTTAAGGTGGCCATAGCAAATCCCTTTTAGGCTTTTGAATGAAGAAACACACGTTGCACGAGAAGTGCTTACAAGAAATTGGATGCCAACCTATGCACACATAACTAAATCACAGGCATAACTGTATTAGGTCAGATAAAGCTTGATCACTTAAACTTTACAAGTAATGAATCACTTCATCTTGTCACCTGAGACATGGCAGTTCAAACAGGAAACATACTATTAACACTTTTTATAGGCATAATATTTTTCTATGTCATACATGTCACATTGAACATTAATATTCACTGGCAGCAATACTAGGAGCGTCCGTTAGAGCCATGTCATCTCCAAAGCTACCTGCTGAGCATGTTCACACCAGAACTCTTCAGGCTGCATGGCTGGAAACAGCTTGGGGTCCTACCCAAGGATTCAAGGCATGTGCCTAACATCATGTGGCTTTCCATATGAAAAAAACACACTGAAGCAGAGAGGGTAACAGAAGAAAGTGAGCAGGAAAAATGCAAAGGCAAGGAGATGACAAAATGATGAAACTAGAACCTTTTAAAAACAAAAGAAGCATGACTCAGACCTTTTGTTTGTGTGTCATTTCTGTTCTTGCTACTGTTTTCTCCTGCTATGTGTTTACTTACAAACATCTACATCAAGTATTTATTTCCACTCATTCAGGTTAGATGACAGGACACTTTATGATCTTTTCTGTTGTCTCCCCCAGCTCCTTTTTATGCAGTACTTCCTCTCCAGGCAGGAATATAAATTTCTAGGAGAATATAAACACTTAGTATACACATCAATATTATAAAGATCACCTAACAAAGGTGATTTTCCTCCAATAACCAAAAAAAATGTTTTGAAAGGTTAGGTTGTCTAGATGTTTCTGCTGTGTCAGCAGAAACAGTTTATTACAGAATCACAGAATCACAGAATATTAGGAGTTGGAAGGGACCTCGAAAGATCATCTAGTCCAGCCCCCCCTGACACAGGAGGATTCCCTAGAGCAGCTCACACAGAAGCGCATCCAGATGGGTTTTGAATACCTCCATAGAAGGAGACTCCACAGCCTCTCTGGGCAGTCTGTGCCAGTGCTTTGGCACCTGAACTGTGTTGACACGGAATCTCCTATGCTTCAGCTTACAGCCATTGCCTCTTGTCCTGTCACTGGGCTTCACTGAGAAGAGCCTGACCCCATTCTCCTGACACCTACCTTTCACATACTTAAAAGCATAGAT
This sequence comes from Galbula dea, assembly GCA_013399015.1. NCBI lineage: Eukaryota > Metazoa > Chordata > Aves > Piciformes > Galbulidae > Galbula > Galbula dea. Next base: position 101,725 of record VWZX01005344.1, on the reverse strand, counting down.
GAGGTCACCCCTTAGTTTCCTCTTCTCCAAGCTAAAGAGACCCAGCTCCCTCAGTCTTTCCTCATTCTTTAGTTGTTACCACAATCAGGAGAACTGTCTGTGTTTAGATGTTGTGGGCACAGAGAATGGGCAGGGGAGAAAAAAAGTTCTGGCCAATCTCACAGTTCTTTCATATTTAGCGGTACATTAACTTTTATCTGTTTTCTGTAGTTCCCAAGGGACTGTGTGGAGTTGTGTGGTCCTTCATCTCCTGACATGCCTTCTCCTGCATACCTCCAGTGGGAAGGAGCTTTACTAGCCCTGACACCTGGCTTTGGGCCCAGCCTCTCTCCCCTGTTCCAGCAAAGATGTTCCCAGGTCACTGCTCTGCAAGCAGCTATGTGAAATGGCATTTACATGCTGCACAGGGCTGGAAGAAAAGGAGTAAGAGGTTCAAACTAAAATTGCCACTAACTACTCCCTGAACCTTTATGATTTCATTCTCCCCTCTGATTTGGAGGAGGCACATAAAGCATGGATTATAATAGCAATTAACAGACAGGTCAAGCAGTAAATGTTGTTACTTTTCATTTTGTTTAACATCTTTATTTCTTACTATATATTTTAATTACAGGTTTAATTACAGATGAGCAGTCTAAAGTAATAAGAACCTTTTTTTGCTATTTACACACATTTATATTCCCATAAGTTTTCAAGTGACAAATGAGAGTTCTAATTACCCCTTCAATGCATCATGCTTGTCACATTATGGCTAATTTTTTTTTTTGACTGTTCTGACCCTTTAATCTGTTGTTCAAGAATGTAAGATGATCTGGGGTGTTTTGGCATCATCTCAGTAACTGCTTTGAAACAGTTTGGGTGACTGCAAGGGTAATGAAAAATATAGTGACAATAACAGCAGAACTCGTGAAAAAAAATATAGGTCATTGCTGTTTCCGCAGGGATAGAAGGAACTACTGTTAATTACCAGGTTGTTACTATATCTAATTCTGATAATCCTAAACTGTCCAAACAATGTAGGGAAACACAAACCACCTTATTTTGTTCCTCTAACAAGATGGCAGTACTGTTCCTGTATCATTTTTACTAGACATGCTGTATTTTATTTATTTATTTATTTAGATTTATGGCCTTACAAAGGTACACAGAGGTTAAAAAATATACTCTGAGACATCACGTCTTCTCTTTCAGGGTAATTTACACACATATATACACACACAATCTCTTGAAAACATGACTTCTGATGTTCATAGTGTCATAGTATCAACTGAGCTGGACAGGACCCAATAGGATCATCTAGTCCAGGTCTTAAACCTATGCAGGATGCTCCAATAATCACACCATGCGTCTGAGAGTGTTATCTAAATGCTTTTTGAACTCTGTCAGGCATAGTGCTGAGACAACTTTCCTGGGGAGGCTGTTACAGATCCCAACCACCCTTTGAGTGTAAAACCTTTTCCTAATCTCCAGCCTGCACCTACTCCCATTCAACTCTACCCTGTTCCCCTAGTCCTATTGCTGTCCACTAGATTTAGAATCCTATTTACTATTTAATATACATAATTTACTACCCCTTGTGAGGATGATGAAGGCATCAATGAGGTCACGCCTGAATCTCGTCTTCTCAAGGATAAACAAACGAAGTGACCTCAGCTGCACGCAATACTCGAGGTGCAGCCACACCAGTGCAGAATAGAGCAGGACAATCACGTCCCATGTGACAGGCTGGTAATTCTGTTCTTGATGCACCCTAGGACATGGTTGTCCCTCCTGGCTGCCAGAGAACACTGCTGACTCTTAACTTACTGTTGACAAGGAACCCCAGGTCCCTCTCCACACTGCTACTTTCCAGCCTCTCACTCCACAGTCCATACACATCTGAGGTTGTCCCATCGCAAGTGCAGAATCCGGCACTTGCCCTTCTTAAATCTCATAGCATTGGTGATTGCCCAATGCTCTAATTAATCGAGGTCCCTCTATAGGGTCTCATTGCCCTTGAGGGACTCAACAGCTCCTCTCAGTTTTGTGTGGTCAGAGAATTTGTTATCTATCCCCTCAAGCCTTGTGTCCAGGTGGTTCACAAAGATGTTGAAGACCACGGAACCAAAGGAGCCCTGTGGAACTCCACTAGGGACCAGGTGCCAGCCTGATGTAACCCCATTTACTGCAACACTTTGCACCTGACCCATGAGCCAGTTGCTCACCCATCCACGATGTGGTTATTGAGATGTACACTGGACATTTTGTTCAAAAGGATACTGTGAGAAAGTGTATCAAAAGCTTTGCTAAAATCCAAAAAGATCACATCTACTGTATTTCCTTGATCTACAGGTTGGGTTACTTTGTCATAGAAGGAAAGTAGATTCGACAAACAGGACATCCTCTTCATGAAACCATGATGACTATGACAATATTGCCCTCCAGGTGATTTATTATGATTCCCAAATCAAGCCTTTTTATCAGGCATTGAACTAAGACTTACAGGCCTGTAATGTTGTGGCACTGTTCTTTTCTTCCTTCTTTAGGACCAATCTGGCAAAGCATGAAGATAAGCCAAGCTGAAATAGGCTTTACTGACTACAAAACCTTAGAGTTCAAAAACTCCAGACACAAAATCTCACCCAGCAGAAAAATATAGAATCAGTGGCTCTAGGGAATACTGGGAAGTAGACCAAAATTAATTAATTTTCATTATGACTAATTCAAGACAATTTCTCTCTCTTGGAAAGCGTAGAACCACGTGCCCCTTTGATTTCAAAGGGAGTTGAGGGAATCTTACAAGAACTGAGCTGGCAAATTTTCATCTCAAGGGTGTATTTTAATGTTTTGAAAGTGCACGTGTATTTTACTTCTCTTTAGAAACCATATCTATGGGTTTTAATATATTGATTTGTGTGAAAACACAGGGTTGAATCTGTTCTGTGTTTATGTATACAGTGGTTTCTAACTGGTTTTCTGATGATTTTATAGAAACTGAGAAAAATTAATTCTTTAAAAAATCTTATGTCCACTCAGCAAAATCTAAAAGATGATTCTAAAACTTACTGAAGGGAAACCACTATAGTTACTGAAATCCTCAGCTCTTATAAAATCATGGAATATTTCCTTGGAAAAAAGCAGGTTTCATTCCTCCAAAAGTCATTGAGATCTTCCTGAAATACATGTGAAAAATATGTGATCCTTAGCATATTTTTCCAGTAAAATCAATAACAAATTCCCTTTACATTTCATACTGCTAAAACAGGTATTTCAGCTACTGTCTTTTACACTTTTCTTTACCTTTCCTAAACTTTGAACTGAATACTTTTTCTAGTAAGCAGTTTTCCAGTCACCTTTGTAGCTTTCTTCACGAAAAGCTGCTGAAAGTCTAGTCTCTCCCTGCTTACCTACATTTTCTTATTATGCCAGTGTAAATGACAAAGGAGGAACTTTTGCAGTCTGTGCTATCCTGCTCCTCCTGTTTTTTCTCTATGCATGGTCTGAATAATTCCAGAAGCAAGTATGACAAGAAGCAGGCAGGAGGAAGAGGTGGCTGTCAAGTTCTATAGGTCTGCACTGCCAAGTGATAAAACAGTAACAGGCATGACTGACTTCTAAGCATCATGTTTTCACTGTTCTTCCTCCTATATACTGCTCCCTCTTTTACATTCATAGAAACTAAAGCTCAGTGGGAATCAAATCTAGCCAGGGAGATCAAGGGGAATAGTAAAAATGTCTATAGATACATTGATGGAAAAAGGAAGACTAGGGAAGGTGTGGGCCCTCTCAGAAAAGAAACGGGAGAATTAGTGACAGGTGATACAGAGGAGGCTGAAGTTCTCAACAGCTTTTTTACTTCAGTCTTCACTGGCGAGGGCTCCCACCACACCCCCGAAGTCAAGAAGATAATGGCAGGGTCTGGAAGATAGAACTGCCGTGGTAAGTGAAGATCAGGTTCGTGACCACCTGAAAAACCTGAAAGTTCACAAGTCCATGGGACTCGATGGGATACACCCACAGGTACTGAGGGAATTGGCAGAGGAGGTTGCTAAGCCACTCTCTATTTTGTTCCAAAAGCCATGGCAGTCTGGTGAAGTCCCCACTGGCTGGAAAAGGGAAAACATAACCCCATTTTTAAAAAGGGAAAGAAGGATGATCAGGCAAACTACAGGCCAGTCAGTCTCACCTCTGTGCCTGGTAAGATCATGGAACAGATCCTTCTGGGGGCACTGCTGAGGCAGAAGGATAATGAAGAAGTGATTGGGTATAATCAACACGGCTTCACCAAGGGTAAATCATGCCTGACGATCCTGGTGGCCTTCTATGGAAAAGTCAGAATAGACAGGGGAAGAACAACTGACATCGTTTACCTGGACCTGAAAAAAGCCTTTGACATGGTCCCAAATGACATCCTGGTCTCCAAGTTGGTGGAATATGGGTTTGATGGATGGACCACTCGGTGGATAAAGAATTGGCTCAACGGTTGCACCCAAAGAGTGGCCGTCAATGGATCCATGTCCAGGTGGAGGCCAGTGACAAGTGGAGTCCCTCAAGGATCAGTACTGGGACCAGTCATGTTTAACATCTTCATCAGTAACATAGACAGTGGCATCAAGTGCTCCCTCAGCAAGTTTGCCGACGACACCAAGCTGTGTGGTACGACTGACACGCTGGAGGGGAGAGATAAACATCCAGAGGGACCTGGACAGGCTGGTGAGGTGGTCCCATGCCAACCTCATGAAGTTCGACAAGAACAAGTGCCTACACCTGGGTCGGGGCAATCCCAAGGACCAATAAAGGCTGGGTGAAGACTGTCTTGAGAGCAGCCCTGAGGAAAGAGACTTGGGGGTGTTGGTGGATGAGAAGCTCAACAAGAGCTGCCAGTGTGTGCTTGCAGCCCAGAGGGCCAACCATATCCTAGGCTGCATCAAGAAGAGTGTGGCCAGAAGGTTGAGGGAGGTGATTCTCTCCCTCTACTCTGCTCTTGTGAGACCCCTCCTGGAATATTGCTTCCAGTTCTGGAGCCCCTATTACAAGAGGGATGTGGACGTGCTAGAGCGAGTCCAGAGAAGGGCCAGGAGAATGGTCAGAGGACTGGAGCACCTCTCCTACAAGGACAGACTGAGGGAGTTGAGATTGTTCAGTCTGCAGAAGAGAAGACTCTGAGGAGACCTTATTGTGGCCTTCCAGTATCTGAAGGGGGCCTACAAGAAAGCTGGTGAGGGACTTTCTAGGAGGTCAGGTAGTGATAGGACTAGGGGGAATGGATGCAAACTAGTCGAGGGTAGATTTAGATTAGATATTAGGAGGAAGTTCTTCACTGTTAGGGTGGTGAGACAGTAGAACAGGTTGTCCAGAGAGGTTGTGGAAGTCTCATCCCTGGAAGCTTTTTAGAAAAGGCTGGACGGGTCTTGGGCAACCTGAACTAGTGAAAGGTGTCCCTGCCAGGCATGGGGGGTTGAACTAGATGATCTTTAAGGTCCCTTCCAACTGTGACAGTTCTATAATTCAATGAATTGAAGGTGCTTATCACAGTGACTCACACATAAAAAAGGCTTGGGTACTGCTGGGATCAGTCCAGATCCCATATCAAATCTCTTGCAGCTCCATGCTTTGACTAACTCTGGTCAAAGAATTCTTCCCATGCAGTACGGTGGATTTTAAATTGGGTCCTGAAAGATTCTGCAGCCTCAGGTAGTCAAAGTGTTACAACTTTTTCCCATAATCTGTTGTTGGGTTGTTAAAGGATCTACAGCACTATTATTTTTATATAGTGTGATAAAAGGAAAACAAAAGTTAAAATTTGTGTGAAGAAGTAAGGCTTGGCATTGAAAAAATGATCTGTAGTGTAGTGTAAGTCCTCTAGTCACTCACTGTTACTGTAGAACAATGTTTTGTCCTACAGGATTGTGCTGGTTTTGGCTGGGATAGTTAAATTTCTCTGTAGTAGCCAGCATGTGTTGTTCTAGTTTGGATTTGTGCTGGAAGCAGTGTTGGTAACACAGGGATGTGTTAGTTATTGCTGAGTAGTGCTTAGGCAGAGTCCTGGTTGTTTCTGCTTTTCACCCCGCCCCACCAGTGGTAGGCTCGGGGTGTAAAAGAATGTGGGATGGGACACAGCCAGGACAGCTGATCCCAGCTGACCAAAGGGATATTCTGTAGTATATGATATAGCCTTCAGTATAAAGCTGGGGGAGAAGGATAGAAGGCAGAGGACTTTTGGAGTGATGATGTTTGTCTGTGATTCTATGAATTGAAGGTGCTTATCACAGTTACTTACACAGAAAAAAGGCCAAGTAACCAAGGAGCCCTGCTTTCCTGGAGATGGCTGAACAGCTAGCTGTCATTGACAAGTAGTGAATAAATTCTGTGTTTTACTTTGCTTGCATGCAGGGCTTTTGATTTACATGTTAAACTTTCTTTATCTCAAGCCATGAGTTTCCTCACTTCTACTGTTCTGATTCTGTTGTCCTACAGGGAGGTTGTGAACAAGTGGTTGTGTGGTGCCTACCTGTTGGCTGAGGTTAAAGCACAACAAGGACCATAGTTTTTCACTCTAAACATCAATAATGACTAAAATGAGATAAGATGAATTACAGATACCTGTTTAAGCACAAAATATAATGATCCTTTCAGAGATGGGATTGCATATCTTAAAAAAAAAACAACCCCAAAACCTAAACTGTGATTGTAGTCAAGAGTTGAATTCTCCCACCCAATTTATTCATTAAAACTAGAGATTTGCACACTTCTTGCATTTCATCTAGTGTCACATATTTAAGATATATTCTTTGGACAAAATACTGTATCTTCTCTTTTCTAGTGATTTTTAAATAGATATTTAAAATTCTTTGTTATTATTTGAAAAATGTAATAGATAACAAGCAAAAGGTCTTTGCTTATATTCCCTCTCTCAGCTAATACCACTGCAGATAAACACAGTTTGCAATAAAACAAATGATCCTCGCTCTAAGCTTCTGCTTGTTGAATAGGTGAGTTCGTGCATTTGTCTGCACACAATTGATTTATAAGTGGGCTAAAAATGCCCCCACAGAACTTTGAGATGCAGTGTGTGGAAAGCATCATAAGAGGCCATAAAAGAGTGTATTTTAGTCATGAAGGACTGAAAGTAGTCTAATACACCTTCAGCACACAGTATGCCTGATGTACAGGCTGTAGTGCAAAGATGTGACACACTTCTGCAGGGGAAAGAAACGTTGAGTTAAATGAATTGGAAGACTCTTGAAGTGTAAATGCTTCAGTAAAGCATGCAGCTAGTTTTCATTATTAAGTCAGTAGTTTAGGTAAGTTGACATTTTCAATTATGACTTCTAAATGAATGAACTAAATAACTTAGTCCTATTTTAACTGTTAGTTAAAAACCAGTAAGTTTTCAATAAAATACAGTTATTGTTAAATTTTGCTGTGAACACTCCTCATCTTCAGTATGATCAAGCACGAAATGTACCCTTTGATTAAAAACCAGCCTTTTTCTCCTCAACCTACATGATGTCTATGGGCCCATTGAATCCAATGATGTCCAGGCATGTCATGCTAATTATTCCACTTTTTACCTAACTATCATCATTCTATATAAATCACTGAGATAACTTACATGCAGAAAAAAGGATCAAGGTTTTTTTCCAAAGCTCCTGTGCTAACTAACAGAAACAGAAACCATTTAAAATATGAAATTTTAAAATCTGATTAAAAATACAAAATCATTTTTATTTCCATTCCTAGAAATATCTAGAAAAATACAGTGAGGGTTTTGTGTTATTATCTGTCTAATAGTCTATTTTATTATCCAGCAAATTACCAGAATTTACCTTTCAAGACTTTCACAGGTTCATTTTCACAATTTATGCCTAATTTATAATCGCCCACATGCGCTCCAATCAATTTAGATTATTTTTCTAAATTTTCAAAACTCTATGCTTCTAGAAAAACAGTTTTGCACTTTGATGGAGTTTTGGGGTGGGTTTTTTTTGTTGTTGTTGGGTTTTTTTGTTGCTTTTCTTTGAGAAGACAGTCTGGGATTAATAGCTGCCAATGAGTATGTATAATTGCATCCTTCCTTATAGCTGAAATATTTGCAGAACTGGCACAGAATATTCTGAAAAGTGTGTCTTCTGATCCTTAAAATGGCAGTTTTTCCGAGCATAAGAGCCATGATTTCTGTGAGAGGAAGCAGGGCCAGTTCTGAATAGCATTGCTCATTCAGGAAACCGAATAGGCTTTTGGGGCTATTTACATGAGAAAGGACTGCTCCTTACATGAGAAAGGATTGTAGAAAGAAGTGTACACAAACTCAACTCATGACACGTCTGACATGTTGATCAAGGCCTTTTATGAGCAGCGAATTTTGTTTCAGCCTCCCACTAACATGTTAGGCAGTTAGCTGCTCTGCAGTTCTGCAAACAGTGTGTTGGGAAAAAAGGGGGATATATGCTTTACTAAGTGTCTTTTTGCAGATAAAACCCATAAGGGTTATATAAAATACTGTCTGCAAGCTCTGTTTCTAATTAAGAGAGTCATCCAGTAAAAACAGTATTTAGAGGAACTGCAAAGCCACTATCTGCAGAACCCTTTGAAGAGGCATCAGAGCATCTTTGCATTGCCTGTGCAGTACTTGGAGACTAAACGGTGCTGTGTTTGTTATAGCAGGTCATGATGTTCTTTCAGTGTTATAAAATAATGCTTCCTCAGCTGGAGAAGCATGAAAGCAAGATATGGCTGTCAGAGTCCAAACAAGGACTTCTGTGTCCAAGCTGAAGTGGGCTTAAAGTTTTGCTAGGGAGAAGTGGAGTCTTCTGCTACTTCAAGTGTGGGCAATGTGGTCCCTGAGACACAAACACAGCTAGACAGGGCTTGCTGGAGGCAAGCTGTAGCTAGTAGCCTAGGAATCAGTTGTGATTGCAACAGATGGTTTGAGTTGATCTGTCTGAACCACCTCCAACATAGGCATGAAAAAGGACAAGCTTGGCAGACTACTGTAATCAAGACTGGTCCCTCAGGGGTTTTCAGTTATTCCATGAGCCATGCAGCAGCACAGAAAGGGAAGCTGAAGAGGTGGCAGATATTCATCCTTACAGATCTTCTCTCCTTGGGCTAGAAGATGTGTGTTGTGCAAGTGACAGCTCCATCAAAGAGTTTCACTCTTCTGAGCAGCTACCCCAAAAAACACAGACACTCCTGTCTGGGGAGTAATGTTAAATAAATTTGTCTTACAGTGCCTCAACATTTTCTCTAGAACATTTAATCCTAATGAGAAATGGGAGCCCTAAGTTTTCAGGAAGGCACTTAAGGAAGAGAAAATAGGATAAGAAAGGCTATATGCTAAAACTCTTCTGCTTCAAGAAGTCTGGTAAAAAAGAAGATACAATGTTCAAGGCCTCTGATACCATTAACCTGGTGCCTTGGGCAGATGGGCCTGAAAAATCATATTTAAGAAGCCCATGCTGCAGCTCACAGGTTAATAAACAGATAAGGTAGTTGTATACACAGGCTTATGGCAGCCTTTCCTATCAGAGCAATTAACCATCCTTATTAAAAAGCCAACTGTAAAGTACTATACATAGGCAATCTGGAGTTTCCATGGCCCATTCTTCAGTGAGATCAAAATTGATGTATATTTGAATAAACACAGGCATTTCTTGTAAATGCGGATAATTTCTGACCTTCAACCTAAAGTCAAGAACCACTTTCAGCAACTGACTGAAAATATGATCTTCTCTGCAATATTTTCTAGAAGTAGAATCAATGAGGCAATGGGATGACAGAGTTCAATGCCACCAGTTTTTAAAGGAAGACCCATTTTGTTGGCTTGATTTGAGTTTGTGTTTTTTTCAGCAAATATTAACAAGGGGATTCAGAACTTAAGTTTAAATAAAAGCTTGCAAATGTCTGGGTCTTATCACAGCTCAACAGACAAAAAAATTATGCAGAAATACCAAAGGCTTCTAAATATAGAGCTCTACAGTGCATATCATGCGTTGTTTTGAAACATTGTTTATTTAGAAAAAAAAAAGATAGACCAGAGATACTTGAGGAATGACAAGAAAATGATCAGGTGGTCAGAAAGTAAAAGGAATTTAAAAAGCTATAAACATAGCTTAATGATGATTAATGACAATAGGAAGTAGCACGATATACATACCTGAATCATGTGGGTTTGTTTTCCTCTTTGAGTCTTTATGTAGAAAAAGCAACTTCATTATAGGACCAAGGCCTGAAATTTTAAAATAAAATTTTCAGAGGTAGTGGTGCTACAGCCACTGCTATGCCTCTTTGAATCTTGGCACCTCATTTTACAGAATCACAGAATATTAGGAGTTGGAAGGGACCTCGAAAGATCATCTAGTCCAACCCCCCTGCCACAGCAGGATTCCCTAGAGCAGCTCACACAGAAGCGCATCCAGACGGGTTTTGAATACCTCCATAGAAGGAGACTCCACAACCTCTCTGGGCAGTCTGTTCCAGTGCTCTGGCACCCTCATTGTGAAAAAGTTCCTATGTGTTTGCCTGTGAAGTTTCCCGAGTGACTGGAGGAAGGGTAACAACACCCCCATTTTTAAAAAGGGTAGAAAGGAAGGCCCAGGGAACTATAAGCCAGTGAGCCTCACCTCTGTGCCTGGGAAGATCATGGAGCACATTGTCATGGAAGTGATGTTAAGACACATGAGAGACAAAGAGGTGATTCTAAGATGCCAACATGGATTCACTAAGAGCAAATCATGCCTAACCAACCTGGTAGACTTCTATGACGGAGTGACTGCAACCGTTGATGAGGGAAGACTGACTGATGTCGTCTACCTGGACTTTTGTAAGGCCTTTGATACAGTTCCACATGACATCCTTATCTCAAAATTGAAGAGATATGGATTTGATGGGTGGACCATCCGGTGGATAAGAAATTGGCTGGATGGATGCAATCAGAGAATTGTGGTCAATGGCTCCTTGTCTAGGTGGAGACCAGTGATGAGTGGTGTCCCTTAGGGTTCTGTCTTGGGACTGGTGCTCTTCAATGTCTTTATTAATGACCTAGACAGAGGTATCAAGTGCACCCTCAGCAAGTTTGTAGACAACACCAAGCTGAGTGGTGTGGTTGATAGGCCAGAAGGGAGAAATGCCATCCAGAGGGACCCAGACAAACTCAAAAAGTGGGCCTGTGAGAATCAGATGAAGTTCAACAAGTCCAAGTGTAAGGTCCTGCATCTGGGTAGGGGTAACTCAAGATATGAGTATAGACTGGGAGAGGAACTCATTGAGAGCAGCCGTGCAGAGAAGGACTTGGGGGTAATGATAGATGAAAAGCTGGACATGAGCCAGCAATGTGTACTCGCAGGCCAGAAGGCTAACGGTGTCTTGGGCTAAATCAGGAAAGGCATGACCAGCAGGTCTAGGGAGCTGATTCTGCCTCTCTATTCTGCTCTTGTGAGGCCCCACCTGAAGTACTGTGTCCAGTTCTGGGGTCCTCAGCATAGAAAGGATGTTGACCTCTTGGAGTGGGTCCAAAGGAGGGCCACAAAAATGATTGAAGGACTGGAACACCTCCTCTACAAGGACAGGCTGAAGGAATTGGGGTTGTTCAGCCCGGAAAAGAGAAGGCTTAGAGAGGACCTTATAGCGGCTTTTCAGTACCTGAAAGGGGATTATAAGGTAGAAGGGGAGAGACTTTTCACCTGGTTGGATTGCAACAGGACACGGGGTAATGGATACAAGCTGAAGGAGGGGAAATTTAAGCTAGAGATTAGAAGGAGGTTCTTTACCCAAAGGGTGGTAAGGCACTGGAACAGGTTGCCCAGAGAGGTTGTGGAGGCCCCATCCCTGGCAGTGTTTAAGGCAGTGTTTAAGGCCAGGCTGGATGTGGCCCTGGGCAACCTGGTCTAGCGCGTCTGGTGTCCCTGCCCATGTCAGGGGGTTTGGAACTAAATGATCTTTAAGGTCTCTTCCAACCTGAGCCATTCTATGATAAGTTACTCCACAATATGTTTCTAATTAACAGTTATCACATTATGAAAAGTGTCAGAGTGTCATAAATTAACACTGTAAGTCAATATCACTGACAGAAGCAACCTTATCTCCTTTCCACCACTGGTTGTTATTGCCTCCATACCACCCTCTCTTCCCATGGTCACAAACGTTTGGTGTCATTGGCTGGTAAATGAGCCCTCAGGGATGATTCAGATCACAGGGAGATGACAGCAGAATAACTGGAACCATGCCATGCCATTAACATCCTTATGCACTATTTATTTCAATCCTTCACAGTGTACAGAAGGTGTTACCTTTAGTTAGTAGTAGTAGTAGTAACCTGTGGTTAATACACCTAAAATCAAATTACAATTAGAATTTGATTCCTGTGCAAACGCTGCAGTATAAAAAGCAATATACAAGGAAGAAAGCTGCAGTAGGGCAAAACGATAAAGTGGTGATGCAGTGTCTCTTAGTAGGAACAGAAGAGTACTGTATTTATTCCAACAGTAAAATTAAGCAATATTCTGGACATGAAAAAAAAGTTTACAGCCCAATAAAAGCAGATAAAAATATGCCAAGACAAGAAATAATATTTTTAACCAGAATATACAGGGAAAAGTTTTGAGCCAGAGAAGACACTGTGAGTTGGCATTATATGTACTACTAGATAAGAACCTGAACTCTTCTTTCACTGAAATGGGAACATGAGCAGGCCCTCTTTGACAGAGACCTTCATCTGGCTGTGGCCACTCAAATGCACGTGCTGATTTGGACTGAGAGGAATTTAAGAGGAACATTAACGTAAATACTTTTGTGTTATCCATTAGGAAAGCATCGTGAAGATGCTTCATATGCTGTAATATTCTTGTTCCAAACAAAATCCAAGCTTGTTCTTGGAAGCCTTCCAGATGGAGTGAGAGTACTACGTTCAGGCAGCTCTATGCTGTGCATGCACATTGTTAGGCCTGAGAAAATCCTTCTGTTTTCCTTCTGTTATTCCTTCACAAAGCTCTGTACATTCCTTGTGCTGTTTTCCTGCCCTATATGAAAGGACAAACACAGAGTGTGGATAATGCTGCTGACTTGAGCATCAGCCTGCTATTTTCTAAAACAAGCTGTGGTGTAAGGGAGGGCGTCATGAAGCTGTGCTCAAGGCTGTGCCAGGGACTGAATTTTTTCCCTAAATGAAGAATGCTGAGGCCCCAAGTCATTCTCAGCATACAAAAACATTGAACAGACTGGTTTTATGACCCACTAGAATGTACGCAATGACTTTGACATGAACTGTCATTCTGAGCTGATATGTTTCTGAGACAGATAAGAAAAAATCATAATACTTCAGCTCAACCTGTGAAATTATTCATAATTTTGAGATTTGTGATACCTCTGGCCAAGTGAATGAACCAAACTCTGAGGTCTTGATTCTAGTCATCTCTCACCACTGCAAACCTTAAGTCATTTATGGAGTTACACAGGAATAAAGAAATCTTGAGGGAAGAATTTGGACACAAATATTTGTTGCTAATGGTGTTGTTTTTAAATTACAAAGTTACTGCTATTTTTTTTGATAAATTATCTCACACTTTCCTATTTTTCCTCCTTATTTGATAGGCTAAGGAACAGCTGGATGTGTCCCTGGATAGTGCGATATTGACAATTTGCTTCTTTCTTTTTCTGAATTATGATCCTTGCTGCCTGACATGAGACATTTATTTTAGCACAAATATGGTAGCAGTGATATCTTAACAGGTACAAGTCTTTTTACTTTTGAGCAAGACAATGTCTACACAGATGTGCAGAAACACACAGAGTAAGTAAAGCCCCATACATGTGGTAATTCTACTTTACCTCAGAGTCTTGAAACAATCCTTCTGAGTGAATATATATTTTTAAAGCAATCAGTATCAGTTTGTGGCTCATGTGAGCTGGGGGGACAAAGAACAAGGGGTTACATCAAACCTAATAGCAAACTTCAATATTTTAAAAAGTCTTAGCCCCTTTGCATTTCCAATAGAGATGCAATTTTGACATTCCATTGACATGTTTTCCTTGTAAGGTGCTCTACACCTAAGTAAAGCTCATATGAACATCTGCTCACTACTATAAAAGTTTATAGTGACCTGTGAATTTGAAATTTAAATCAGGTAACATTTCAGGTTATAACTTCTAGATTAAAAAGAAACAGCTTGGCATTGTAAATGAACTAATGCTGGCAGAATGGTTGGAACATAACTTCCTTTTTTTTTTTTTTTTTACTTTAAGACAAAAAGCATATGGGACTGATGTTAGCCAATGCCATTTTCTCAGGGTACAATTATATACATCTGTTATTGCAATAGAAAAAAATGTTCTTTAGCAAGAGGCATCTGCTGGCAGAAAATTTTCCAAAATTAATATTAGCATATAAACACATTTTTTTACTTCTACTTATTTTTTTCTGTTCCAAAGTCCCCCTCGTATTTTCCAGCTATTTCCTACTATTTTGCTCCATTCTGCTTAAGGCTTCTCAGACTGAAAGCCATATAGAACCCAGTCCTGTTCACTTCCACAAGTAGACCCATCTGTCTTAATATGTGGACTTAGGCTATGCCTTCACTGTCAAAAAAACTTTTGTTTTACAAAGAGATAGCCGAATGCACTAGCTAGTGTTTTGTCAAATCTTAATGGAAATCAAACTTTTGACCACAGTGTAGGTAGATGAGGTCAGGCTGCAATGTTAACCTCAGCTGGTTACACAGTGATAGCAAAACCAGAAATACTCATGTCTTATCTCTGTTAGGATCTGAAATTGAGACAGCTAATGTACATAATTTATTTGACTGTAAGGTAACCACTTAGTTTTCAAAAAGAATTGAAAGAAAAATTGTAAAAACATATTTTTTAAGATTTCAGTGCAAATTTTTTGGTATCATTCAGTTCTTAACCTTCTTATCTTTCTAGATATGAGATACAATAAATTAAAAATGCTTCCAGTCACTGCTTCAATCCATGTATTTTACCTGTTTTGTTACTTTATGCTGGTGCAAAAGAAATGTACAAGGATGGAAGTCCTGATAAGTGTTAGGTCATTAGTAAAGAGTAAAATGTGGGGCATACCAGTGGAGGAGAACTGCAAAACATTTAATGTTGTTGCTTATATAGTTTTCTGTACTCTTTACTTAACATCTTTCTTATGTGTTTCAGCCTCAGGATGATGAGCTGCAAGGAGTCTCTGTCACATAAATGTTACTCTACTGTTTTCACTGGCTTGATTGTTTTACAGAGATATATGTAAAAATGTTTACAGTGGTTTTATAAGGGCTCTTAAGAAACCAAATACTCTCCCTACCAATACAATGTGATATGAAGATGACACAACGTAAAATAGGAAATTTCTTATATTACCATTTATTAAATACGTAATAATCCTACAAATGTCTTGCTGCTACTTACCCATTGCTCTGTTTCAGGCTAGGCTCTAGTCAGACAAATTTTTCATCTTCAGACACATTGCTGTTGAAATATATGAAAAAAAAGACACATAATAAAAAAAATTTTCTGAAATTACTTCAGGTGACATGTCTCCCTTCCATTTTTAGCCAAATCTCTAACTCATCAAAACTCCCCAAAACGTTTCCAAAATATTTTTGACATTAGAGTAATATAGATGAAAATTCTGTGTGACTCCTGACTTTCGAAGACATTTGATCAAATAAAAAAGGTGAATTTTTTCCATTTCAGACTACGTTTTTTTTTCCTGTAAAGTCATGTAATGTAGCCAGGAGTTGCACTGTGAGCTGGATATTCTTTCTGATCATTGCATTCTCTGGAAAGTAACATGTCCTCAAAATTACTCAAATTTGTCCCTCTTCCTTGCTCTCTGCTTCTGAGTGACACTTTGCCCAAATTAATCTTCCTACTTCACTTTCAGATTTCCTCCATCTCTTTTTCAACATGTTTCTTGTCTTGATTTCCACATTTGCTCAAGGCTACTTCTGTCACATACTCATAAAGAAGGAACAAAAACTGGAGACTTCAGCTTCTTTCAGAATTTTTCTCCAGAAAGCATGAAGACGTACAAGTCCAGGGAGGCAGCTTGGTGGGCATCCAAGAGCTGAGGATAGGGGTAGCTTGACCAAATGTGTGCAATCCATACATCATATATTATTTTTTATGACAATAAGCTATTTATGTAGACTATATGTCTGTAAAGGCTTTAATTCCCTTTAATTTTCATACAGTGGGTCATTAAGCTTATACAATGTCTTCTGAAGAACAGGATTTCACTCTGTCTGGCTTCTGATCTTATCAGTATGCAAGAGTCGGACTAGATGATCTTTCAAGGTCCCTTCCAACTCCTAATATTCTGTGATTCTGTGATACTGTCATTAGTTTTAAATGACTGAAAACACCTTTCAAGATTTTAGTAATGAAGCAGGAAGCACCCCACAAACAACAAATAATTATTTTTCTTAACACTCATTGTGCTAACTTAATTTCCCACTCCCTGAAAAGAGATCAAATAAGTATTCCTGCACAAAAAAATTGCAAAACTTCTGTGTATCACAAAAATGTATACAGGACTGCTCAGCTCTTTTTCCATTTGGTAATTCTGTCATATCATAAGAAGTCTGCAGGCTTTGTACTCCTAATTACAGATTTCTCAATTCTATGTAACTTGAAGAAAATTAGAGTGAATGTTAAGGTGGAACAATAAGTGATACTGTCTTTTGATAATTGCAGTATGTGACGTAAGAGTTGGGGCAGAATCAGAGATATTAAGAAAGTGTGAACGAATATTTTCAAACACAAGATGTTTTAATATTTATTGTACTCCTAAGATCCTTCTAGTTCCTTATCTGAAGAAAATATTGTATCACTAGCAGCTGAGAAGAGAGAGGAGGAGGGAATTGAGGGATGTTGATGTATACAACTGGAGAGACCTAATATGCAATTGCCACAGAAGAACTTTCAAATCATCTAATTGTGTTTGAAGATTTATTTTTTTTGACCTTGTTCAGTCTCTGCATTAATTCTGCTTATGCTTACCTCTATCATTAGCAGTTCAAACCTCCACTTACACCTTCATGCAGCACCGAAAGCACTAAGTTGTGCCTTGGCAACATATTGGAATAACAGCTTTCTACTGTGCTACATCCTGACATAGAAAAATGCTATGATTGTTGTCCTAAGTCGATTGCTAGATTCTGATAAAAACATAATTGCAATAAAGGAGTGAGATAGCAGATAGAAAAATCAAGTGTTGGTTTTTGGGGTTTTTTTTAAGCCAAACCCCTGGACAACGACAACAAAAAATCACCCCAGAATAAACAAAAAAACCACCCCACAGCTGTAATTTTAATGGAGATAGAGAAGCCTAACATGAAATGAAAGGACATGAAATAAAATTCAGTGACAACTGGCCATGCAGGCATGTGACAAAAAGTCTCCCCTCTAAAAAGAGCAGGAAGTATGTACAACTGTTTCTGACTATGTGAGACACTTCCTAGCTCAGTATAGAAGGGTAATTTATATTCTTGTAAATCTCTGCTAGAAATGGTAACATTTTTGAATGCTTTTCAGAAACAGTAGACCAGTCCAATACTAAAAGGAGCAGCCAACAAAGTATTCTGTACATCACCAGGTTTTCATCAGAGATAAATCAGACATCCCATCAACATTCTCTAGTTTTATTCTAGATGTAAACAGTCTTGTGATTCTGATGAATCTGTTTTTAGCAGTCATCAGTGATCTTGTACCAACCCAAGAACATATGCATGGTCACATACTCTGTGGTAATTCTGTACACTGTACATGTATGGGGGGGTCTGTCACAATTAATTTGTTTCACAGTATCAAACTATGAACAAATGCACAATGCTATGGTAGCTTCCAGAGTCTGGTGGATTGTAAGGATTCATTACTATGAAATATAAACTATGGAAAATACACTTACAGCCTTAGAGGCAAAACAGTGGTGAAATGCCCTAAAAGAATATTGTGTCTGAATCAGTGAATACTTGTACATTTCACAGCTGTGGCAACAGACCTACAAAAGGCCTGTTTACTGCCAAGAGCAGGAAAGGTCCCTCCCTAGTGCTCCACATGAAACTTCAACTTGATCTACAGGAAACACGATGCTTCCAGTAAATCTCTATAGCCAGTGTTTGACGTGAAAAATCTGTTCTTGCTAACTAAACTGTGTAACTCTCTAAGATGGGCACAGAAAGCACTATGTATAGGCCACAGGCTTCTCATGTTGAAACCAGTGCATATCCTAAGGGAGTAATTCAGCTGCCTGCACATGGTTTCTAGTTCTGTTTTAAAATTGCCAGGATTCTCTATTTGGACTTGTTGCTGCTGCTCCAGAAGGATGAGGGCACCTGGTAGTCCTGTGTCATACTATATTACCCTGCAGATGTCTTAAATACCTGAAGGCATCTAAACTGGCACTAAATGTCTATGTTTTGTTTAGGCACGTAAATGACTAAGTAACTGGAAAGCAGAATGCTTCGAAAGAGCTGTTTCCATTTTGAAATGCAGCGCCCCTGGCAAAGAAAAACAGCCTCATTCCTGGTATAACTTCATCTCTGTTCCCTTTGAATTGTAAAAACTTTGAAAATGGAAAAACTTACCAAACCAAGGAGGAAGTTATTGCTATGACAAAATAAAGATACAAAACTGCATACAAATACAGTATGAGGAAAACAGGAACTCTGGTGCTTTAAGTGCTCTTAGTGAAGTCTTAGGGAAGCTGTGCACAAAAGCTGTAGAGTTGTTGTACAAAAAACCATGCTGACTTATGCAAACTGACTTCAGGAAGTGTCTTGTGCTACAATATATATTTGAAGATCATCTGCATTTTACTGCACAGTTGAAAAAGTGGAAAAGCAGCATAATACAGTGCTAGGTACTATTATGAAAAGAGAGGAAAAAGATCAGATTGTGTAAACAATGATGGTGCTAGTTTCAGACAATCACTTGGGGTAACAGGAATCTCTAGACACATCAGGGTAATATTGGGGGATTAAATGGACAAAATCTTCCATATCACTTTTAAAAGCAGAAAGCTGCTAGTTGAGCATTCTTCATCACTTATGGGGAGCTGCCAAAGGGATTTTGGACGGACATGGAAGGGTATGAAGATACTCTGCTTCATCCTGGGGAGCTGCCTCATATATCTGAGAGAACTGACCACCTTTTCAACTCTCCTGAGTGTGGTCTGTTCAGTGCTATTTATTTCAAAAGAGTAAGAAGCTAAAAGACTGAGAAACAAATTCAGTATTAAAAAAATTTCAACAGATTTAGTTATCTCTGCCTCCTAAATCAGAGATCATTGAGAGATTGCTCAAGGTGGAGAAAAGAAGACACCTAGGTTTTAGTCTAAAGAATACTTCACATAAAATATTTAAACATACAGTTACATTATAAAGGCCTAGATTTCAGTAGATCTATTTTTAATGTATTTTTAGCAAAACAAGGCAAGTAATAGAGTTCTGACTCTAAAAGATAGGTATGTCACATATATTGATGATTTCAAGAAACAGTTCCTTTTAGAGGACAACACAAAAGCTACACTACAGACTTTTTACAGAAACATATGTCTGTAAGACTAAATTGTTAGACAAAAGGTTATGTGACTATATGCAGCTAAACAAAAACATTAAAATGAGTATTGCATTATTCACAAGATATTCTCAATACATGGGAAAGGTTTTACCCTGAATTATACTGAATAACTGCATGATAGAACTGCAGAATGCCTTGGGATGGAACATGTTACTTGAATTAAAAAAAAAAAAAAAAAAAGGATATAAATTTATGAGAAGTATCAAAAGAAGCAGAAGTGGATTTATGAAAAACTTAAAGATATTTAATCTAGAACATAAAAAAGAATGACAAAACATGTCAGGAAAGGGAATTCAGAAGAAAACAATATATTGTCTATTCCTATCCCTAAGGCTGTATAAGCAAACAGTAGTTTTTATCAAAAATGCAGGGAAGCATCATCCTCAGTTATGGAACTGGGCACAAACTAATGAAGATCACTTTACCTGAAAAGAAATGAAAAAAAAATCTCCATAGAGGAAGTTTAATAAAACAAGCAAACAAACAAAAAACCCCCCCAAACTTCCTCTGAGATGTCAGCAAAAAGCTAGAAATGCTGGTATGTCCGAAAAGTGTCTGAGGTTGGTACTGAACTATGTCAATTTGTGTCAGCATTACAATGTTGAGTTATCCTGGCTCCCTCACTAACTTTTTTTGATCCATTTTCTGTCTTCTGAAGTACAATTAGCAGAAGGTTATTTCTGTATAAATGGAATACATTATGGGGAAAAGTCCTGACCTCAGAGGTTTGAAAATTTTAAACAGGATTTTGTCAAGGAAATAATCATTACACTAACATAAGAAGAGGTCTCTCAGATGTAAACCGTCTGAAAATATGAGACTTATAAAGACACAATTGAGGTGCCATGATAACAACATTTCAGCACACACAGATGACTGGCATAAATAACACTTAGCAAGTAATGTGTAAACAGTACATCAGAAGACAGTTTTACAGAAGAAAGTTAAGAAAACTATCTCAGGAAAAAAATACAAAAGTACTTGCTTCTATGTAACTACCAACCACTGGTGAAAGTATGAAAAGGAACAATTAAAGGGTAAGTGGTGATTTTCCACAAAAGGCTTTGAAATCAAAGACCAAACTCCTTATGTTGGACAAAGAGGAAAGCAGAAAATAATGGGCAGTAAAACGTCCCCTGTAGCTGCATTCAAGACGGGCACTTGAGTACAGACAGCATTTGTCAAGAGTAATGAAATGGAAGTTGGAATAATTGATCCAGGGCTGCAAAGAGCCCTAGATTTTCACATGCACATACGCCATGGAAGTGAGAAAACAGTGAAATTTCTAAGAAGAAAATAAGTTTGTAATCAGGTGCCTGATTGAGGAATTGTTTTACAGAAGCATCAAGAAAGAAAAACTAGACCATAGGAGTGAATGTGAGATTTATGTCATGCTGAGCTTGAGGTGAGATCAAGTTACAGTTGTGGAAACATCAGAAAGACTGCTTGAGCTTTTGATTTGAAGGTAAAGAGGCAGGCTGTGAATGGAGAAGAAAGGCAGTTGGTACAGAGATGTTGACAGCATTTGTGCATCAGGTAAGACAAAGAAGGAGAGCCAAAGGGTGGCAGTGAAGATGCTTGTGGAAGAAGAAGAAAGTAATGATGAAGACCAGTAAAAGATTAATTTAATTCTTACAACAGATGCACACAAACAGAAAAAGGCATAACAAGAAAAACACAGGACTGGAAGATATTTCAAATGTCATGTAAAGAAGATAAAACATTGCCTCTAGGATTTAAGTCAAGAAAAATGATGAAAACAAACATATAGCAGGTAAGAAAATAACTATAGACACAAGGAAAGTAAAAAAAAATCATCCGTGTTTTCCGTGTGCTTTAAAGATCCTTAACATTGAAGCATCTGTAGTTCATTTTATACTTTGAGTTGAAAGAAAAAGAGCAAAAAACTGAAGAAGACACAAAAGGAGAGAAGACACAGTAGAAGCATAGCTGATGCAAGATAATAGAATTAGAGTGTTAGATGCTAAAACAGTCTAGGCATGTCTTGAAGCAAGAATACTTTAGCAGGAAAGTGGGAAAAATGGAAGAAACACAATAAGAGCCGTATGTTATCTTGCTCTGCATTTCTAATTTATGCAAAACTATGTAGCACACAAACCCAAAAAAGAAACAGTGGGATTCAGGTTATTCTGTAGACAAGTTAGAAGGAGCTGCCTGCTCAACTGATACTGCTCCAAACTACAGTCATCCATACTGATCAGCACAAATGAAAGACTTTGCCCTTGTATTGAGCAGCCAGGTCAGACCTGTTTGTGTAATCCACACAAACGGTGATCCCTTAAAGTCTGCCTGCTATGCTATATATAATTAATTAATCTTTCCATTATTCATTCATTATTATAGCACCATAAGCCCATGTGTCACTATGAGGATCCGCCATATGGGGTAGCTTTGACACCAGCTGTTTTTTCCAGTTATTGATAGATAAGGATCTGAAAAGTCTTCCAGTAAGATGCATACAGATGATTTAGTGGCTGCTGAAGAAGGCCTAACAAACTCATTCGGAATTTGACGTAGCTTTAAAATATTTGGACGAGCATGAAAAGATTGCTTGAAGGAGGGTTTTTATAGAAAACTAATGAATATTATTGTTAAATTTGCAAAAACATAAGCAACCCATTTATGCCTAGTCTCTGTAAGGCTCTAACAAAACCTGAAAAGGGTACAAGTCAAAAGCCTGAGAGGCAGTTCTAACTACATACTGGGACATCTCGGTAATCCTGAACAGCAGAGTTAGATGGTCCAAATGGAGGGCAGGAACGAGACTTTTATAGATTGCTGCCCTGCTGCTTGTGATTAATTCAATGCTATGCCATTAGAAAATTTTAAATACAGAGTTCACGCCAATTTGGAGTGTTATGCAAAATCTCAGACACTTTTCCCTTCTTTTTTATTAATGTGTGTTTGTATACATGCATGTGAGACAGTCATATAAAAAGACAAAGTGTATCTTGACAATGCAGAAAGTAAGAAATGGAGAGGAAGAGGTTAAAAGTTAGAAAAATCAGCAGCTATTTTGGTGCTGCATGTTGACTGAGATAAAAGCAAACAGTTAAATAGAATCCAATTCAATTCAAACAGACAGTTTTGACATTTAAATGAAATTTCCAAAGCATGTACTGTGGTTAAACAAGGAGTGTGGCTAGCTTCCAGATACATATGGTAATTGTGAGGAAGCAGTTTTATTGATGACAATCAAAGCTGGCAAGAGAATTTTGGGTCTATGAACACAAGAAAAAGCCAGGATCTTTTGCATAATCTATGTCATCTTCCTCCCTAATAACTTTTCCTTTTCCCTACTTTCCATCTATGTTTTCCTGTAACACTCCCTAACTTTCCTTCTAAATGTTCCTCTCCTTGATTGCATCCTGTCTTTGATTGATTGTTTCAGTCTCTGCTTTCCACATCATTCTCTTGCCATCATGCTTCCACTGTAACCTTCATCATTCTCTGATATGCAGATAGACTAGAAAAATACTATCATAACAGTCTTGCAAAGATGGCTGAATGTCTTTGTAGTCTCTGTAGTTCATGCACATTTAACAACCACAATCAATAGGATAGTTGTCAATAAGAAGGCATTGATTTTTATTTACACCTCAAGAATTTGGTCTGCTTTTAAGTACTGACTGTTCACAAAACCATGTGTGACAAATGCTTAATGATTATTAGTATATGAATGCCTCCTGCCATTACCAATGTTACATATAAGTCTCCAAATGCAGCATAACTGCAAATACCTGTGACACATTTCTTCTCTCCCTCTTCCTTTCTAGGATGGCTGTCAACAGTTTCATCTTATACACAGAAGTAAACTTCAGTATGTGCCTCTATAGTGTAGCAGCTCATTTTAAAAACCAAACAGTGCAGTGTCCAGAACAGTGTTGCTACGGGCAATCTGCAATCCAAGATGGGGAAAGACAGAACAAAGAGATGAGCCCTTTATCCTGCCCTACAGGAGTCAACACTTGCTCAGATGTATCTCCAGCCGCAGTGAATCCCATGTTCAAAGGCTATCTCAGCAGAATGCATCTTGTCCCTGCTAATTCTGCCCACTGAACTGAAAGGCAAATCCTCTTTTTACTGGAAAGAGAGAGGTATTACCAGAAAAGAGCTGTAGGGATGAGGATCAGAAACTTGAATTAAATCCTAAACTGACTTAGCAGTAAATAAGAGTTGGGCACAAGAAAAAAATTCTCTCTGGTATCCTCTGCCTTTGAAGCCTTAAGAGTTTCTAGGCATCTCTACAGCCTAATAATAAGTGGAGGGTTTCTTAACTTTATGCTCCAGAAGAGATTAAAACAGAATTCTCACTAGTTAGATCTGGAAGAAACAATCAAATCTTAGAACTACCTAGTGATACATAAAGACCAAAGAAGTAAAAAGAAATCCAGAATGCTTTGACATTGCATGCCTACTTCACAGAGAAACAAATACACCATTATACAAAAGAAAAGTCAGTATCCATGTAGTTCCATCCCCTTGTTGGCCAACATAATGTCATTTAACTTTAGGCTGAATACAAGGCAATCACTTGTGGCCATCCACACCTACTCATGGAAATTGGTAGTAAATGTTTTGACCTCCCTCAGCAAAGATCAAAATGTGATATGGAAGTTAACAAGAGTCATTGTTTTACCAAATTCTGACGTTTTGCTGGGTATTTTAAAACCTATAAAGTGATGTCAGTTGTATTTCAAGAAAAAATCTCTCTTTCTGGAAGTGTTGAATTAGGTTTTGTACAGGGTAATGTGTAACCTCAGCAAAATGAAAAGAGATTTAACTAAGAGAACATATTATAATTAAAACCAGGCAAAAATATTTTCAAGAACACCAATGAATTTAAGGTACTTTGTGTGTCAGACACTGAAGCTGATGCTGGAAGGAAGGAAACATTTGGCAACCATAATTAATGCTTTGACCCAAATGTCCCAATAAAGCATATACTGCTTATTCTAAGAATAACCTTGTGTTTCCCTCAGTCTATTCAGTATGACGTCACAGCACTGTTGTTAAGTTTCCTTTTTTCTCACAAAATCAGAGAATGATACCATACCATACCATTGTATGAAATGATACTATACCTGAAGTTTAACAAGGGCAAATGTCAGATTTTGCACCTGGGATGGGGCAACCCTGGATTGTACATAGAGATTGGGGAATGAGAGGCTGGAGAACAGAGCTACAGAGGGGGATCTTAGGGTTCTGGTTGATAACAGCTGAACATGAGTCAGCAGTGTGCCCTGCCAGCCAAAAGGGCCAAGTGTATCTCTGGGTGAATCAGCATTGAATTGTTAGCCAGTTGAGGGAAGCGATAGTCCCACTCTACTCTGCACTGGTGTAACCTCACCTCAAATATTGTGTGCAGTTTTGGGCACCAAAATATAGGAAGGCTATTAAGCTGTTGAGGAACATTCAGAGGAAAGCCATGAAGATGACGAAGGGTCTGGGGGGAACCATTTGTTTTGTTCACTCTGGGCGAGAGGAGACTGAGGGGAGACCTCATCATGCTCCATGGCTTCCTGATGAGGAGAAGCAGAGGGGCAACAGCTGATCTCTTCTCTTTGGTAACCAGCAAAATGACCCAAGGGAAAGGTATGAAGCTCTGCCAGGTGAGGTTTATGTTGGATATTAGGAAAAAGTTCTTCTCCTAGAGGATGATGGAATGCAGGGACAGGCTTCCTAAGGAATTAGCCATGGTGCCAAAACTGAATTGAAGAAGCATTTGGACAACACACTCAGGTACATGGTGTAATTTTTAGGGTTGTCCTGTGCATAATCAGGATCTGGAGTCTATGAAGCTCATGGGTCCCTTCTAACACCGGACATTCTATGATCTATAAATCATATGTTCTATGATTTATACAGATGCTGCGCAGCAAGCACGTAGCTTCTAACATAAATCCATTCTCAAGACTTTCTACTGAAGAACAACCTTTCAAAACTGAAGGTGCTCTCTTTGACTGGGATCAGACTTTAGAGATAGCTCAACTTGTGTTTTTATCCATACAAAAGACCTTTCTATCAAGTTATGTTCAGATATCCCTCTCCTTTCATGATTGCTATTAGAAAATAGTTTCAAAAAAATATTCTTCTTTACATTCAATCGACAGAAACTGTAATTTCTAAGGGGACTGCAAAGTACCTTTGCAGTGTGCTTAACTTGGGATCAGCCAATAGGACACAGATTTTATGAATGCATTATAGCTGTTTCAGCTAAAATCAGGTCCTTTAATTTGTCTGCCATCACCATCAGTTTAATGAAATGTTGTTTGAGCATTTTCTTATGTTTTATTTGTCAGTGTAGAAACTCAAGTGATCCTTTCATGACTATTAAGGCTTCAGAAGATGGGAAACACCAATATACTCCTTTAAAACACTCCAGAGGAAGCCAGAGCATTATTACGCAGTTGTCAGTTTAAAAGATAATGAAATTACACATGCAGTAAATAAAAATCTAAGAAAACACTTCACAATCTAGGGAACATACTTACATAGTTATACTAATATGACTGGCAGAATACATGGAGGAATAACCTAAGTAGTGAGACAGGCCTACATCTAAAATCTGGACAACCATAGTATAATTTTATAGGAAAATAAAAGTATTAAGTCTGACAATGGGCCTGTGAGAATCAGATAAATTTTAATAAGCCCAAGTATAAGGTCCTGCATCTGGGTAGCGGCAACTCAAGATATAAGTACAGATTGGGAGAGGAACTCATTGAGAGCAGCCATGAGGAGAAGGACTTGGAGGTCATGATAGATGAAAAGCTGGATATGAGACAGCAATGTATACTCACAGCCCAGAAAGCCAACTGTATCCTGGGCTGCATCAGGAGAGGCATGACCAGCAGGTCTAAGGAGGTGATTCTGCCTCTCTATTCTGCCCCTGTGAGACACCACCTGATGTACTGTGTCCAGGTCTGGGGTCCTCAGCATAAGAAAGATGTGGACCTGTTAGAGTGGGTCCAGAGGAGGGCCACAAACATGATCAGAGGGCTGGAGCATCTCCCCTATGAGGACAGGCAGAGGGAGTTGGGGTTGTTCAGCCTGGAGAAAAGAAGGCTTTGGGGGGATCTCATAGCAGCCTTTCAGTACCTAAAGGGTGATTACAAGATAGAGAGGGAGATAGATAGACCTGGGCAACCCTGTCTAGTGGGTGGCCCACAGCAGGAGGTTGGAACTACATGATCTTTAAGGTCCCTTCCAACCTGGGCCGTTTTATGATTCTATGATAACAAGAACGTGTTAAAATATGATGTTGGAAATCTCTCAGTATCAAGACATAAAAAGTGAATTTTAAGAATCTTTCTGAAGAATAAGGAAGTGACTCAGAGAGAGAGAGATAGAGCAAGATACGTATGAATCCATTTTTCCACCCAGCTGAAGTTCCAGTTATTTAATTGTTACTTGAGAAATTGTGATTTACCCAAAGGTAGGAGATGCAAGGTAGGTGAACCGGAGGTTATTTCCAGCTGAAAAAAAGCAAGAATACTTTTTTTTGACTTGTTTACAGTGTTTACCTACCAATGCTCCAACACAATATAAAGATGCTTGCTTTCTCTGTTGTCTTGGTTGAGCCCTCAAGAGTTTGAGAAACACGGCATGCATTTAATAGTTCAAATACATAAGCAAGAAATGCCTAGTTAGCCAACAACTCTACACACATGAAAACATTTTAATCTATAAAATGTGCACAACATTTACAATCACATAACGTCTCCCTGAGCTGCACGTCATGACTTCCATCTTCCTGAAGCTGATACGTGTTTTACCCTGCATGTTACTGAACATTGCAGTACTATTGCCCCAGAAGTTTCCATATTACTTAGTCTTCCTATTTTATTCTTATTATTTTCTTTTTTTATTGCAGTTTCTTGATTCTGACTAATCAATTTTGCACTTTTTTTTCCCCTTATTCAATAATCCAGCAAAAAACCAAGATGGTTAATGTGATTAGAATGAATATAATGAATTGAGTAAAACAAAATAAGATATTATAATACCTATATTGTCTGGAGATGCTGTAAAGATAGTCTTAGAACATAGCTCTTTTTCCATTGTCTATATTTTTGATAGATTGTTTGACTGTATGTTAACAAAAGCTACTATCTTCTCATGCAAATTATTTTTATTTCAATCCCTAGACCACCCCAACTAGAACAGTCTGCCTTATAGGATGGAGTCCTTCACATATACAAAACACCTCTGCATTCACATCTGTGTATTTCATGTTTTTGTGCTTCTGCCTTTTTTTAGCTACACTGCTTTCTTACATTCTACCAGCATTTAACACGTAATTATTGCATTATTTCATGCACTTTAAAAAAATTCACAATTTGATTTCTAAAAGTCGATATTTGCACAGGTTTTATTTTTCTGTATTTTAATTGTGTTTCACAATTAATTACCTTATTAATTATTTTAGGATGCTAAAATAGTATTTTAGACTTCCTGGTACAAAACACAGGGAACTCCATATCCAAGTCGTATCTGGCCTGGACATCTTGTGTTCATGTGTGACTACCCTCTGAAGTCTCTGGACATATTAGAATATTGTTTATGACCACCATCCCCACAGAAGTCAGAGTTTTCACTGATTGCATTCCTCTTTGTTTTAAAGATCTCTATGATAGATATGTCAGTCTGTAACTACTATTAATATATTCTTTCATTATTATGGAGCTTTTTTAGCTTTTCAATGCTTTATTTGGTTTATCATTCTCTTGGAGTTACCTTACCTCAACATACTAATTTGCAAAAGATGAAATGTGGGCCATACTGCAGGAAAAAGAAACGCACAATGTATTCTCACAGAAATTAAAATTGAATTAAATATCTGTCTTCCTTTACAGCCATGTTCCTTAATATATACAATTTTTGGCAGTGAATCAGGAGGACACCAGAACGCTAAGTAGTTGTATTCTCCTTAGCCTCAGCAAGGTGAGGGTAGCTTAGGCAAGAGACATCACTTAAAGTGAGACACAACTGAGAAATAAATACTGTACCATTTAACCAAAATAGTCTACTGCAAAATCAACACAATTCAAGCAAGGAGAACACAAAAAATTCCTCTCCTACTTTAAAGCAAAAAGAAAAAGACAAGTGTTTCTTTTATTTAATTCAGAAAAATAATTTGTTCTATTTCATGCCTAATGCTGGTAGCTATTTACTCAATGGTATTTCTTAAAATGTCTTTATTTTTCAATGACCTTTTCTCAAGTACAGTTAAGTAACATGTTAGGTAATGCTTCTCATGGGAAACAGCAACCTGGTTGATTTTTGTACACCAACACCAACAGGTTGTTTTTCGCAGCTACCTGATTAATGGAAAGCTAATACTACTGTGCATAAAAAAAGAATTAAAAAAAATAATAAAAAGAATCCTCACAAGACTTTCTCCACAAAAATCCATTTATGAACTCTTTGAGAACTGCAGTGAAAAAAGGTGACTGCATTATGTTTACATACCTGCAGGTATAAAAGTTCACAGTCAAAATAATGTACTACTCTTGTGCACTATGTGCTAATGCATACTGCACAAGACTTTTTAAAATAAGGAAACTTTATACAAAACAAATCAAACATTTTGAGAAGGGAATCAATATAGCCAAAATTATTGCCAGGTTTACACCGCTGGAATATCATTGTCAGAGAGACAAAAAGAGAACAACTTCAGCCTAAAGCAGTACATAGGGACAGCATATATTAAAGCAGCAAAACCTTAAGAGTAAGAAAATTGTTCAGGCTGCCTATGACACTTTGGTAGCTAAAATATGACAATTAGATGCCATGACACAAAATACTAGAGAGATATTTAAGTGTCAGATACCTTACCTGAAAAATCATTTTCATTCCATGTTTATACTGAAAGACTGAAAATATGTTTTCTTTTAAAGCATTGCTGAACCACTTTCATTTTTTTATTGTAAATGGATAAGTGGATTTGAAGCCTTTCAATGTTAGTGAAAGTTTGTACCTGTTTTCATTTTTATATACTTAAAATAACGATCTCATTCATTCTATAGATGTTATATGTAGGTAAATATTATCCCTTCTTTCTTCAGCAGCTATACTGAAAATTCAAGAGAAATATTAAGTTTTACCTTGTCTCTTTCTTCTGCTTCAGAAAAAATATTCTAAGTAAAAGTGGTTTTGTTCAGTATTTTGCAAAATATCTTCCTCCTTTTCTTCTGATGGAGACATTCAAAGATATCACATCTCCAGCTGCTGTAATGATGCCATATTTCCTCCTTTTCTTTCACATTAAAACTTGTTTTAGGAATAGATTATCCCTAACTTCTAACATTTCTCGTAAGTATAGCGTGTTAGAAAAGAAAGACAACTGAATCTGTAAAGCAGTTTAATCTGAATGGTTGTAGCATAGTCTGGCTGCAATACATAGAACAATGCATTAACATCTCTTAGCAGAATTTGTGTTTGCTAGATAGGCTGCAAAGAGTTGGTGATTCACAGACCAGCCAAACACTATAATCTCACCATTGCATTTGTTTGGAAATATTCAGCAAATGTTTAAGAAAATAAATTCTCATCATGCTCTACTCCTGAACATTTTAGTAAGTCACATGCTACCATTTATTCTCTCAATTTTGAGATATTTTAGAAAGTAACACGTAATTTCTGGTTTGAATTTTGATCAATCAGTAACTACTTAATGCTAGACTAAGTACAAATGTGGGAAAACATATAGTCACCTGATTGTTGGTAGGGGCTTCGTAAATAATGAATGATGTACCATCACAAAATATAACAAATCACACTATTTTGTATATAGCCATTAATGAATTTTGCTGCTTGATCAGGTATAGTAAAAGGTATAGTAAAAGGTATAGTTGTTGTTACTACCACGAACAGATCTTTAGTTAGCCTTTGCTATGATATTAAACATATGTTAATTTCATTTGGATCCAAACCAAAACCACAGATTAGACCATTCCTAAATTTGGAAAGTGTAGATCTAAAGCATGATCTGGCTGTGTTTTTTCTCCTTTGGACTGTTTCTACCATTTGCAGAACTGTTGGTGAATAATTTGACAACTTAAAATACGGGACACTAATGTCTTTTCTAGCTAAGCTTCCTGTTTGCATTGGGTTGAATTTCAGACAGATGGCAGAGGCAACTGGGAAGTTGGCCAGTGAGTACCCTGCAGCTCCATCTCCAAAAGCTTATGGTCGTTTCAGTGGAAAAGGGTGCATAGGAACTAGGTTTAATGATTAGCTGACAGTCATAGGTTTAAAAAAAGGTCTCAGAACATTCTGCTTTGAGTACAGACTGAAATGGCAGGGATAGCAGCCCTACTGCTCCTTCTCCCTTTTGTTTGCATAGGATATTTTGCTGTCCTTAATTTTAAAAACTATTGACTACTTTCTGTAAGGAAGATACGTTGCTAACCGCACTATCAGTGGACCTCAAACATGACAAGTTGGAACAGTGTGATCAGTCATCAAAGCTAACCCTAGGTAGCCTGAAAATTAACTGAAGATAATATTAATCTCACTGGTCTCACTGATGTTACAAGCAAGTGCAGTGTGAAGACTACAAGCAAAAATATTCATGGTATAAGTGAGGAGCATCTACTCCAGCTTCTGCACAGCACTGCTCTCTACATGGTAGCTAAGCCAAATCTGGCTTCAGCTTCCAGTGCCCATGAGTACTGTGTCCTTCAAGTGTTGTGCCAAGATCCCACCTCTGATGGCCAGTTTTACAGCAGAGACCTCTGCCCCATAACCGCTTCCTTGAAGTGAAACAAAATTCCACCAAGGTCACCAACTAGCTATTGTTTCAACTTCTTAATATCAGTTTAAGTCAGCACTGATCTTGGACTAGTTTAGGAGAACAGACTTGGATGTTGGAGTTTTTAGATCTCATTAGCAACTTTTTCCTGAAACATCAAGCAAACCTATTAGCTTGAGAAGACACTATATTGCATGTCATGCTAAATTTGTTCCCTTTTTTGAAAAGCACACAGATGATATTACTAAGACTTGTGTATGTATTTTTTCTTAGGCAATTAATTTATATTGGACTTCAGAATTTCCTGAAAGTTATCAAAATGAGAGACTGCAGAAGAAAAATTAATATACTTTTACAGAAAAGGTTTTAGGTTTTGGGGTTTATTTTTTTCTCCTCTGTAATGAAAAGGGTGCTTAGACTAAACAAAATATGGAGGAGAGACCTCAAAAAAAGTCATTGTAAGGAAATCTCTCTCTCTGCTACTGTTTTCTCCTGGAGAAAACAAAGTATTAAACTTTGTATTTAATTTTTGGAAGAAAATAATGTAAAGATCTTGGAGTGCATTTCAGTATAGACTTCAGAATTAATGGATAAATTGTTTTCAAAAATCACCCAGAGAACACACTGAAAGGGAAAACTTAATGACCTCAATACGGAATGAAAATGTAGATATTAATGTAAGTAGTATTAGACCAAACTATGATATTAGAACAATTAAACATCATTAGAATACTGAAGTGGCTGTCGACTAGGTGCAGCCTGTTATGCAAGCAGCCAATTTCATCTTCTTGCAGTACCCTAAGATGTGTAAAGATGAATCCTCCCATACAGGAGTTCCTGTCTTGAACAATATAGGTGTGTAAGGATATAGCCCTTCCAAATGAGAAAGGTAAGTATGTTTTAGCACACTGTCCTATTTTAGACAAACTTGAGGTGACATGGCAGCTGTTCTGCAGGACACAATGTATATGTAACTCCGGCTTTTGGAGTAATATGCTACTAGTGTCTTTTTGGTGGGATTTACTGGTGATGTGACAGATTTATAGCCAGGAACAGATGTTTCTTGTTCCTTAATAGCTGTAGAAGAGTTATGCTTACTGGTGAAATTGCAAAACTATCTACACATAATGTGGAATTAGATCTATTACTATTAGACATGTACATTGGTTGTGTAATGTTTGTGCTTTTTAAATGCTGGAGAAAATGAAAATCAGTGATAGTGTGGAATGCTTTCAAAAAAAAAATCCCAAACAACAATAAAACAGAATCTAACCCCACAAGCAAGACTCAAGTTATTTTTTTTCTCCCTTTCATTTGTGAGCTCTTAGTCTTTAATCCATTCTGAAAAATATAGAGGCGAAATTTTCTTTTTTAGTCTGTTCTCTGGGTGATTTTTAGTACAATCTATCCATAAATTTGAAAGGCTGTACAAAAATGTATTTCAGGATCTCTATTTTATTAAACACAATAGAACAAAAATCAGGTATTTATTGAGGCAATTCAGTATATTTCCTCAAGAAAAAGGGAGCTAAGAGAAATTTCTGTCAGATGGGAAGAAAAAAACAAAGCCAAACCAAACCCAGATCTTTTTGTGTCACACAACTGACAACATCTGAATAATTTTTATCTCTACTACTGTTGGCTTGGGGAACGCAGGCAGGAAAATAGTTCTGCCGGTGATACTTGCTAAATGTGGAATTTTAAAGTGGGTTATGTTTAATGCTGTATTTAGAGTGGTATTATTAAGGGGTAAAACAAGTAGTTATCAGCTTAATTGGTAGCAAAGACAATTGAGGCTAGATTCAAGAAAAAGCCTTAGAACTCTAAGGATAGTTAATGCCATAAAAGACTGCCTAAAGCAGCTGTGTAAAAACACACATTTAATGTTTTCAAAGATAGATTAGGTAAGAATCTGAGCATGTTCCTCAGAGCTCCTGAGGAACATGGGCACTCCTCCTTTAGAGCACAGAGGAGAGCTATTTGACCGCTTGAAGTTCACTGCAGTCTTACATTACAATTTTACTGTTACTGAAAACCAAGAAACATTCATAGGCCAACAGAGGGTTGTTGTTTACAATACCTTCTGTACACTTATTTTCCCTTGGATCTATATTTCTTCATAGCAGGGAATGAACTAGAATGTTTTCCTTTCCTGCACTCTAGTCTGCAGATATCGTGACTGAAATTCAGGAAAACTACTTGTGTCTTGCCCTGCTGAAAAGAGTTCATCTCACTAATTCCAAAAGTGGTGTTAGTGCACGACTGCTAAATAGCTAGAAGATTGCAGAAATATGTTCTAGCATCTATGGTCTGGATACTTCTGTGTCACATTTTAAATTGCATTTATTTTCAGCTATGGCGATTAGATCTGTGTCTAGTTGACTACTTCTGAAGATTTTTCTGATGTTAGCAGTAATAGAAGTTTGCAATATTGGAGTGAACTGTGTCTGGAAACTATTTGTCCTAGAAACAATTATTAATAGTGGAGATTACCACTTCAGTGTTCTCTATGCAAAAATGGAAAAAAACCCCACAAACAAAACCAAAAACCTATAGAATGACTCAATGACATTGTAAACACAGTGTTTGGCTTGATAATTTGCATTGAAAAATGCTACTCATGCAAGTTTTTAAACTCACAAAATCACTGTTCTGACACATAAGGTGATGGTGAAGATTCTTTTGTCATCCTATATGCCTGTTCTTGGTGCTGTACATTTGTGAAGGCTCCATGTTGATTTTGAAACCTCTCAGAAAAGGAGGACGTCAGTATTCAAAAGTCCTAGAGAAATATCAAAGTAATGCACTTAGTTGATGAATTCTGAGTATCTGAGGTCTGGTGAAGCTCATGCATGTGCATGACTCAATTAATTGCATATAGATCAATCATCTGTTTAGCACTGGTAAAATTATTCTGACCTCTCACTGCCATGAGATTCGCCATGTGTGTGCTATGTGACGTGTGTCTGTATTTCTAACCAAGGCAGAATGACATCTAAAATCACATACTCCTGCAACATGGAGACCACAAAGTGACACCCATTCATGGTTCAATGTGTTGTAAATAGGTAATTAAATATTAATGAAACAGAAGTAATTCCTAGATATTTTTTCTGGTTTTTTATATTCAGTGTTCCAAAAAGCTGAATGCACAAAACAGCCATGTCTTGTAACACAGGATTGTTTAGCTTTTAAGTGTTTTGTATCCATTTCAGAAGCAGATGTCATGCATTCAGATTTCTTTAAAATGTATTGATGGTGTTTTACAGCCAAGAAGAGAGAGCCTACCTTTAAGGTACTGTGCTGAGCGGTGAGCCCTTGGAGATATCCACTAGGAATTGCCACCAGTCCTTAAATAACACTTCTGGGGAGGTTCAGTGCCTTAAATTGAAAGAAAAGGGAGAAGTTCCTCTATCCATGAGACAGAGTAATCTATCTTGAATTCTTTCTTTGAATACTACTCAGAGGTAGCTACAGGTAGATGAAGGTGTATCTGTCTCTCTGATCTTTTTTGTGCAGACAATCTTCCTGCTGATTTCCCCTAGTCTTCCCATACAAGTCCTACTCACTCTTAAGAGACTTTAGTTAGAGGACCTGTTTCCTGTTATCTCATCAGCTGGAATGTTTGCAAAATGTTTTTCCTCCAAATTCTTTATCAGAGTGGACTGTTAGTCCCTTTGCTCTGAGTGAATTTGTAAGTGTTAATGGGATTGTGACCATAACCTTACATTGCTGGAGCTGGCACTATTAAGAATCTGGAGTCCCAGTTTCACCATTAGGAGATTCCTGACAAATGTTTAAGGTATATTTAATTGCCTGTGTTCTCTTTTTCCCTTTCTTGTTGGCATGGGAGAGGTGCTGGATCACCTGCAGTGTATCTTAAGATTGGACAACTGAGGGGAGGACAACAGGACTCAACGAGTAGGTTATTACGAATTCTCGCAGCCACCAATGAACATCAGGATCACAGATAATTCAGCTTGGACAGAGCTTCAGGCTAACAGCCAACAACTCATCATGGGTGCTTTTAATATTTTAAAGAATTGGCATAACACATAGAACAGTTTCTAATGAAATAGGTCACAGACAGACAATGTGGTGTATTCTATGATCAGTGTTAGTATGGTCTTTGTAACCAATAAGTTCTCCTCTCCTGGAGCCACTGCAGATGTCAAAGCAGTAAATGCCCATTGAGAAGGATGTCCTTAATCTAACCAATCATTGATTTCTTCATCAAACGTCTCATCTCTTCTTGTCTTTCTGTCTTTGGTCTTGCAGGTTTTGCTTCTCAAAACTGAGACAATCTTATCTGTAGCATAACATATACTGTTTGGCAACATATGGGCCTCTGCCTTGCACAAATGAAGGCTTCACAGAGCGGAAAAAAAATAGTCACACCATTGTGTCTGGGCCATCAACTGTCATCAGGAACAAATCTGTTTGTTTTTTTTTTTTTCTCTATGCTAAGAAGAGTAGTAAAAATTAAGCTGCAATATGTTCCTTTTTGAATATATGCATTGAAGGTGTAACCAATTCTACAGAAGTTTCTGGTATTCGATCATGACAGAAATCCCTTTAAGATCTCCCTTTGCCTCACCAATTATTACAAGTGTTTTCAGGATTTTTTTTTTTTTTAAGAAATAGTGAAAAATTTTAGAGCCAGCAAAGTAAGATAAATATCTCCGTGGAACTGTGCAAAAATCAAAGTTCAAAAATTCCACTTACATGTTACTTCCTTCAGAATTGGTAGTTTGACAGATTTTGATTTGGCCTCCTCTTTCCTCCTATAGATCTCCATCATCAAAGACATTTATAGACACATACTGTACTAGGCTTCCAAACAGCTACTGACATAAACACAGTGAGTTCATCTCAATGAGGGATATCCTACTGTGCTAGAAAAGGATAGGTAGAATTTCCAGATTCTTTTCAAAGAAGAGCAGATAATTAATTTGGGAAATGGAGAGAAAGTGTTTTAAATCTCAGTGCAACAATTCACTGGATCACTCTTAAAAATACAAGCTGGAAAACTGGCAACACCTATAAGTTTTCAGTATATGGAGGAAAAAAGTCACACTACTCATCTGCAATTTTTGCACCTGAGTCTGAGGTTCATCAGAGAGAGATGTCCACTGCCATGCTGAT
This sequence comes from Galbula dea, assembly GCA_013399015.1. NCBI lineage: Eukaryota > Metazoa > Chordata > Aves > Piciformes > Galbulidae > Galbula > Galbula dea. Next base: position 65,235 of record VWZX01005344.1, on the reverse strand, counting down.
GTTACATGATCATCACTGCCATGGTGAGGTTACGCAGGCTTAGTAGGTACAGATAAACTTAAAACCTATTAGGTTATCTGGGAGACCAATTCAAAGAAAGAACCATCCAAAAATTATCAACAGAAGAATTATCCTGTAGAAGATGTTAATGAAAATTAAGTTAATGAAATTAAGATGGCTACTTTGCCTGACAATTAGCTAGAGACCATAATACTCATGTACAAATATTTGAAAAGTATTACAAGTAAACAAATAGTAGATATTTGGGGGAAATGAGGGAATTTATCAGATAAATATGAAGAACCTATTTGGGCAGAATATTAGCTTTTTATTTCATTAAATCTTAGTAATTTTGTACATTTTTTGTCAGTACTATGTACAGATTTACTACAGGACAGATAAGGGTGGTTAGAAATCTCTAAGATGAAGCATATACAATCTATAAGTGGATTGAAACTTACTGACATAGTTTGGCAAAATCAACATACATTCAACCATGAGGTTGAATCTGCATTTTGCAGTAAAAGTAGTTTTAACTAGAAAATGTTGGTGTTTACAAAAAGAAAATAAAAACCCCTAGCTTTTAAACCATTGGAGAACATGCCTTTTCTCACTGACATCTCACACTGAGCTTCCTCTCTATCAATATCTGGAAGTTTTCTGCTCTTACTGTGTAGACCTTGCTGCTTACCTGTAATTCTGGGCTGCAGTTCCACAAAGCGAACAAACTGCCCTTCCTCCATCAGCAAGAAGTAACAGGAGGTGTTGGTTGTTTCATCACAAGGCAAAGTAGACTCTCCCATATACTGCAGAAAATGATCACTATAACAAAATGGGAAGAAGGGAATGACTAATGGGTTTCTGTACTTCTAATTTCTGTTGCTTTCTTCCCACTTGGAGATGAAAGTAAATTGTACTGGAAGTAGCTATGACCGAAGAATCTAACAGCAAAGAGGTCTCCTCAGGAAGTGGTATTTCCTGAAATGCAGCATACATGGTGATTCCCTCAGTCATCATCATAAAGCCAAATAAAATGAACAAATCCAAATCAAAAAGGAAAGATTTAAAATACATTGAACTGCACCTAACAAATTGTTGTTTCTGCATAAATGTCAGGTCATTTCTAGATGAAAAACATCAGGCTGTTTAATTAAGATTTTCCAAGTTTTACATGTTACAATGACTTCAGTCTCTTAAACTCCAAAAGAGTTTACCTCTTACGGTTTTCTTTTTAGTGTACAATTAAGGACTCTTGAAGCAATACTAAAGGAGATGTAAAACAAAGACTTCAAGTTTAACTGGCACACCTGATGGTCATGTTTAAAGAACACACAAGCATCTCAATGCAATGCATGCATCTTGTTAATAGAAACAAAAATGTGACATACAGAAGAAAGTGACATACATGACAAGTGGAGAACAAACCATTGTTTGTGACTGAATAGATCATAGGAACAAAGATCAGTGCTAAAAACCATATTAGTGCAATTTATCAGGACATTTGTTCATGCCTAACACAGTGAAAGTGAAGGATGTTAGCTCTTCAGTAGTACATATTTGATCAGTAGAAGTAGAAGCAATATATACTTACAGAAATGACTGATTATTTAATAAACTTAGAAAACATAAGTTACAAAGCACAGAAACAGATACCTAACAAAATCCCAGTAGTCAACCAGCTACTATTTACATGTTTTCACAGGTGATAGCCAAGAAGAGAATGGCAAAAATTACTTTTTCAGTAGATTTTAAAACGTTAAAAACATCAAAACATAAGAATGTAGTGAGGTAAAATAATTTGATCAGCCATTTTCTCTGTTATTTTTAATTGCTTTCATATTGTCCATACTTTTTGTTGTCTTCATTTAACAATGCTATGATTTTCAACTTGATGTGGAGAATCTGACTATTAAGAAATAAGAATAAAAATAGAGAAGACATGGAAGCTCAAGTTTTAATGAGAAATGAAACACATTTGTAAAGACTGAGCATCTTTCTTTACCTGTTATACATTGTCCAGAGTGAAAATACAAACATACATTAGTGATCATCCCGTGCAAGGCTTGACTGACAGATATGTTCCTTCTCTGCATGTGCTACAGTAGTAGCAATTAGCAGGAGGAGAGGAGAAAGGATTGAAGAAAATTTGGTGTTAATTAAGGAATTCTCAGAGGAACTTGTCTCAAAGCCAAAGAAATTTTAGGCCAAATCTGTGGCTGTGGCAACTTGATATACACCTGTTGAAGTCAGAGACACAATGATAATTGATAACAGTTGAATAGTTGTCTTACGAAGTTAAAGAAAATATCACTAACAATCATAACTATAAAATCTCTGAAACTGAAATAAACTCTATAGCTGTACATGTGCAAGGGTAAATTCCAAGTGTGGAGCAATTATCTCTGAAGTGAAACTTAGGGGGAACATCTGCAGCAAGATATGTTAAGGACTGAAAGGAATGAGGCACTATCCCATCACCACGCATCTTCAGACGAAGATTAGCAACAGTAGGGTGGATTTTTTTGTCATTTAGATGTTGACTACAACAGCAATGCAATATCTTTATTTCTATGTGGAAAGATACAGTAAAAGAAGACTAAAAAATCCCAACATAAAAGAATGTTTACCTGAGTAAATAACTTCTACTGAACAAATCATTTTAAGTGAGCTAGATGGAGGGCAGAGAAGGGTGAAAATGAGAATAAAATGCATCACAGGTGAAAAACATCTCATGCATCTTTATATCCATTTTATCAAATTTCAGTTTTCCATAAAAAATAGATCAAAGTCTACAAAACCCAACCAAGTCAGAGTATTTCCTAAGTTTATATGAGCTTGAATGTGGCACAGTTCCTCTCAGGGATCTGGTAACAGTCAGGATACTTCCTTACAGAAGAAGAAATAATGTCACTCAGCTATTAGCGTGAGTTAAATAATAGAAAACAATTAAAATACTTTTTGATATAATATATGGTGATAACTTTTTAGGTGTACGGGAAGGAATTTTGGATTTCAACCTTTATAACACTAAGCAGTCAGACGACAGAAATGACCTTTTTCCCACATAAAAGATCTACTTATAATGAAACCAACACCAGGTAAGGAACAAGAAAAAACAATTATATTTTTGCCAAGAGCTTTCCCTTATTGTAAAAGTGGATCAAGGAAAACATCAGACCTGGCAAGGAAACAAAAGACTAATATTGCAGAGCCAGCCCAACATTCAAGGTCAGGTTGGATGGTACACTGAGCAACCTGATGTAGTTGAAGATGTCTCTGCTTATTGCAGAGGGTATTGGACTAGATGACATTTAAAAGTCCCTTCCAACTCAAACCATTCCATGATTCAGAGAAGTGGTAGGCCACAGAAAGCCACTTGCTTGCACTTTGTCTCCCGGTTAATCTTAGCCAGGATTGACTGCTACTTCAGTCTACTTATACACAATTGTATTATTCTGTTTAAGTAGTAATTTCAGAATCTGTCTGAATATTATTTTGAAGACTACTTTCCATGCATTAGCTCAAACAAAAAATCCTTGAAAAGACATATAGAATATTAATTATATATAATATATAAACCCCCAGTGTGTACCTGTTGAGTTTTGGAGCGATTTTTAGAAATTGTTGTAAGATGTTGAATTTGATTATCAGTCAGCTGACAGGGTAGAATAATTTCTAAGTTTACTGAAAAAGAGCTAGAAGCTGAGTACCCAGGTGCTAATAATCATAAATGGCCACATAAAATGTAAAAGTAGCATTTATAGACATTTTGAGGTAGATGTTAAGTTGCATATGAATTTGTTTATCTCCATCTGAGAGACCAAATTCTTCGTGTTTTTGACCAGCTCCAGAGTAACTAACCAACCACAGATACAGATCTTGGTGACTAGTACTTTAGCAGAAAACTAAAATCTGTTGTTCTGAATAGTCCTAAGAGGAGGACAGATTTTAGAGTTTTGAGATGGCAAAAGAAATTTAAGCAAGTCTTCACAGTGACCACATGTGTACCTAGGGAGAAGGCTGTGAGGATTACTGCAGCAATGATTTGGAAAACTTGCAACTGTCCACGCCAGCAGGTAGTCTTGTGGGAACATGCTATTTTTCTGGGATACAGGTTTTCCTTTTGTTAAGAAATGAAAAAAAAAAAAAAGAAAATCATATGACCTAAAGCCACTCCTACCCACAGAAAATATTTTCTTTTGATGAGTATATAAAAAAAAATCATTTAATATATCCAAATGATTATAAAGACATCGATTGCTGTAGTAAGGGGCTGAAAAGTGGTTCACTTCTTCTAAGGCCTCATATAATTATACAGTAAGCAGAAATTTTCACCAAAATTCAGAGCAATAATAAAAAAATTTGCCACCTTTTTGTAATTAGGATTAACATTGGACTAGATGGGGTCTTTTTGTCAATTTATTAAAATATATTACTGTATTCTTTAAATGTAATGTTTCTATGAAATGTAACTTGGCTAAAACTTTTTCCACTGAAATTTAACTGAGACTACACTTCCTCTGAACTAGATAGTTAAGAGTGACTTTACAACCTCACTCACTCAGCAAATGGGCAATACCACATACTTTTGATAACATTAGAACATCTTTGACTTTTCTTGGTCTTTTCCTTTTTTACCTCCAGAATTACAAATGTTTTTGAAAGAAAGCAGGAATTTTGAAATGAAAAAAATATTTTATTTTGAAGCAAAACACTTCAAACTCTATATTTTCTTGTTTTTAATGAATTCAACATAGATTTGACAGAAAACTATTAAATCTTGTATTTTCCAAGTAGGTTGCAATTCAAGCCATCAAAGACTTTTGGATCCCTTACTTGAGAGATAAGACCAGATGTCTACTGTTTATTGTTACTCTAATGTCCTACCCTCATTGCCATATATGCTTTCAGCAGACTCTTACAAACAAACTTCAGTCTCATCCTTTTCTTTCCTCCCATGTTCCTCCTTTCCCCACAATGTCGGGATTTTATGCAGTCATACTCTATAATCGCTTCTTGTTTGTCTTCAAGTTCTTTAAAGTGACATCCATGATGGTTTCTGCCAGCTTGTGTCTTTATCTCACCCTTGTTCTTTGAGTCTGAGGGAGGATATGCCTCCCTCAATTTCATCATCTTTTTTTCCAAGAAATGCATCTAATTATATGTCCTAAATTTATTCCTGTCTTCATCACAGAATTCTACTAAAACTGCCTCAGGTACCATTGATATTTCCACAGGAACTGGCTATGACCTGTGACTCATCAGGGTGAAAGTTAATGTTTACCTGTTTCTCTTCACAATTTTGGGAATGAGTGAGACACATCCCTCAAGAACCAGTTGGATGATTACCTTCCAGATTTCCTAAAAAATTATTATATGTTTTCCATGGAGGACATCTCTCCATGAAATTTGTTAAACAGTAATCAAATTATTTTAAGTTACAAATGTTAAAGAGAGGTGAAGATTATGTGTAACTTTTTTTTGTTTTCTTTCCCTTTTAGATGCCTTTAATATTTAATAAAATTATATTAGTAGTTCTAACAATTTCCAACATTACAAACATTTATGTTAGTTCTCCCTTTTCAGTGTCCCTGCCATTTTTTTTTATATGTGCATTAATTAGCATCCAAGTCAATCAAATTTATCTACTAGTGATAAATCTTCTTTACTCACATAGTATCACAATGTAATTTCCCTCATATTCTTTAAAAATGTGGTGCTAATGCCCATTATTTTTTACAAAGTATTCTTCATTATTGATCCTTTCAATTTTTAAAGTCATTTTATGCTTTTCTTTACTGATAAAGATATTTTTATGCTGCCAATTTCAGCATCTCTTTTTGCATATTTAGTCACCTTTGGTCTTTTTTTTCAATTCCATGAAGTTCGGTTTGTGTTTTTGGCCATAGACTGCTCCAGCTGATGATCTATTTTTTTATCTGATTTTTACTTCAATATTCTTTGTACCTTACATGAAGGCAGGTATATTCATTAGGTTTCTGCAAATACTTATTAGTATTTAACTGTTTTTTCCAGTATTGGTATCCAGAAGTCAATCAGACTTTGTACTCTTTATGCCTGGCATAGTACTAAACAAACAAGAGTTTCATCTATGTAAGAGCTTCCATAGTTAGTATTAATATTACTTGCAGCACAAGTTCTTTGATGTTCATGTTAATTATATACACATACATGTCACCTGGTATTAAACAGATCTGCATATATATGCCTATTTTCCTTATCTATTCATGTGCTAATTTCATGATGTATCTGCATTTCACTATTAATAGTATCTATTCCATGACAATCCAAATATAATTTCCATATGGTATCTGTAATTTGCCAGCCCAAGCTATTTGGCTAACTTCATCTTAAACATATCTCAGCTGACACAGAATGCTTCTACACCAAAATAACTAGAAATTCTGAGCAGCTGGCTAGTGTGGAGAGAAAACATTGAGTGGCAAGAATCTCTATGAAAAGCTGCCTTGGAAACATGCGAAAGAGGTGAAGTTTTAATCCTCTGGCTAGTACACAGCTATTGTGTGTGTCAGTGCTAATCTTGGTCCCAAAGTTGCAAATAGTTTTACAGTAAAACTTTTTTGCACATTTAATTTTCCAGACACGTATAGAAATTAATTAAATATTACATTAATTCTTTTAAGTCTTTCAGAGAAGTTAAAATATTCCATGAATGAAAGTTATATTGCAGATATGGAGTACCTATCTGACAAAGGCTAGACATCCAGTACCAGAATCTTCCCTTAGATCTTTACAGACTTATTAGTTCTCACATAAATAAGTATGTAACAGGATCACAGTTCAGAATAGCTCAATGATATGGGGAATATCACACTCCTATAATATTGTTTTGTTCTCTTAAAGGACAAAGAAGAGCCTGTTCAATCTACCAATAGAGTGAAGACACAGTTAAAACCTCAGATTTTCAGACTCCTAAAGTGTTCTAGAAGTCACTAATAAATTCAATTGATTCAATAAGGAAAGAATTACTATTCACACAATTAGAAAAGTCAATGAATTAGTATCAAAGCTTCAAAGCTGAGAGCAATTCGAAATAGTTTAGACTCCTAATATATTTATATGACAAAACATACTTTTTAACCTTATCAGGACAATGCACATGTGCTCACATGGTACAATTCTTGGATTAATAAGAAAGTCAGTATATCCTACTGCTCCAAGGCAGTATGTAGGAAATACAATGAACAAGATTAACATTCATATATTCTGTACATCAATATTAAATATTCATATTTTAATACCTTACAGTGTCTTGGTAAGTTTCTGTGCCATTGTATTAGCTTAACATAATGCTGTGTGAGGCAGGACTCTTCCCATCAATGCTTTCATTATACTGCTGCACTAGACAGATACAGGAGTAAGCTGCTTATACAGTATGGAGTCATAGCAAGCTAACATTTTGATAGAAAATTAGTCAAGCATTATGTAAATACGATTCACGATTGGCAACACTGTAAATGGTTCACTTGAACAGAACCACCCACTGTACTAAAGTTAGTGTAGGGGTTGTTCCTAAGAGGACTGTTGGAAGAAATCTGAAGGAAATGTGGCTTTATTATTTTGAAACACAAGACAGATTTTTCCCATTAGAGTTTCCACTGTTGGAAAACAGTACTAGCTGGAGAGTACACACTGGCTATACCTTTGTTCTAGGTATTGCTGTCATCACAGTTTCTCATGTCCCAGGAACATCTGCCAATTTTCAAAAACAGGCAGGCTTTGCTCAGTTTCTAGGCAGGGATAAGCACTGAGATTGGAGAAGAATCGCTTAATGATGCCATAAATTGTTCCCTGCCAAGACACTGATATTGATAAGGTGATTTTGGACACAGTATCATCTCACACCTAGCTTTTAATTCCACTGAAAGAACAAAGTGAATCTAGGCAGTAATAAATATAACTTGCAAACTACTGCAACATTTTATGAAAATGTTCACATATAAGAATTACTATGTGAGGTAATTCATTAATTAAACATGTTCTTACTTCTTCCTGTTACACTAGCAGTTTTCATACTGTGATGATAAATCATTAAATGTACATTCTCACTTTCACAAGTTAGTTTTAGAAAAGCAGAGATTCAGTCTTCTTCAAAAATACTCCTCTTTCCTCTCTCTCCCTTTTAAGGTATCTAAAGACGCCTGACTGAGTTACAACCAAATATACTGAGCTTTACCCAACCACCTTTACTAATGCTGCATGCGTAAAATGAGTATAAATAGATAAAAAGACTCCTACACTCTTCCCACAGTGATACCATCGCAGCAGTCCCTCAGCAGACAAGCTTTTTCTGTAGCTGCGGAGGAAGTAGAAGGATATGCTTTACAGGAAACAGAGCCAGAAAACACCCATTTGGTCACACTAGATTTTCCACGACAATGCCACCAGCAGGTCCCAACAGGCTTATCTTTTGCCTTAGAAATTCCACTTCCCCATCCTCCCCTCTGCCAGCCCTCTTTGTTGCTCAGTTGCCTTTCATGAATATGTGGTGTCCAAACTTACATTTATTTCTCTTCCTTGTTTGGGCCTTTTATTTGTACTACTACTCTGAATACATTTTATAAGTTATCATCCTTCTCCTCCCCTTGCCATGAGACTTTTTTAGGCTATAAAACTTTATGTTCTCTCATTTTATGGAATTCTCCAAGAACTGTAAAATCTTTATTGTCCTTCTGTATGTTTTTCATCTTGATCGTATAAACACAAAGAACAGTAAGGATTTCTGCATAGCGTTTATTCTAGTCAACGCTTAAGTGGGAGGCATACAGAAAATAGTATAGACGCAGCGCCTCTACTTCAATAGTAGGGGGAACTATGCCAACAGTTCCCTGGGTGCTATGCAGTACAACATTTCCACAGACAAAAAAATGTGTTCTTAAACCAGTTTGCTGGTAAACATAGACTGATTGAGTTAGATATAAAACAAACAAACAAACAAATAAATTATCTACTGGAGAAGTATCTTTTTGTAGTCGCTTTAGCTGAACTTACAGTCATTTATGCAGTTTACAGTTACAGATTATTCCATTAAACAAACTGATTTAAATTATATTTGCGATGGCCTTTTTATATATATATACATATGTCCACGTAAGAATTTCTTTAAGCACTATACCCATTGGTAGCTGTAGTTTTTCATATCTGTGTCATCAAAATGTCAGACCTTCGAAACTAAAGGACAAAATTAGTCTGAGCTTACAGTTATGTCCTTTTGCAATTTTAAGGAGCTTTTTCTGGAGATACTGCCTCTCACACTGCTGGGACAGTAAGTATAGACTTCCTTTTTCCACCCTTTTTGTTTCAAATAACTTCACATGCTTTCACCTCCACTAATTGATGGCTACTCTTATGTTACTTTTGAAGACATCCATGCAAAAGTTTTCAGATTTTCAGCCAGAAAGGCAGAAGAAAAAAAACCATGATGAAACCCTGTATGTTTGTAACTGTATGCACCAAAAAGGAAGGGTGTGTAAAAATTTTCCCCTGATACCACGACACAACACAAGAACTTTTTTTAGAACAACATTCAGTTTGGCTTCAATCCCAAGAGGGAGTTCATCTGTTTCCTTCCAGTGACTTCAGTTATAATTTCCCAAAGCTGAACAGCAACAGCACAGCTTCTAGGCAGAATTTAAACAGCTGATACTGGGGTGTCTCATTGCTTTTTTGGAATTGCAATACCTTCAATTTTATTATGCAGACTGAGATTAGTATGTAAAAGAATGCTTACCATAGCAGAAACTATTATCTTTCATTATCTTATTATTGTGAAAGTACTATTTTGTAAATTATTTCCTGATGTTTATTAATAGGAACTCCTATGAATAATTCTGAGAATAACACTGACCTTTCTTCATCTTATCTGTTAAAAATGAACTTTGAACAATGTCTCTATGTTATAATAACGACATACAGTAACTGAATATGACACATATAACTGGTACCAGAAGCCTCAAGTCCAACTGCCTTTTCTCCTGCTTCATAAGTTTCATTACATTGCCCAGCTTACTGATTTGTGCATAAGGTTTTGAGTTATTCCTTCTTCTAAAAATAAAATACGTTTTTCTAAGTTTGGGCTCTCCTGTCACCCAGCATTTAAAGCCAGAGCACAGCTCTGGATGGTGAACCAGTGCTGCCAAACAAACTGCCACAGCTCCAAACTCAGCTTCAGCATGTAGAAAGCCAATTTATTCTCACTGGAGTTGTCCTGAACCCTCCATAAGTATCTTCTAAAGACATCTTGGCAGTGTCAGTAATAATTTTAAATTGCTAAAAACACGCTAAGTCTGCCTGAAGATCCACTATTCACCAGCTCTCGTCAAAGCAATTCTCCTTTTGTCCAGCAGACCGTGGAAACCCGCTCCATAGATTATTTATTTTAGTCCAAAGCTAGGCCCTCAAGCTATGATCAAGCCCAACCAAGCAGTGATCACAATAAATACTGTTTTACTGTCTCATACAGTAACAAGGCCTCTATTTCAGGGGGGAATTTGTGAGCTGTGTCAGCAAATGCAACTCAGTAAGGAGGCATATCACTGGTTATAAAACACCCTAGGCCAGATATCTGGTTGCAGTTGAGGAGCTCTGAGGTACCCGCTAAGAGATGACAGATTAAAGCCCTCTGTTTTCATCTGCACCCTGCCAAAATCCCAGCATAAGGTGGAGCACAAGCCGATGTGTAAAGCTGCATAGACCATAAGCAGAAACAGTTACTTATTTTATGTATTTAGTGAGGCAAAACAAATTTTGTCTATTTAGTGAGGCACTGAGGAGATCAAAACTGAGCTTCCCCACAAAAAGTAAAACAAATAACGGTATTATGTATGTGGTGGTGGAATATCTTTTTAGAAAATACAGTTACTGAACAGAATTAATTCTGTTCTAATCCAAACCATAACACAAACAAAGCACAACTGTTTTACTGTTGGTCGGGAGGGAGTGGGGTTGTGATGGTAATGATGTTGTGCATGCTCTGTGTAGAGTAACGTGCCAGCTGTTGCTCAAGGATCTGGGCATTTGGCTCAGGATGGGAAGGGAGAAGCTTGTTGTCCTGCGCATGGACACACATAGGTCACAGTGTCAGCCTGTACAAGGACCAGAGCTAGCTTCCCAGTTGTTCCAGCTTTTTCTGGGGGAGCAACGAAAGGAAAGATGCTAAGACAGAGGCCTAGGAGGTGCTTGAGGGAACACAAACAAAATGGAATTGCTGGATGCACTTAAGCTCATCCCACCGGTTCACAGGGAAATATGCCAATAAAAGGCTACAAGAAAAGTTTCTCTCATCTGACATTACTTTCTTACAAATATTTTTTTCATAAAGCAGTAGAAATAGAGATTTTTTTTAAAAATCAGCATAAGTAAATATATTGATCAGCCAAATTTGCTTCTTTCCATTTGAATGGGAAAAAAATTCTTATGTAAATACACTATTGAGCCTATTGCTTAATGGAAAAGACCAGTCTCAAAGGGCTAAATTCACAGAATCATTAGGGTTGGAAAGGACCCTCAAGATCATCTAGTCCTACCGATAGCCCTACACTACTTTTATCCTTAAATCATCCCCCGAAGAAACACATCTATCTTCTTCTTAAAATCCTCCAGGGGTGGGGACTCCACCACCTCCCTGGGCAGCCTATTCCAATACCTCACCACTCTTTCAGTAAAGAAATTCTTCCTAATATCTCATCTAAACCTACTCTGGCAGAACTTAAGCCCATTCCCTCTAGTCCTGTCACTAGTCACAAAGGAGAACAGGCCAACACCCGCCTCCCTAGAATGACCTTTCAAGTAGCTGAAGAGAGCGATAAGGTCTTCCCTCAGCCTCCTCCTCTCCAGGGTAAACTCCCTAAGCCTCTCCTCATAAGGCCTGTTCTCCAGACCCCTGATTAACTTAGTTGCCCTTCTCTGCACCCTCTCTAGTAGCTCAATGTCCTTCCTAAACTACAGTGCCCAAAACTGCACACAGTACTCGAGGTGTGGCCTCACCAGTGCCGAGTACAGTAGCAAGATCACCTCCCTGCTCCTGCTGGTCACACTATTCCTGATACAAGCCAGGATGCCATTGGCCTTCTTAGCCACCTGGGCATACTACTGGCTCATGTTCAGCCAGCTGTCAGTTGCCTGGAACAGATATCTCAATGCCATTTCAGACTTTAGGGTTATTTACCGTTATAATTCAGAGTTCCCCAAGTAGCTATAAAATCCTATATATAGGAAGCTGGATCTCATCTTAATTTGTCAGATAATTACAGGGGTAATTATTATATTATTAGAAATAAACCCAAAACCTTGCAATTCTCTTTGCTATTCCTTTCATTAGAAGTACACACAGATATATTTCTGTGTAAATGTTTCTATATACTTATATGCATATGTATATAGATATGCTGTAATTATCTGAAAAGGACCACAAAATATTCTGCTATAGTAACTGGAGCAAAATGGCTTTATTGGGCATTGATTCTTATCATTTGCTAAGTGACCTTTTTGTAAAATCAGAAATACAGGCAGACCTCCAGTCATGAATGGCATGTTGGAAGATAACTCATTCTCTTTTCTAGAGTCTATGAGAAAGAGTCAAATATATTTTAAGGTGTCCTAGAAGCCAGAGAAATCTCTGAATATTTTTCAATTCCCTCCTCCCTCTCCATGGAAAAACAGAGCCTGTAGATAAAGCATAGGTAGAAACAGGAACAAAATAACAAGGATATAACCAACACAGCATATTACAATACTCATTTTCTATTGGATATACAGAATATGATATGTATTTTCTATTACTATTAGATAATTATCAAAAACAAATGAAGGCAGCTTCATTGTTTTAATTATTTCAGGTAGATTTTGTTACAAAAGAGTTCTTTAAAATGAGTTAAGCCTTCTGACTTTCTCTACAGAGATTCTTTCTTTCCTATGTTACTTTATAATGGGTACCAGCAGCTGTAAACACAGCAGACACATCTCCTCCATCCAAACAAACATGGACACTGTGGGTAACTGAGCATTTCTGTACGTAAATAACACCAGAGGGTTGGTAAAACACTTCCTAGTTTCAAATGGAACTGTACTCCCTGTTTTTTTCTTCACCCCTCCTACAAAGCTATAGTGGCAAATAGTAATAGGTTATCCAAATGGCAGTCTTTTTTGTGAGGTGTCTGATGCTAGGTTCAGACACCACTGAAACAGGAGGGGATAATCAGGAGTAAATAATATAAAGCAAAACATTATTTCTAGAGAAAAGCTTAGTTTTCAGGAAAATTATTTTGTACTTTTAGACCTGAAGACAAAGTCCCATTGATTTCAGCTGAAATTCTGTATGTGTACACATTGAGAAACTGATTCCAATGGTCATTGTGTCAGTATTGTATGTCCAAACAATCCAGATGATTTTAGTAAGGAAAGCTGGCAAAGAGGAATTAAACCTGCCTTGGACTGCTTTGTCACAATGAATTCCTATACCTAGTCTGAAGGGTAATCAGATAGCATTAACCTTCCATAATAGTTCACTAACAACAGTCTATCTATCTAAATGAGTGACAACAGGTAGCATAATTTTTCATTGGCGTATTTTAACCTCAGAAAACCTTTTTGCATCACTCATAGAAATATAGTTTGGTACATATATGTATGTACTTGAATATAATAACAAGTGGACACATATTGTCCAAATATGTTAAATGGAGGAAAACATAAAAAAACCCTTTGTATTGTTTTCCAAATTTATATCATCTGAAATCCATAGAATATATACAGATAGCCAGCTTGCTTTAAGAAACACAAAACCATGATGCACCAAGTATCTTTACTATGATTTAGTAAATGGTATTTCATGATGGGACAGATGTGTACTAAGCTAAAACATTTTAAAACCTCTTATGGAAAACTACAATGAAGAAATGGCACAAAACCACAAAGGTATCTCTTCTTTATAGATAAATAACCTTTTGTCTTTCAGGAGATCAGGTATGTCATATTTTGAAATGGCTGACTATCATGTACAATTTGATGACTCCAGGCAATACTGCATGTGCTTGTACAATTCTTGATAACTAAACTGTTTCGAGTAGTTCTAGTATGTCATTCTAACTGTGCATTTTTCTAGCAGGATTTTAAAATGTAAATTAAAATTATGTGCAAATGTTACATTGAAACATGCTAGAGCACCTGAAAGTTTGCATTAAAATTTTTTAAAATTGTCTGTCAATGGTACAGAGATGATAAAACACTTTGCTCTTTTATGTTTAGTTACCTGGTGTCCCCGCCAGGCAGGGGGGTTGGAATTAGATGATCTTTGAGGTCCCTTCCAACTCTGACAATCCTGTGATTCTATGATCTTATGACCATTCAGCCTCATAATAACAAAATATAAGATTTCATACTTAAATAAAGAGACAGTCTGAATGAAGTCTTAATGGGCAGTGGACAGTACCACTGTCCTGAAAAGTTAAAGAAAGGTGTAAGAGGGAGGCAGAAACTCTTCTCTGAAAGACCACTTACACCTAAAAAGATAAAGTAGGTGAGAAGTTAAAGAGCACATGAAATAAACAAGGTGCCAAGATCAAAACCTTCAATAGAGGAATATGTTGTTAATTCTGATCAGGATTTTCCAAGCTTCTGAAGGAATTAAAGATCTGTTCTCACTACAGAAAAAGGCAAGTTTAGTGGCATCACTAGACATATAATTTCTGCTTAGTTTTCAGACAGGTGCATCTTTCAACTTACGCCTAATACAATTAGATGTTTAGTGGTGTCTAGAAGTGATGAGAGTGTTTTTTACAACACTGTGTACTGTGACTGTTGGTTATTTGTCAGGCAATTTGAACAAAAATGCTATGTCTTGATCTGTTAATTCTCAAAGGTTACAAAGCCTTCTGGAAAAAAGTTTCCAGCTTTCCAAGAATCAGAATTAACTAAAATTCAGGGCTAAACTATGAAAGACTCCCCAAAATTTTGGGTCACATCCATCAAGAAAATAGAGATTATCATCAGAGAAACAAAAGACGGAAAAAACTAAGATAGCAGAATAAATGACAATTTCTTGCTTCACTAAGAAGTTAAATTATATCCTAATGATATCCTAATTTTGGAAAGCAAAATAATATTTTGGAGGACAAAAGGAGTAAAAGTTCAAACACAACATTTCATTTGATCTGAAACTTAAAAAACTCTGTTAAGGTGAAATCAATAAAAGGCCTTAAACCTCTAAAGTTGCTGCTATTTTGGTTAGCATTCAGAGTTTTAATCCAAAAAACTAGTCTGTCAAAGGAATTTAAAATTTTAGAAGGGCCTAAGTTTGTAGGGGTCCTTGTGGTAACAAAGCATTTCAGGTTCTCAAAAATTTTGAATACGCTTTCTATAAAACAAATAATTATTTATGCAAGCAAACGCAGTAAAGCTGAAAATGGCAAAGTATTTCACAAATCATTTTATTGCTATCACATCTGATCTGACTGTAACCAATATTTTACACAATGCTGTCACAGAAAAGTCATTCTCAGCACCTAGGATTCCTCACCAAATGGACAAGGTCTTAAAGCTTTTTCATAGTTTTCATCTTCTCAATTGTTCTCTAAATTTCAGGCATCTGCCTGACTAAGACAAACAAAATCAGAGACATAAGCCATGGCTTCCTCACAAAGCAGGGGACCTGGAGCATTTTTAAAAGCCACAGCAAACTATTTACTAACAGAAATAAGCCACACTTGGTCCTTCCAAACTTATCATGAAGGGATTGATTTTTTAGAAGTGTAACATTTCATGTTACCATAATGCTTTCTTACCTTACATCCCAGCCAGAGTTTAATTGCATGTACCACACAGGTTTTCCCAGGTGTTCATAGCTGTAGGGATGGTTTTCAATCATCCATCCATAAGATAAATCAATACTAGGACAAATTAATACTATCATTCTGTAGAATTGGGGGAAACAGAATATTTAGATAAAAGTTCACTCATAGTTTGGCTAAATCAAAGTGATCATATTCCTGTTACAAGTACACGGTATTGTGTGTATAAGCATTAACCTTTCCCCTGTTTTTTTCACTTGTAATACTACCACTCCTAAATAGACCATTTTATCCTCATAAGAAAAACTCTGTCAGGAAATAATTTAAGATTAGTATTAATAATGTGCATTATAAACAATATTTGATCAATCCCCACATGGATTTACATTTGGATAAGCAATTGGAACACTGAATTCACTTCTGTGGAACAAAATTAATTAAGAAGTTCTTTCTTTTCAGTGTTTTAGATCTAGTGTGTCTGTATTAAAATATTAATAAAGAATGTAATCCTTTTCTACCACTGACTTTCAAACACTTATTGGTTCTGAAGCAATTGAAATTAAATACAAATGTAGATTGACATAACAGAAACTGAATTCCCTCCATGAAAGTCTGCAAGACTTCTCTCTGTACCCTTTTTCAGAAGTGCAGTGGACTTCTTTCATGTGTCACAGTGCTTTTATATGCCCTTTTTCTGATGTTTTGCAGCACACTCTCCAGGTAAGACCTCTCTTAGAAAGCTCAGAAGACTTATTCTTGAGCAAGGAGATGCTCACTTCTTTCCTGTAGTGTATCTACTTGCTACACCACTGAACTGGACCACAACTGTCAGGAGCCAAGCTGACTAATGTGATACTGACCGTGACACTATTCAGGGCTGCTGAGGGTAATTTGGATTCATCAAGGTGTCAGTTAGCACAAGAGCATGTGGTTTTACCACAATTTGCTCTCACAGTATGGTATGTAATTTGTCCTTGTCTGCAGCCTTGCAGTTGAGTCATCTCTTCTCAGCTTTGCTACAGCTACATTGTACCTTGTATACTGTAACTCATATAGAAGGAAAAGCAACAGAGACTGATTAGCTTCCTTGTCTGAGTACCACAGTTTAGTAAACTCCAAAACTATGTTTCAGTTCTCAGAAAATCCCTAGGAGGTGTCAAGCCCATTCTCAGGGATTAAACAGCAGTCAAAGCTTGTTGGACCTGATTTTTATAACTATTTAAAACTCTTTGAGGACAATTATTAGATGAACAGAATGAAGCACAGAGATTGATTTTATTTTCTCAGTCTAAAGCAAGTGGGTTACTTGAGCAACCGCCTTCTAAAGTATTTATTCACCATCTGTGAGTCCTATGTTGCAGTCCCCCCGGATTTCCTAGTTTAATTTGGAAAAATGGATCTCTAGACAAGGAAAATAAAGGCAGTTCCTTATGGAAGACACTTATATAATGAAATGGAACCCCAATAATCAAACAGTTCTCAAGGGATACTCAAAAACTAGTTGATCAGCTTTCTCAATTATTTATCATTACTCAGAATAAGCAGTGAATGATGTAGGACCTTTACTAAACAAATCTTGGCAGAGTTCTTTTCTACTCCCAGCTTCCCAGCATACAATTAGGAAGCTGGCTTATTACATTTCCTAGTTATCCAAACTCAATATTTCATCCATAGCTTGTAAAAGCTGGATGACATAGCCAACAAAACGAAGAGCAAAGGACTGCCTGATAAAACAAGATAGTTAGCTTTGTATGATTTCTATAACCAACTGCTAAAACAGAATGTCTGTTTCTGTGTTTGTTGGTAAAGACCAGAAAACAGTATCAACTTTCGGCTTCTGCTGCAGCCTCAATTTCTCCACACCATAATTAGCAATTTTAGTACTTCCTGTAAATTCAGATTCCAACATGAACTATTATCAGCTGCATGTCTACAGAGCCAAATGGATTTGCATCTATTCAAAACAGATGGAAATACAAAACCTAAAAGCATAAAAGCTATTTCCAGACCAGTTGTTCTTCCTCATACTGCATCCACATATACTACTTGGTCAAGACGGTTGTAGCATGTTTGGACAAGTTTGGCTTTTGAGGTATTGAAACAAGCATTTTTGTGATAAATTGAATTTGTTACTATTTGGCTATGTTGGTGCATTGGTATAAGGTGGCTAAATTTAACTTCCAGATTTTGAATTAAGTATTTGTTCTAGAAATTTAATTTGAATTATATTATTATAGTCAGAGTAACACCTCCTCCTTTTTCCCTTGGAAAACTCTACACCTACAGTTTCCCCACAACATATTTAATTTACAGTCTTCAATTTTTCCTCATTGTGACTAACCAGATAACATCTGCCATTCCATGATACTACCTACTATAAATGGAGTGTACATTTAATCTCTCATTTTATACAACACAAGCCATATGCAGTGATACACCAGTAAGCCATTACACCATAAACTTGAAACAGATGAAATCTTCTATTCAAAAAGTTATATGTTTGCTGTCAATAGCAACTGAAGTTTAGGTTTGGCTAATTAAAGATCAATTCTGTCTGAAGACTTTAAGAACTGTGGGAGTTTCAGGTTACATGAGGATTTGACTGCACAATATAAAATCCATTGTAGGTTTCATAATAACACACCCTACACTCTTCTTATCTTTTCAAAGACCCATTCATTAATAGCAAAATAGAAATTAGGTTTTCCATGAGAAATTGTAAAACTGCTGTTTAGCCTTTACTACAATAACATTCACTAAAACTCTTCCACAGTTTACTAAGCCTCCTGTTTCATTTGGTCTACATATTAACTTTCTACCTAATAAGATATTCCATTCTGAAGAATATCCAAAGCATATTTGCATCTGAAAGATAAATCAATTATGTTTTCAAACATTCAAGCATCTGTGCAAACACCATGAAAAAGACAGTATGTTTACCTTAAGACAACTAGTACCTTCTGGCACTCTTCTATTACAGTGTGAGAGAGAAGCCAGACTTGCTTTATCATCCATTTTAGCTTCTGACTCAGGTTTGTATTCACGAAAACATCTTAGATGAGATACAGTACTCCGGATTGCATTGTATTTATTTTTGACCTTTCCAAAAGCTGAGGGGTTTGTATTCAAGGACTTCTACCTGAAAACATCAGTACTAAAACTACTAGAAGAATGTCTAGAGCCTTTGCATTGATTATTTTAACTGTAATTAGTTATCATCTTGTATATGTCATCATAAAGTGAGAATCCTCTGGTCTGATCAGCGAATATTTAAAAGTGATGTTAATTCTAGTTCATAAATTTTGATAGATGTCTACGAAGTAGTTCTGGATGTACCTGGTGATATCACTTTAACAGCTCACAACTCCGTCAGACAGAGCAAGACTGACTGCTAACATTTTACTTTTTGTTTTCTCCTTCATGTTAGTTTATACAAATAGATAAAGTTGTATCGGACTTCTGCAGGATAATTACTTCATAATACAGTTATCCTGTAAATGTTTAAGTGTTTTGTAAAACATTTTTTTTTGATTTTGTTTTAAAAATATGTTTTATAATAATTAAAAGACCCCCACCTGCTTCTTAAAGGAAATCATAGACAATTTTTCCATTTATATTTAAAGAAAGTTTATTTAGAACAAAAGTAATATTCATAAATTGCCCTTCAACGTAGTCTTCTAAGGCTTAATCTGGGTAAAATATATTGTTAAAAATCTATTGTTCAAGAAACACACTACCATAAAAGTATTATTTTTTCGAGTTTGAGAAAATAATTGTATGAATACTTTTAAATAAGATATTTAACTAGTATGATAGGAAGTATTGTGAAATACTTATCTGAGCCCACAAGAAATGTAGTAACAGCTCATCTGTTGCTTCATCTATTTTTGTTGGCCTAGAAGCTTGAAAACTAAGTGGAAGGTTAGCTGAAAAATTAAAGGGAGATTACATGACCAGTACTCATTCTATATACTAGGTAACACTAGTTCATTGAAATACTGCAGTTTGAAGTCTTGTCATATGAAGAGGGCTGAAAGTCATAAGACACCCATTATTATTGTTAAATCTACTGAATATTTTTTCAGTTACTATTATCTCCTAAATTTACTAGAAGCCATCAGAGAGCTTCTTTATTGATTTCAAAAGACTTTGGGTTCAAAATCAGTTTTCATCTGTTGGAAACGCACCTGAATATAAGGTGGGAAATTGCTTCACTCAATCTTTTGACATAATAACTTCTACATCCTCTTCTCTCTCAGTGTCAACACTGGTCCAGGAGGTTCAGATACACATTGCCACTATACACAATGTGTATAATAACTGTAGATTGCCATTTTCCAAGGCACCAGGGCTAGCTGTTAGAATGAACTTTGTCAATAAAAAAGTTATTAAATAGCAGTAATAATAGTAATAACTCAGGAAAGGACCCAGGTAATTACAGGCCAGTCAACCTCACTTCCATCTCTGGAAAGATGGAGCAGCTCATTCTGGAGGTCATCTCTAAGCACATGGGAGAAAAGAAGATTATCAGGAGAAGTCAGCAAGGATTCAGAAAAGCAAAATCATGTATGACCTTCTACGATAGTGTAATTAGCTGAGTAGATGAGGAGAAAGCAGTAGATATTGTCTGCTTGGACTTCAGCAAGGCTTTTGACACTGTCTCACATAACATACTCATAGGCAAGCTTAGGAAGTGTGGGTTAGAGGAGTGGACAGTGATGTAGATTCAGAACTAGCTGAATGACAGAGCTCAGAAGGCTGTGATCAGCAGCGCAGAATCTAATTGAAGGCCTCTAGCCGTTGGTGTTCCCCAGGGGTCAGAACTGGGTCCAGTCTTGTACAACATCTTTGTCAATGACCTGGATGAAGGGGTGGAGTGTTTTCTCAGCAAGCTTTCTGATTACACAAAAGTGGGAGTAGTGGCCAGCAAAACATCAGGCTATGCTACCATACAGCAAAATGAGGACGAACTAAAGAGTTGGACAAGGAGGAATCTAACGAAGTTCAACAAGGGCAAGTGAAGAGTCCTGCATCTAGGGAGGAATAATCCCATGCACAAGTACAGGTTAAGGGTTGATCTGCTGGAAAATATCTCCTCAGAGAAACACCTGGGAGTCCTGGTGGACAACAAGTTATCCATGAGCCAGAAATGGGCCCTTGAAGGCAAGAAGGCCAGTGGTATCCTGGGATGGATTAAGAAGAGTGTGATGAGCAGGTTGCAGGAGGTTCTCCACCCTCTCTGTTCTGCTCTAGTGAGACCACATCCAGAGTATTGTGTCCAGTTTTTGGCTCCCCAGTTCAAGAGAGACAAGGAACTGTTGGAGAGAATCCAGTGGAGGCTACAAAGATGCTGAGGGGAATGGAATATCTCTCTTACATGGAAAAGCTGAAGGACCTGGAGCTGCTTAGCCTGGAGAAGAGAAGCTTGAAAGGGGATCTTTACAATGTTTATCAATATCTAAAGGGTGTCTGTCAAGACGATGGGGCCATTTTCTTTTCAGTGATGTTAGTGATAAGATGGAGGGCAATGGGCACAAATAGTAAATTCCACCTAAATATAAGGAAAATTTTTTTTTCCTTTGAGGGTGATGGAGCTCTGAACAGGTTGCCTGGAGACTTTGTAGAGTCTCCTTCTCTGGAGACTTTCAAAAACTGTCTAGATGTGATCCTATGCAACCAACTCTATGTGAACCTGCTTTAGCAGGGAGTTAGACTAGATGAACCCCAAAGGTCTCTTCCAACCCTTACCATTCTGTGATTCTGACAAAGAAGGAAACAAAGAAATAAATAAGTAAGGAAAGAAGCAAAGGAAAAAAAAAAAAGGAAGAATTTTGATAATAAGAAAGAATTTTGTTTTATGCAGAGATATTTTAGAAATGTTCAAAATTACAGTTAACTGAAGTTGGCCCAGGGCCATGTACTTATTGTCTTGTGTAAGTCTATGTAAGCCTTTGAATACCATTTTTATAAATACCAGGTTTCCTGGACAAGTGGAAAGAAATACTAGTCTCTGGAGTGCTTAATGTTCTCATCTTTTCTAATAACATCTTCATCAACTCATTAATTCTCAAGAAAATTCTTGCATCTTACCTTCTTGTGTGGGGAGCATGGTGCCACAACACCAGTCATGAAAACTGGCAAGCTTGGAAGGAGTACATGTTAGTACTACTTAATTGTTTGGGAGCTTTATAAGACCTGAAACAATTTAATGAATTGTAAGTTTCAAGTGAGTATATTTCTGGTGGCCACAATATTTGAATATAATGAATAACTTAATCTAAAAGTTTGATATGTGATACAATGCAAAAATTATGGGCAACTTCAGACATATACTTAAACAAGTAAAGCCTAGGAGTTCAGAAAAGAGATTCTCTCTCTCTGTTTTGAGAAAGGACAGACAAAAGCGAATAATATAAGGAATTACCACTGCTAAGGCAAAATGACCTCTTTCTAAAGCTAAGAGGCATTTCAGGACAACATAGAAGCATTGAACGCCTATACAAATCCATACTTGCTGAGTGAATACATTTATTTTGCTTCTGTCAAAAAAACCTCACAGTATCACAGAATAGCCCAAGTTGGAAGAGACCCACAAGGGTCATTGAGTCCAACTCCTTTTTAGGCACAGAACAACCCCAAAGTCACACGATGTGTCTAAGAGCATTATCCAAGTGCTTCTTAAACTCCATGAGAGTTGGTTCCATGACAGCCTCCGTGGGGAGCCTATTCCAATGCTCCACCACTCTCTGGGTAAAGAAGCTCTTCCTAAGGTCCAACTTGAACTTCTCCTGGCACAGCTTCTTGGCATTCCTCCTGGTCCTGTCACTGGTCACCAGAGAGAAGAGGTCAGCACCCACCCCTTCCTCTCTAGTGAGGAAGCTACAAACTGCAATGAGGTCTGCTTCAGTCTCCTCCAGGCTGAACAGACCAAGTGATTTCAGCCTTTCCTCGTATGACTTCCCCTCCAAGCCCTTCACCATCTTTGTGGCCCTCCTCTGGACCCTCTCTAACAACTTCATATCCCTCTTGTATTGTGTTGTGTCAAGAAAAGTTGTAACATGAATTTCTACTTATTTGGATAGGAGGTACATAGTAAGGATCCTTTGAAATGAGTTAAGTATGTCTGACACTGCATAGCAGGCACAGGCAAATCTGACACCTTAACCTAACAAGTATCTCAAGCACTAAGTTTGCTGCCAGGCAGTTTAACCAGCCTAAATGCAGGGTACAATTACAGAATCACACAGAATCACAGAATCATTAAGGTTGGAAAGGACCCTCAAGATCATCTAGTCCAACCGATAGCCCTACACTACTTTTATCCTTAAATCATCCCCTGAAGAACCACATCTATCCTCTTCTTAAAAACCTCCAGGGATGCTAAATTCACCACCTCCCTGGGCAGAATATTCCAATATCTCACCACTCTTTCAGTAAAGAAATTCTTCCTAATATCCAATCTAAATTGGATAATCAAATACAATCTAAATTGGCAAGGATCTCCAAAATTTTTCAAGGTGAAATTCAGTAAAAATATGGTAGCTTTTTGTGTGGTTCTAGATTCACATCATCTTTCCTACTGTGACCACTGGGCTGCTTTCACTGCTTACCCCAGTCATTTCTCCCAGGAACAGTATGGGCTCAGCAGAGCTTTTAAGACTGAAATTTATCTTCCAATGTATTCCATTGAGTGAGTAAATCCCAAGGAACCATTTCTAAGTGATGAGTGTTTTTCTTTGTGACTGTGTAAAGCTAAGGACACCCCCACAGCTGAGACTTTCTTCAGTTGCTTCTTCAGGCTATTTGTCAGGGCACAAATAGGATGACACTCCTCAAAGGCTTCATCACTCTGCAGCAGAAGACCTTAACAGAACTTTTATAAGTGATCAATTCTTTGGTCATCTACAGTAAACATGTATGTCCGAGGCCCCCACTGTAAACATTGTTATATGGTGGCCACTGAAGGAGAGGTTAGAGATGCTCTTAAAGGGGATGTTGTTTGGTCCAGGGCCTCACAGATATTGTGTGGGTGTCAAACACAGTCTAGGTGTGCAATGACCTGGATCTCTGGAAACCACAATTAAGCAAAACACCATTCAGTTAACATGTATACAGCAAATAATAGCAAGTAGTGGCAAGGAACATGCTGTGGTCTTCAGACAGGCCCGGTGAGGTTCTCTCCCTTGCTTCATATTAGCAATTATGATGAACTCCATAAAGGTGGGGTTGAACAGTGGAGGTGTCTTCTGCCTTCTACTCCATTCTTCTTTTCTTTTCACTCTGTAAGTTATGGCCAGAAGCTGCATAGGATTCTCCTTATGAAGAAAGTTCAAGAACCTCCTGGCTTGTTTTGAGCAATGGGAGAAGTACCCCAATCCCCCCCCCTACTAAAAAGGTTGTTGTTGGTTTAGTTAAAGATGACTTTGGTCAACTGTATAAGAATAATATTGCAGGAGCTAGAAAAGCTCACCTAGTCAATGGCCTTAAACCGGGATGTAGTTGTCAAGAACTATCACAAAGCATAGTTGTGGGCATGTGCCAGTACAAAACATATCTCTCTACAGCAATGATCTACACGATTGGCTGCCGGTAATGANGATTGATAGGAGGCTAAACATGAGCCAGCAGTGTGCCCAGGTGGCTAAGAAGGCCAATGGCATCCTGGCTTGTATCAGGAATTGTGTGACCAGCAGGAGCAGGGAGGTGATCTTGCCACTGTACTTGGCACTGGTGAGGCCACACCTTGAGTACTGTGTGCAGTTTTGGGCACCGCAGTATAGGAAGGACATTGAGGTACTGGAGAGGGTGCAGAGAAGGGCAACCAAGTTAATCAGGGGTCTGGAGAACAGGCCTTATGAGGAGAGGCTTAGGGAGCTGGGGTTGTTTAGCCTGGAGAAGAGGAGGCTGAGGGGAGACCTTATCACTCTCTTCAGCTACTTGAAAGGTCATTCTAGGGAGGCGGGTGTTGGCCTCTTCTCCTTTGTGACTAGTGACAGAACTAGAGGGAATGGGCTTAAGTTGTGCCAGGGTAGGTTTAGATGAGATATTAGGAAGAATTTCTATACTGAAAGAGTGGTGAGGTATTGGATTAGGCTGCCCAAGGAGGTGGTGAATTCAGCATCCCTGGAGGTTTTTAAGAAGAGGATAGATGTGATTCTTCGGGGGATGATTTAAGGATAAAAGTAGTGTAGGGCTATCGGTTGGACTAGATGATCTTGAGGGTCCTTTCCAACCATAATGACTCCGTGATTCTGTGCTTCTGTGAACATCATACAGCAAGTCAGAAACTGCATGCTTTGCTGTGCTGCAGAGACAGATGAGAGTAGCAGGAGGGAATGGTGATACCACCAGCTATTATAAAACTTTGCATGTAAATTCAAAGTAAGCTTATCAAGGGTTCTCCACAGTAGAACTTCCACAGCTTGATTGTAAAATTATTCTGTATGTTGGGTTGAAACGCTAAAGGCCAGGCATTCCCATATATTACCCATGGAGACTTTGTTGTCACTCAATGCAGCAAGTACAGTGGGGAGGGGTGGGGAATAATGGAGTTTGCCCTCAAAGGCACCAGAAACTTTCTGTTCTAGGCAGTCCTCTAAGAAATTATACCTATCAGTTAGCTGAGCTTGCTTACTTCTGTCTCAATCAGGGCTGTTAAGAGTACAAACAAACCACCTGTGATGACAGCACTTTTTGGCTCACCATGTCCCTAAAGAAGCTTCACCAAGCTCTCACGTCTTTGCAGAGGTGTTCTGATGACCCTGTTCAGTTTCAGGCCTTTTCTTCCCACCCCTTTTCCAGAAGGAAAGCCAGAGGCTGGCAAGGAGCTCCCTCAACCACTCTCCTCTACTCTTATTAAACCCAGATAATTTTAAGCTCTTTCTTCAAGTTTGAAATATCTTACAAATATTGCTGAAAGATGCCATCAGTAATCATTAATACTTCAAGAATCACATTGTTACATAGAGTAAAGCCACTGAGCACTAACATTGAAGGGTAAGATGAAAACTAAACAGCCAGCTGTAATGTCTCATTGTGAATGATTCCTCTACATCTTACCCTGTACGTAAAAGGCTGCTCAGCTTGGCAAAAAGCTGAGAGGCCAGTTTCAGACACTGAGTCATTGAGTGGACAATCAGATACAGAGCATTAAGAAAGTTAATTTACAAAGGATTGTATGGTAACATAGGTGAAAACATGCATTCCTATAAATTGTGTCCTTCTTGGTGTACTATGTGAAATATTAGTCTAATTTAAGGCAAACTGAGTGTTCTTGGCTGCAAAAGGGAAAGCACACAGGGGCAATAATACTCAGTTTGGGAAGAGAACACACAAAGTTTCCAACCTTCTGATACCCAAAAAATGTAGATACCATTTTTTTTTCTCTTTAGTCAGAAAAAGGGAAAAGTGAATGCATAGAGAAGGCATTCTTACATTGCACAGCAGCATCAAAGTTGCAGGCTCTTAACAGATATGTAGATAAAGCTAAATGGGATCACTGTGACCGTCTTTTCTGGCTTCTTCTCCTACATAACAGGACTCTGCTAAATTAATGCCTCTTTGAACCAGAAGTAGTCTTTTAGAAAAGCTGCCAATCTTCATTTCTATTTTCCACTGATAGAAAATTCGCTACTGCTATGAGAAAGTTCATTTAGAGCCACTATTGAAAATGTGCTTTCCATTTGGAGCTGAGGTTCCCTAGCTGTAAGCTTTTAGCGAGTGACTGCTATTTTGCCCTTGTCTGCTTTATTGAAAACCTCTATTTTGAAATTCCTCTTTCCCATACTGATACTTCAAGGTTATGAACAAGTTGTTTCCTTTTAAGTTTTATTTTCAGCTCAAGGATTTTTTCGTTATAAGGTATACTGCCCATCCTTTAGTTATTTCATCACTCAGAGCCCATTTATATTTTTTTTCCAGATCTTTCTTCAATCAAAATATCAAGGAATTCTCTAATATTCTATGTTTCTATATAGTTTATGTAGGAACAGCCAAGGCGAAGCAGATAATATACCTATTATTCAAAACTCCAATGTTTATGCATTCTTATACTGTCAGTCCTCTCTGCTATCTATTAGGAGTTCAAGATTAGCAGTATAATTACCACAGTCCCAAGTTTTTTATAGACTTTCAAAACAAAATCCTTTAAGATCTACAGGTTTTCCACATAGATGGCCTTACACTTGGTCACACAGAAGCACAGCCTACTTGGAATTTAAAAAGACAATCCAGATCATTGTATGCAAGTTACTCTATATTTGCTGTCCCCTACAGATTTTTTTCTGGAAACTGGCTTAGCAATAGTATTTTCTTTGATACTGCTGTTGAAAATGTAAGATGAGGTGAGGCTAAGAAGAATAATTTTTTTACAGAAAATTGTAACAGGATTGCTGTCTTTACCAACTAACTAAACACCAGCCAACAAAGGAAGTGTCATGATTGCTTGAAAGGCATAATTTCCATAGTCATCGTTCACTGGAAGTAATTATGTATGTAATATGTTATTAATTGAATCCAATCCAAGTCATTCCATTATTTTACCTAGATCAATGTCATACTGACAAGCCAGTAATTATCCAGGTCATCCCATTTACTTTTTAAAGTTATTGATATATTAGCTTTCCTTCAGTCTTTTAGAATTCTCAGGTTTCTGCAAGACTTTTTTGAAATTGAAATGAACAATCCAGAGAGATAGGTAGTCAGATATTTATAAAATTTAAAGGTGCAAATCATTAAGGGTGTACAGATTTAAAACACTGAACTTTAATAATTTTTTAATGGGTTTTTGGACCAACCTTAAAATGGAAAATGATGTCTTCCTCCTTTGTGTTGGGTTTTTGTGGCAAGGCTTTGGTAGTGAGAGGGCTATAGAATCATAGAACAGTTTGGGTTGGAAGGGATCTTAAGGATCATCTAGTTCCAAACCCCTTGACATACACAGGCACACCTACTACTACACCAGGTTGCTGAAGACATCATCCAACCTGTCTATGAACAATGCCAGGGAGGGAACATTCACAGCTTCTCTGGGCAACCTGTTCTACTGTCTCATAACCCTCACCATAAAGAATTTCTTCCTAATATCAAATCTAAACTTAGCCTTTCTCAGTTTAAAACCATTGCCCCTCATCCTATCACTACACTCCCAGATTCAGATTTCCTCCCCATCTTTCCTGTAGGTCCCCTTTAAGTACTGGAAGGCAAGTATAGGCAAGTATGGGCTTATAGACCTCCTATAAGGTCTTCCTGGAGCTTTCTCTTCTCCCCGTTGCATAACCTTGACTCTCTCAGACTGTCCTTATAGGAGAGGAGCTCCAGCACTATAAACATCTTGTAGCCCTCCTTTGGACCTACTCAAACTAATCCAAGTTTTTCTGATGATGGGGACCCCAGAGCTGAGCACAGAACTTCAGGTGGGATCTCACCAGAGCAGAGTAGAGGGAGAAAACCACCTCCACCAAACTGCTAGCTGCTTCTTTTATGCAGCCCAGGATATGACTGACTTTCTGGGCTGTGAGTGCACATTGCTGGCTCGTATTCATTTTTTGTCTGTGTGTGGCATAGTCTTAATGCATTTAAAATTATACACACAATCTACTGAACCTGCAATCTTATAGATATTTTTCTTTAAATTTCTTTTGCAGACAAAGTTACCTTAACCTTGATAGTCAACTTTCGCACACCCCAGAACTTTAAAGCAGACAGGAAGAATGTAGTCATTCATTCAAAATAATTAATGTGTTGCTGTGGGGAATTTGTTTTTGTCATTTGAGGTTACATGGAAAATAGATGTGACCTGTTACATCATTCAATAAAATGCAAGTCAGAGAAATGAATCCTGGTACTGGATGCAGGAACTTATGGATCAGGATCAAGGACAGAACAGACAGAGTTTTCCTCAGAGGCTGTCCATTAAAGAAGACAGCATGAGAAAAAAGAGCTGCCCCTCAGTTTTATCTCGAATATGATGTGTATGGGATGGAATACTTAGTTGGTCAGTTTAGAGTCACTTCTCCTTTCTGCTCCTTCCTGTAGGTGCAGCCTGCACTCTGCACCCCCCAGCGCAAGACACAAGAGTAAGCAGTGAACTTGCTTTGCATACCAACCCCTGGTAGTAAATCTAACCATGAGGCCTCATCACTGCTAGAAGCAGGCACTGTCTGCAAAAACGTATTAGTTTCAGAAAGTGCAGTTTCTCAGAGGAGCTTCAGCTAAAAAGTAAAATCGCCGAAAAGAATTGGTTCTGTTCTAAACCAAACCAGGACAAATGCAAATGAAATGCCTAACTGAAGAAAGAGTTATAGGAAGACTGTATAGGAAAGTCTCTAGATTTGAATGGGAACTTGAGAGAAGAAGTAAATTTCATATATCCCACATTAAAGCTATTTTGTAATATGATGACTAGTCTCTACAGTTGTCTATGTACAGCTTCCAAGGTAGTTTTAATAGAAAGAAGACATTTCTTACAGCAATAGCCTTTAGTGACCAAAGAAGGTAATCCCTGATATTGCTAGGTTTTGTGATCTATTCTGTGTTATTACCTAGAAACAGGGCCTGAGACTCACTGATTTGATTCTTTAAAAGAGAAATAAAACCATGTGGAGAAAGGATGGTTTGCTAGTTAGACTACTGGACTATCAGCTCCTCTTCCAGTCATTGCCAGAGTATAAGGACAATATCCTCTTCCCTCTCTCATAACTTGAATCAAAAAACAGTCAGGATTTTCACAATATTAAATAGCACTGTCAGCTACATAGACATAAAACTCCACCACAAATATGATCTCCAACACTGCCATTCCAAAAAAAAAAAAAAAATTGGCTTATGATGTAGATAAGGATGCATTGTATTTTAAAACAGATATTTTCCTGGACTTTCTAAGCCTTGCTCATTCTTTTATTCAGCCAAAAGTGTAAAGTTTGAAAGAAATTTGGAAATGACTCCATCAACTTATGGAAAAGATAAGTCATTTTAGACACAGGAATTAATAAAAATATTAATAAGAAATAATTGTAATTCATACCCACGGAACACCAAGAGGAATATATAAATATTGCTCTCCTTTAAATTTTATTTGCCACTTAGCTTCCTGAAATCTCTGTACTTTTGAAATATTGAAAATAAAAAAAATGGGAAAACTCCAAAGAACATGAAATTTAGGAACAAGATTTTAGTAGTAACTGTAGTCTTCCTCTCTATAAACACCAGCCTTAAGAATAAAGAAACAAAGGCAATGCACAGAGAAATAAATGGCTGTACTCCAAGCAAAATATTTTCTGTCAGTAGATACAGATGAAAACATTCAAATGTAAGTAAAATATTTAGCTAATGTTTGTATCATCTCACAGGATGTCTTACATATCTATGTATTGTGTTCAATGTTAACTGCATCTCAGAATAAATTGGGACCCAGTTCTTCAATATTCTTTTGTGTGGAAAGTGTAACTTTGTACCATAAAACAAGAGAGATCTACAGGACTGCATGTAGTTCAGGAGCTACTGACCATAAGTAACACCAAATCAAGAAGTCTGTAGGAAAGCATATGGCCAAATCACTTTCTGTTGTGAAACTTGTTTCCTCCCACTGAGTCTGTCCACCTTAACAGAATTCAATCTGGATGCTTTGGATTCATTTTGCTTTTTCCTAAGCAGCTTTAGAGCCACAGTAAAGTAGTACAATATGGGTACTTCACACTGCTTCTGCTTGGCTAGACTATATTTTTCATGATGTATCACAGCAAGTTTATCCACAGAGGAATACTTCCAGCTAAAGTACATTTCCCTGGCAGTTGAGAAGTACAATTTTTAAAGTATGAGGCAGCTGTGTTTCTTTTCCTCTAAGCCACAATACTGGTTTAGGTGGATGCAAAATAAGCCTGAGTCCATTCAAAATGAAACATGCCTTAACTGCTGAATTGACCCTTCTTGAATATGTTTGTTCTCTGGAAAGTTTTGCAACTTAGATTTTCCATGTGAAAGAAAGTAGAATATCAGATGTCTCACAGAGCTAAAATCTCATTTTCAGGTCTACCAGAGAAGGTATCCTTGTCTTAAGATAAAATGAAACTTAATATGTGTGTTGTTTTTGATCACAGAGGGTAACTGCCATAGCTGCTTTTCCCCCCATACATAACACATAATGTGTGAAGCTCCTTTTGTTCACCATGTAAGAGTGCTGGAACACAGCAAAAAAATGTTCATTTTCCCAGTTTTAAATACCAGCTTTCATTGCTAGTGTAGCTATGCAAGTTAGAATGGCTAGAACAGAATGAAGCAGACAAAATGTTGAATTCTATTTATCTGATGAAAATACATGCTTTCGCACTACTTATTTTACACATTGAGACTTCCAATGGGTAAAAATCAGCTTAAATGGAGAGAAGTTAAATGGAACTGTGTCGGTGCTCATGGGGGTCTGTGTCATATACAATAAGCCTTGCATTGCTCTGATGTTCTGTGCAAAGCCTGGTGATAATCAGTACCACCTTTATGTTCAGACCTGGAAAAAAGAAAAAATCTCTGTTCTCACCCCATTCAATACCACCAAACCAACCCTTGCCTCTCTAAAAAAAAAAAACATCAGTAGCCTTTGATATTACAGCAGTTCACTGAGGGGCAATGTCTTCAAAAATTCCTTATTTGTGAGAACAGGTTCACATTACGAGCTCCTGCTGGCACCATCTGGCCCAAAGTTACAGGGAAAATCCAAAGAATACACATAGAATGAGTGCATTTTAAATGAAACAACAGTTGTTGAGGGTTGTGTTGGGAAGTGCTGTATGTCTTGAAGTGATCTTGGGGGATAATATGACTGTGTGTCTGTGTGTGTGTGTGTGTGAGGGTGGTCTCTTTAGGGAAAGATGCCAAATACAAGTCCATAGTCCCACAAGACACTTTAGCTATTTTAGTGATACACAACTTGACAGATAAGCTATTTAAATCTATAAAATGGTTTTCTATTACTATGCCATATTGCTATACTTGTTTCCAGACAGAGAGAATTGAACTATTTTAGTCTAAAATATCTAAGACAAATAAAACCACTTCTCCTAGAAATATACTATTTGACATAAAAGATTCATTAATTCCAGTAAAAGATATAGTAAAGTATCATAAACCCCCCCATTTCTATTATTTTGGTGTTTTCTTTCATAAAAATCTACTAAAGTGGGGAATATTCCAAAACATGTTAAAAAAAGTAGTAAAATGTATTTGTGCACTTAAAGTCTTTCTTTTGCATGTATGTATACACACAAAGAATGTAAACATATGCTAAGTAACCCTACTGAGTGACACCAAACTATAACATCATCTCAGAGTGCAGGCAACAGAAAATATTTTGTGACTATCTCAGCAGCTAGAAACCATGAGTCAGGGTTTTCTGTGTTACAACTCTTGTTTTTGACTAGTCCTTAAGACTAAAGGCTTAAGATAAAGTCTGAGCATAAACAACATCCTGAGGAGTCATGTGAAGGAGTATCTCCTCCTATATTTTTCAGCTTACTTATTTCTTTTTATCCCCCCTAGACCTTCCACTGGAGAAGAGAGGAAATAGTGTTTCCTTATTCTCTTTTTATTCTACTCATGATTTCTTAGACTTTTTCCTATCCCTCCTCATTCATGTCTTTTCCAGTCTGATGTGTACCAGTCTATTTAGTTATTCCTTATATAAATGATATTCTTTAACTTTGATCATCCCTGATACATTTTTCTGCACTTTCCTCAGTTCTTGTTCTCACATTTCAAAAATAATATACCAGAAATAGAAGCATACAGAATGTAGCTGAGTGATGAATTTATGCAGTGGCATAATAATGCTTTGCCTTCTGTATTCCTTTTTCAGTAATTCTAGTGCTATGTTTGTTTCTTTCACTGTTCATGATCTGATGCTTTTATAAACTACATTAGAACATCAGTATTTTTATTCTGTGCTTAATGCTCATCTGGATGCAGACTGAATTCTTACCTACTATGTATGAAATCGTGTCTTGGAGTGAGAAATACAGACCCAGGCTGGCTTAAGTGTAGGCTTAGTCTGCAAAAGAAGTTTGTGAACTTCAAAAAGTCTTAACACAGTTAGCATTTTTCTACATAAACAAAATCTGTAGATCAAGTGATAGGATTTTGGTTTGCTACAGGTAATTTGAGTAAGACTTGTAAATACCCCATGGGAGTCTGCTAGTATTGTAATTGAAAAGTTAATATTCAAACTCATCTTAGAGTTCAGGATTTTCCCCCCTCGTTACAGCAGAAATTATGACTAACATCTGAAAACTCGTAGGTGTGCTTCTGGGAGCAGTCCACCAAAATTTTTGGATTACGAGAAGGATAATTTACAAGTTCTGATGCTGAAACTCTGTTTTTTAAAGTTTGTAAGGCATTTTGGATCTTGAGCCTTCTACTCTGCCAAAAAATAATGATAAAACTCAATCTTTTGCAAACAAAGATCAGTAAATTTAAGTAAAAGAAATAACCACATGCTTTTCATCCCATCTTCTGGAAAAAAATAAGAATAATTTTTACCCAATTTGCCTAGATGCTGGGAAATTCAATAGGCATCCAAAAGTTTATTGTGAGTAGAAATGAGCTAGCAGTGATAAAATCAAAAGTTGCTCACAAAATAAAATAGAAGATGAAACCCCAAATGGAGTTTGCATAAGAAAAGGTTTTATTATTGCCTTTTTCTTACTCTTAGATACACTGAACAAAAATAGTTTCTGTAGTGGTTTATTTTCATTCATTGTCAGTAGGAGTTGGACCTTCTGTTCTAATCAGGCTGCCTAACATTCCCAGGTATTTAATCTTCCTGAGAAAAGAGACAGAACTGGGCAAATAATCTTGAAAAATGTTACTGTCATCATCTGTGCAGTTCTTTTTGCACCTCCGTTTATTAAAAGGCTTGACAAGATCTTCTGCTACTACTTTATTTACACCTTTTAAACTAAAAGCCTTTGGAATTAAAAATTATGGAAGCCTGTGGCTTCAATCTGTGTGATGAAGTCAGAGTCCTGCAACATAAAGCATTAAATAAAGCTTAGAGAGCATCTAAATGTCTGTAGAGAATGAAGTGCTGGGTCTAGTGAGTTATGTCAATAACCATACTCTCATTCATCTCTGTCCAAGATTGCTACTTAAGTTAAACAAATACTTGCAAGATCTTGAATTTTCTCATCTAAAGCCTGCTGTTGCAGTCCTTCAGCAGTTTTAGGAAACTTCAATATCTTCATAATGTCTCATGGCTTATGGTAGCTTTTGGAGTATATCATGAAAAACAAATCTGCAAAGAATAAATGAATTATTAAGATTTTGTTGTTGTTGTTAAGGGATATGAGCAATCTCTATCTAGCATTGTTTTCACAGTTTATCATGACAGTCAAACCTTTTTCCAGTGCTGGACCTTCAAGAGGAACTTGTGCAGCTAAGGGAATGTTAGTAGTCTGTAGATTTATTTTATGACTTTAGCACACAGTACCCTCCAGATTTTTAGAATATTAAAAACTTAGACAAGCAAACAATCGAATCTCTTGCAACTATGTCGTGTCAGGAAATACATATTTCAAATGTATCTTATCATCAAAGTTCTCAATAGATGCTCAAAATACTAAGAAGGAAGAAATTGAAGGAGTCATATAATCATTATGGTTGGAAAAGAATCATAGAATAATTGCAGTCGGAAAGGACCATCAACATCATCTAGTCCAACTGACAGCCCTACACTACTCTTGTTCCTAAATCATCCCCTGAAGAAACACATCAATCCTCTTCTTAAAAGCCTCCAGGGATGGGGACTCCACCACCTCCCTGGGTAGCCTATTCCAATACCTCACCACTCATTCGGTGAAGAAATTTTTCCTAATATCTAATCTAACCCTGCTCTGGCACAGCTTGAGTCCATTCTCTCTAGTCCTGTCACTAGATGCAAGGGAAAAGAGGCCAACACCTACCTCCCTAGAACGGCCTTTTAGGTAGCTGAAGAGAGTGATAAGGTCTCCCCTCAGACTCCTCTTCTCCAGGCTAAACAGCCCCTGCTCCCTGAGCTTGTCCTCATAAGGCCTGTTCTCCAGACCCCTGATCAGCCTAGTTGCCCTTCTCTGCACCCTCTCCAGCACCTCGATGTCCTTCCTATACTGCGGTGCCCAAAACTGCACACAGAACTCAAGGTGTGGCCTCAGCAGTGCCAAGTAGAGGGGCAAGATCACCTCCCTGCTCCTTCTGGTCACACTGTTCCTGATACAAGCCAGGATGCCATTGGCCTTCTTGGGCACACTGCTGGCTCATGTTCAGCCAGCTGTCAATCAACACCCCCAGGTCCTTCTCTGCTGGGCAGCTCTCCAGCCACTCCTCCCCAAGCCTGTAGAGCTGTCAGGAGTTGTTACAACCAAAATGCAGAACCTGACATTTAGCCTTATTGAAACTCATACCTCATTGAGTCCAACTGTCCACCCAACACTACCATGATCACCACTGTACCATGTCCCCAAGAATCACATCTACGTGTTTTTTTAATTCTTCCAGGGACAGTGATTCTATCCCTCCCTGGGGAGACTATTCCAATGTCTGATAACCCTATTGGTGGAGAAATTCTTCCAAATATCCAATCTGCACCTTCTCTGTTGCAACTTGAAGTCATTTCCTCTAGTCTTTGTTACCTGCGAGCAGAGATGGAGCACCGCCTTACTACAAATTCCTTTCAGGTGGTTATAGAGAATCACCTGCTTCATATAAAGAATCTTTGTATTTGCAAGTCTTATTAGTTTCTGACAAAAAATCTGTCAGTGAATAGTAGTCCAGACCCCTGAGTTTGGTGCAGGCATTTTGCATTGTGCATTTGTTATTGGGAGACTAGCAGAGCAGGTCAACATATGGCCAGGCTAAAGGAAACCTGAGCTTGGGTTTCTTCATGTTGCTCCTTGTGTTCAGCAGCTCTACTGGAATCATGGTTGGAGGCTGCAAACAAAGCAGTTTTAAGGAACCATTCTACATAATGCCTAGGTTCTGTATCAAAGTGATGGTCTCTGTCATTAAATAAAAATAACAATAAAACATATTTTCTTAAGAATACTTTAATATAGGTGTTATTTTGCAGTACATACATGGAATCTGAGGCCACTTTTTCCACTGTTATAATGGATAAAAAGTTTCTGATCCCACAGTAATGATTTGATTTGAAGATATGTCCTCGTGAAAGCAACAGAGCAGAGGCCAAAAAAAATGAATACCAGATAAGGTGTAAACTGAAAATTTCTAGAAAATTTTAATTAAACCTAATGGAACACACTTTATTAATAGAGATTTGACGCTACACATTGTAGATTTGCATGTATTTTAAGGTTCCCAATAGTCACTTATTTACAGAAGTATTAACCTTGCTGCAATACCCAAGCTCCCTTAGCAGAGACTGTTAAATCACCAGGACAGATGTTACATACAAAGAGAAAAGATGTTCTCTGACACAAGTGTGTTACAGATTAAGTAAGAGATAAAGAAAATAAGTGTGCGTAGAATAGATAGGAGAGCATAATGAAACAGGGGAAGTAAAGCTTGTCAGTCTGACTGTCCTTGGAGTAGCACCCTGCTGTCAAATTTTTCATAAACACTATGGATAAGGAAAACAAAATTCAGAGGTTGATAATAGTGAAACTTCGTGAAGTTTTGAGGGGGTGTCCTTCCAAGCAGAAAGGAATATAAATGACATAGACTCCTCTTTAATTTTAATAACATGTTGACTTCATGATGTCTGACCTGGAATTTGGGGTCTGAGTAAAGAGTACATAAAAGAGCTCTTAAAAGAAAATGCATGGTTTACATTTCGTGAAACAGAGGAAAAGGCTATTAAAAAAGACAGATGAAGAGGTGCATATCTGTAAAAGAATCTGTCATCATAAGAGAACTTTCCAATGTATTTCAGATGATTACAAACCAAATGTGACTACATTGGTTTAAGAAACCTCCAAACAAAAGGATGAACATCCAAGCTAGAAATATAAAAATACAAATTAAAGAAATGTGTGTAAACATGTCCTTTTTATTTGTAAGCAATGAATATGGTATTAGAGTATCCTTGATACATATTTCAGGTGATTGAGGCAGTCCAACATATGTCACTTGCTGTTAATACAAGAAGTGAATTACAAAATGATGTTTTGGTTTCTTTTGAAGACACACCTTGAGGGATGTCATTTCTACCAAAAGGTCGAAGTTTGTTGACCAATTTAGACCAATGTTTGAAGAATTCTTACTTAAAAGTTTCTACAGGTTTTATAAAAGATGAACAAAATAGCAGGAGAGACTTTAATTAGTGTCCCAGAATACACTTAGGCAGAAAACAACCCCTATATACATTGTCTGGGAGAAGCCAGGTCCCACAGAACCTGCTCTGCATCACAAATGCACTGACAGGTCAATCAACACATAGGTAGCTCTCTAGTCACAAGAGGTCTTATGAATCCCTACAAGAGAAAAGATGGAGGACAGCAATGGGACTTACTGAGGTATTAGGGGACAAAGGAAGTACACCCATAAAGAAGAAAGCTTCATTAGCACTGCTCAGGGAGCAAGATTTTTGGTGTTTTAAGCTGAAAAAACTCAGAATTTGAAACCCTATCCCTGAAGAGCCATATCCTGGCAATGTTAAAAACATCACAGTGGGTCACTCCAGTTATACTATGGTTCAGAGGTTTACTGAAAAGAATTTTTAAAAATATTTTTAAATATTATAATTGCAATGACATAAAGTCATTCTTCCACTCATGTTGTTATAAGACTGACGTTAATTGATCATACTTGGTAAATATTTTCGGCAAAAATAACAAGACCTCTATGTACCTAAAGATTCACAGAGACGGCAGTTAGTAACTAGGTTCACGTGTGCATGGCATATCCTCCATATGCAATAAATATTGCTTCTGTTTTCCAGAAATGTAACCAAAAAAAAAATGAAGAAAATAAAGGTGACACAAACTCACAAGATCTCATCCTATCCAGCTACATTACAATGTTCCTACTTGTGGAGCTGTTTGACAAGAAAACCAGAGAGAATATCTAATACCTTACAAGAGTAGACCTTCTCTTATTCTTTGCCTGGAAGTAGTTATAATGGCTTCCTCCTGGTTTTTATTATTTAAAAAATAAATACCATAAAAATGTATAATCCCTGTCATGTTTCAATCTAAAACTTCCAATTACAATGTGAATAAAGCTGCTTTATGCAGTGTTTTTTCCTAAAGATTATCCTTAGCTATGCTGATTCTGCAAAGTAAATGTATAATTTCTCCCCTCTTTACAAAATTCAGTAATTTACAATTGTTTGTTCTTAAATTGGAGTTATTCCTGCAAAGTAATCATAAATAAAGGACTTTATGCCAGTATACGTGCCTTAGTCATTGGCTAAGGGTCAAGGTACGCATAGACTCAGGACTCAATACAGTAAAGAAGAGGCTGGTGAACAATTTAACTCCTTGATGCAAACCCTAGCTCAAAAGAAATACTAACTGAATAGTATAACTGCTGTATAATAATTTTGCATTCTGAATAGAATTCAGAATGTTTTCCGAATGTTGAATATTGAGTTTTTCCACCAAACTTCTGTAACAGAAAGCCACTAATTTGAGGAAGATGAGTTATATTAATGAGACATCATGTTTGTAAATGTATTTTATTGTGAAAGGAAAGAAAAGAAACAAAAGCCACAGGTATCTGGTCTAGTGCATGTGGCGTCCCTGCCCATGGCAGGGGGGTTGGAACTAGATGATCTTTAAGGTCCCTTCCAACCTGAGCCATTCTATGATTCTATGATTCTATAATCTGTGTTGGCAAGAAGATCTGAAAAAGAGTTTAGTAATGAAGTAGACAAAAGTCTTACAGCTGCTCCTTCAGCTTCACTATCTAAATAGACTGTTTTTACACCTGCTATACCTACTGTTATTTCCTTGTAGTGTTCTTATACCAGAAAGATTTTTATTCCTACCAGCCTCACTTGCTCTTTCACCAAGCTACAGTCATTTAAGCTTTTAAATAAACCAAAAGGATCCAAAACGTTGAGGTTATCTTCAATTTCATTGGGGACTTGAACTCTGTGACATCTAGGTGTCCATTCTAAAGTAAAGTTTTCTGTGGCTCTATGATTTTAATTCCTTCAGTGGAAGAAAAATCAAATTACCATGGAGTTTCTTATCCTTTATATTCCTTGTATTGTCTGTTGTGATGAAGACATTATCTAGTTACTATAGCAGATGTAACATAAACTCCTTATTGGTCAATGTTTTCTGCTAACTTCTTTTCCAATCGCCTGCAGAACCCAACATATTGTGGTTGCTCACAATGTCTGAGCCTTGTCACCACATTATTCTGTTAAGAATAAATAGTCATTTTAGAACAGGGTCACAGACTTGCCAAAGAAGCTGCACACTGGACTCACAGCAGTTGGAAAGCAGTCAGGCATGCTGAACATCCCCCAGATTACCCGGCAACAACATCTGTTTGCTGGATTCCACCTTATCCTTGTTTTTAGGATTTTCCAGACTTTTTTCTGAAAGAAAAATAAAAATATGCTGACTTGTGCTTTGAAAAAGTAGTGTGTAATTTCAGTGTTTTGATTAAGATATAAACATTTAATTTAGGACAGTCTAATATAGGTTGTGTTTGTCTTTGTTGCTCCTTGTGAGGCATGACCTGGGTTGATCCAGAATTGCAATTCCCTGGAACAATCTTATTTCCCATTGGACTCCTCTTTCCCTGGGGTGATGGTCAGTTAGGGAAACACTTGGCAATGACGCCTTCTGAATTTTTTCCATGTAACTGATTTTAAGAACTCACCTACTATTACATACCAGAGGATGTACATAGAAAAAATCCATGCACTGAGTGGTGTCAATTCTTTGGTGTCAGGTCAAGCTGATTGCTTGGTGCTACGGTCTTCACTGATATCTGATGTGAAACTTGATATACGTTTGCTTTGAGATCTCTACCCCAGTATGGATTGAGAGAAACAGATGAAGAGACACATACCAAAAATCATGTCAAACATGTTATGTTAACGTGATTTAATATATCAGTAGTTACTGTAGATGCAAATAAATGGCACACTGTGCTACTAAATCAATTTTGAATAAGCCATGTTGGACTTTGAAGGCAGTTTACAGGTTTGAAACATGGAAAATTCTGACATTTTGTAAACTTTATAACGTTCTTGAAAAGACCAGAAGACTCTAAATGCTTAACCACACTTAATAAAATTTAAATTTCCCTGTTTCCTTTAGATAAACTGTAAGTTACAGTTGGTTTTGTTTAATGTGTTGAAATTTAGCCAGACCAATATTTTAATGATAAAAGCACACATTAGTCCAGCGTCTGCTGCACTCATGAAACTGATGTATAACCCAGACAGGACATTTAAAAAGCATTGTGCTTAATGTTTCCACAATGCATACTGACTCAATACTTACAGAATTACTACTTCATTTCCATTACAAGGATAATACACACAAACACTGTTTAGAGGATTTTAGCTGTTTATGCAATTAATATCCAACAATTTATTTATTTTTTTTTAACCTGGTACTACCTGCACAGAACTCCTAAATGTGAGAGTTCAGTTATCACTATAAGTGGATATATCTATCTGGAGAAACTGGCTCCTCAATCTCTGTGATACTTTGATACTTAGCTGTCAAGCCTTTGCCTGAAGCCAAATTTTTCTTTTTCATAATTGTTTGGTTAGTTTTATTGCTATTGCTATGACTTGAGTCCTTGTTTGTATTGTCACTATTTGACCAATCAAAAGTGTGGAATGAAAGGCTTTAACCACATTACGATCAATCCATCTGAAAGTTAGTAACAATGGCTTTAAATGTCTAAAAAATAGAAATAAGGAAAATCTTATTCTCAGAAGACTGTAGGCAGAAGAGCAGATTTTTTTTTACCCCTAATCATTTCAATTTTCTCAGACAAATTTTGAATCAGTATTATTGCTACTAATAAAAAGCTATTGTTAGAAGAAACTTATCCAAACCCATTTAATGTAATTCAGACT
This sequence comes from Galbula dea, assembly GCA_013399015.1. Lineage (NCBI taxonomy): Eukaryota > Metazoa > Chordata > Aves > Piciformes > Galbulidae > Galbula > Galbula dea. Next base: position 24,378 of record VWZX01005344.1, on the reverse strand, counting down.
GAATATCTATTCAGTTCAGGGAGTTTTTGCCAGTTGAATAAGTCTTTGATTAAATAGAGTGTATAGTACAGTACAAATACACACTACCTTCATACTCATATATTAAAACCTCATTATATCTCTACCACACAATACATGAGCTTAGCATGTATATTTTCCAATTGCTCTTCTACAAAAAAAATCTGAGTCAATCAAATAACAATAATGCAAAAATCTTACAACAGTAAAGCAATTAAGAAAAGGACAACTGAGATCAGAGTCAACAAGTAGTTTTTGCTTTGCCCTTTTATATCATCATGAGAAGTTAGACCACATAAAAGATGTTTACTCCTTAATAGATTATGTATCCCACACCAAGAAAGTGAAAAGTTAATACCTATATCAGCATTACATGCTGAAGCATATTTGCAATTGCTTACAATATTGTACATGCTGCAGCAGAGCTCAGGACACTCATCATTAGCAAATATCACTCATTCAATATTCAATCCATAACCTTAAAAAGCAAAACCAATCTGGACTGTCTTTTTCTAGACACAGGTCTAAATGTTTTCTTCTATGTTGTGAAAGAAACTAAAATAAAAGCGTCCTTTCTTAAATGTGATAGAGGAATCAGAGGGCAGTGGCAGCCTCCAACATATTGTGCACAGTCATACTCAGTGGGTAGCAATAACAGTTCCCGCATCTCTCCAATTTATTTGTATGGGAAATAGAAGGAATCCCTAAGCTGCAGTCCACACAATCAACAATACTGTTAATGTCCGTCACCATATTTTTTAACTCTATTAGTTGAGTGAAGACAGTGTCTGAGATATACAGTGCATGTTCTGATGCTGTCCTTTACATTATTTTGAAATAGTACTACTTTTTATTTGAAATTATGGTGCAATATGTCCATTGATTGAGGTGGTACAATCAAAGAATCATAGAATCATTACGGTTGGAAAGGACCCTCAAGATCATCTAGTCCAACCAGTAGCCCTACACTACTCTTATCCCTAAATCATCCCCTGAAGAAACACATCAATCCTCTTCTTAAAAGCCTCCAGGGATGGGGGCTCCACCACCTCCCTGGGCAGCCTAATCCAATATCTCACCACTCTTTCAGTAAAGAAATTCTTCCTAATATCTAATCTAAACCTACCCTGACACAATTTAAACCCATTCCCTCTAGTCCTGTCACTAGTCACATCATATCCCACTAAGTTCTGATATTATCAACTAATCCTATAGCTTACATAACAATAGGATTTTCAGACCCATGGATGGTGAAAACAAAGAGTTATTACTACCTTTTCAGAAGAACCTGTATGTTGAAGACACCTGTTTGTACTGCTTTTAGTTATACTTTGAATGACAAGGTGTAAGAGTAGATATTAAACCCACATAGTATGTGAGCTTAGGAAAAGGAAAAATTACATTTCTCTATGGTTCTGTGAAAAAATATGTATTACTCCAAACCTTTGCAACCTTTCAGAAAATGTCTATTTCAAAAAAACTTAAAGACAAGATGAAAGCAGGAGCAAAACTAGAGAAGATACAAATTTTAGGCAAAGGGGAAAAGGTATGCTTTTGTCACAAATGCCACAAAGGGACAGAAGAGTAAGAAAGGCAAAGCTGGGCATGCTGCATCTATCAGGAGGACATTCATCCTGTGACTGCAAACTGCTGAAGAGTAAGGTGGGGGAGGAAAAGCAAGATAGCAAAAAGGAGAAAATGTTTTTTCTGTTCAGTGCAGAACCATTTAGCCCTTTGTCCCCCTGGAAGTCACTGACTAGCTGGCTGAGGAATGCAGCTTCCAGAGTTCAGCAGAGTGAGGGAAAAAGATACAGACAGAAGGGGAGGAATGATAAAATTTTGCCATAAGAACAAAAAGCACTAGGAAAATTTTATTATGTACCCTATTCAGTGCAATGTTATGAACGTCGGTTACTTACAAGGGAGAGTAATGACAGAGAATAAGAAAATAGAAGTAAAACCAGCAAGAAAATGAGAGAAAATGGTAGGAAAAAGCAGAGTGATGTTTTAGACACAAAAGATAAATACAAGAATTAAGAGAAAAAAAGAATAAATGGACCATGATGGCTGAAGAAATAACTGAATGAATAATGGAAAACATTAAAGTGGGGTCATACAACAGCAAGTACAGCATGGAACTTAGACTGATGTAAAAGACATGGAAGGACACACAGTAAACAAAGTGATTTTCATTTTTTCATATATTCATAAACATTTTCATATTTTGATATTTACAGGGAAAAATCTACTTTTAATGGAAACATTTATTTTATATTTTTATGTCTTGCTCACATTTCAGTGCAGAGGTAAGGAATTTCTTTTTTTTGTCCTTCTCCAACCAATGAACATTGCTTTCACCTGTGATGTTTTCCAAAATAATGATTAGTTTCTCTCCAGAGATGTTACATGTACCAATGACATAGAAGAACAGAAAGTTAGTGACATCATTATGTCAAAGCAGGTACTGAGAAAAAAGTCTACCTGGTAAGCCGTTGCTCAATCCAGCATTCCAACAAGCAAAATGAGCATCAATAATAATGTTTATTTTCAGTAACATACTATTTCAGGTGGGAATGTGGAAAAGTAAATATGTTCCTCTATTAAAAAAAAAATTAGGCTACTAGGTAGCAAATACCACAACATGTCCAAAAGATTGATTTGCTTCTGGCAGCTAGATAGTGGGTAAAAGTTACTTAAATATGCGATTGAGAAAACCAATTTAAAAAGTGTTCATGTCATCTTTTTAAAATTAAATGCAATTTGATGGGAAAGATTTTTTATTTTGATTTGAAGCCAAATCTTCTGAATAAATTACAAATAAGCAAGCTTGGTCACTAAAATATATCTGCAGGAAACTTTAGTTGAATTACTTTTTTAGCAGGAAGAAAGCACAGAATTAGATTAAACCAGAACATCTGTAATCTAAACAGGTTCTATCCTTCACAGAAGGAAGGAAATATTGAACCAACCTGGCCAAGACCATGAAAGTTGCTATTTTTAAAAAAAAATATTATCTAATAAGAAATGCATATGTATGGGTATGTATGTGTGCACTCATGAAAACATGTGTACATGTGAGCATTGGATAAATGATTTCTGTGTCCTCTCTATGCCATAAATGCTGCTTCATAATTTTTTTTTTTTGAGGTTTAGAAAAATCAACTTTTTATTAATCATAAGGTAATGAAACCCATTCATCTAGCTGCTCATACTCTCAGCTGCGCAACATATGAGTCAATAACTACAGCAACAGCCTACACAGAGATAAGAAATACCAAAAAAAGCAGCACTGTATTTCATTTACTAGAAATTGCAAATCAGAAATTAGAGAAAAATAGATAAAATTTAAATAAAAATGACAGGTTAGTCTTCCAAAGGTGTGTAATATTTCCACATCAGAAGTTTTTTTTTTTTCCCCTAGAAATTTCTGTAAATGATGCCTCATATTTTCATTTAAATCTGCCCATACTACAGGAAAATCAAACCAAAATAAAGCATTTAATTTAATTTTCTCTGTTAAAATGATATTTTACAGTTGAGGGGGTTCTGTTAAATATTTTTTTTTTTTAAAGATCTACATTATGAGTCAAATTTTTAGAAGGACTTGACATTCAATAGCCTAAATTATTAGGACTTCAATTTTCACCATATTTCTGCAGTTAGAAAGCAGTTAAATGTTGAAAATAATCAGTTACATTACCACAATTTCAACAAACATGCGAAGGAAGGCAGCGTGTTTTGTCGGTGAGAGCTCTGCCTTTTGTAAGAAAGGCCACCACTCTGAAGAGTGTGTTGTGATCTGTGTTTCTGGACAGAGGGGAATTTTTCAAGTGGATATCAGCTATTTCACTAGGAACAAAAACATCTCATCTAGTTCACAGTAACCTCACCCTGGACTTTAGACAAGTGCATTTCTGTAAACAAAAGGAGATTGCCTGAATATAAGTACAGATAAAGGAGCAAAGTCTCATTTATTTTCTGCTCATAAATAAGTATCTGTTTATATTAGGAATGCATCCTCCAGTGATGACCTCTCTGGCTTACCTATTTACCTTGTCAGGATGATTTTGTTTTCAGGGCAGTGGAAACAGAGGAGAAAAAAATGCACAGTAAAGATGAAATAGCTACTATCTACAGCAAATTCCTGACATTATTATGACTGGTTTGTATGATAATTTTGTCGTTGTATTGCACACTGTTTTGGATTGCACTTGGATCACCACTTTTTCCACTAGGAAGGGCTAGCAAAAAGCAGTGTAAGTGAAGGAATTCAAATAGAATGTAACTTAACATGAAAACATGTCCAAAAGTAGGATTGTAAGCTAAAGAAGGGTCTAGAACACAAGCCTTATAATAAGCAGTTGAAGGAACTGGGGTTGTTTCATCTAGGGAAAAGAAGGCTCAGGGGAGACCTTTTCTCTCTCTACAACTACCTCAAAGAGGTTGTAGTGAGGTGGATGTCTGTCTCTTCTCCCAGGAAACTATCAACAGGACAAGGGGAAATGGTCTCAAACTGAGCCAGTGCAGGTTCAGGTTAGATACTAGGAAAAAAATATTCACTGAAAGAGTGATTAGGCATTGAAACAGGCTGCCCAGGAAAGTGGTGGAGTCATCATCCCTGGAGGAGTTCAAGAAGCTTGTAGACTCTGCACCTCACTACCTGGTTTACAGGTCATGGTGCTGTGGGGTCAACAGTTAGAGTTCATGATCTTAGAGGTCTTTTCCAACATTTCCAAATAGTGTTGCATTATTCTGTTTTAAAGTGGTCCCACCTGTGCACAAAAGCATTTCTTATAACTGAGAATAAATGGGATTTTCTCTAAGGATAAGAATAAGAAACAGACAAAAGCTGACTGCATTAAAAAGAATTTCCTTAGAAGAAAATGAAGAATATACAAGATGGTGAAACTGTTCCTAACGTATCACTGGGACATTTAGTTAATAAGGAAGAAACAGAGGTATCAGATAGGGGGTACACTTAAATTGTTGCAGGTGTCAAAATTTAAGCGGTATTATTTCTGTAGTAAAATGGAAGTACAGGGGTAAAAATAAATCAATT
>VWZX01005344.1:8041-18270 GCA_013399015.1 Galbula dea | reverse complement strand
GGAAGGGGGGAAGAAAAGGCAAGAATTATAATAGCAGCTTTAGGATAAAAGCCCACTGGCTTCTAAATCTAACTTCTCATCTTCAGAGAGCTTTGAAAAGGCTAAAGGAACTTTAAGACAAGAGTTTAAGTGGTTTTTGTGAAATACTTTGCTGCCAAAGCTTCAGAGTATTCTGAAAAAGCCACATAAACTGGAGAAAGAGGACTAGGAATACCGGAATAAGACAGAAGNACAAGCCTTATAATAAGCAGTTGAAGGAACTGGGGTTGTTTCATCTAGGGAAAAGAAGGCTCAGGGGAGACCTTTTCTCTCTCTACAACTACCTCAAAGAGGTTGTAGTGAGGTGGATGTCTGTCTCTTCTCCCAGGAAACTATCAACAGGACAAGGGGAAATGGTCTCAAACTGAGCCAGTGCAGGTTCAGGTTAGATACTAGGAAAAAAATATTCACTGAAAGAGTGATTAGGCATTGAAACAGGCTGCCCAGGAAAGTGGTGGAGTCATCATCCCTGGAGGAGTTCAAGAAGCTTGTAGACTCTGCACCTCACTACCTGGTTTACAGGTCATGGTGCTGTGGGGTCAACAGTTAGAGTTCATGATCTTAGAGGTCTTTTCCAACATTTCCAAATAGTGTTGCATTATTCTGTTTTAAAGTGGTCCCACCTGTGCACAAAAGCATTTCTTATAACTGAGAATAAATGGGATTTTCTCTAAGGATAAGAATAAGAAACAGACAAAAGCTGACTGCATTAAAAAGAATTTCCTTAGAAGAAAATGAAGAATATACAAGATGGTGAAACTGTTCCTAACGTATCACTGGGACATTTAGTTAATAAGGAAGAAACAGAGGTATCAGATAGGGGGTACACTTAAATTGTTGCAGGTGTCAAAATTTAAGCGGTATTATTTCTGTAGTAAAATGGAAGTACAGGGGTAAAAATAAATCAATTCCATTTTAATACAACAGCATTCTGTTTAAAAATAAATTATTTTTAGTCCACTGGACACATTCTAAGACATGCTGAAAAGTTTCAATTTAATATCAGGGTATCCAACTCTTAAAAATTATTTTACATGTTCACTTCAATATTAAGTTGTAGTTTTCAAGAAAATGCATGAAGAATTTGTTCTCTATCTGTTGAATCTAGGTGCCAGCTTTTGCAAAATATTGAGGAAAAATATTCTGAAAAGCTTGATATTTTCAGAATCCAGTACTTTAAACCCTCTCTTCTCAGAGGCTAGATTAATTTCCAGAGTAGTAATTCTGGACCCTTTGTAAACTTACTTACTATTCATGGAGATTTCCTTTTATACTTTGCATTTCCAGTGTGATGAGTACTGAACAAAATCCCATGAAAATCATTGCCTTTTACAGCAATATGGAAATAAACATAAAAGGAATGAGACTGTGATTACTTCTTTAAAGTATTAGCCTAAATGTGTCTGAGAAACATTGCTGTCATTTAAAATAGAGTTCACCCACATTTTGGAACATTTTGCTGGTCTTTTTAATTAATAATAGAAACAAAAAGCAACTAAATATTTTTTTTTATTATTCAGTCACAACTAAACTGGAAAAACACCAGAGAGAGAAAGTACATTGTTAAAAAATGGGAAAAATAAATGGAAAACGACACCCAAAATAATTCAGTTATGTAGTCTTAGATTCTCTGGATATTCTCTTCTAAGATCAATGAAGGACATATGGAACTGTACAGAGAATTGCATTTTATAAATTTACAAATTGTAGAAGGACATGTTTTTTTCCCCATAGGTTCTGACAAAAAACAGAGCAATACAATAACAAAAAATAGGAAGAGAGTCATGTGGTCTGCTGCCCATTGATTTGATAAGCACTGCAGTAGCTTATATTTATGGTCTAACTTCTGATTTGCATTTCCTTTTTGTTCATTCCACAAGGAGATACTGCATCATTCAGCCAAATAAATAAGCAAAGAGAAATACAGTTAAGAGCCAGTCTAACTTATGGACTCATTCAATTCAATATTATGGAAAGCACGATTGCTTTAAGGTCTGAAATTGAACAACATATTGGCAAAAATTAAAAAGAAAGGAATGGACTTGGGTAATTGCTTATTAAATTTTCAAACCCCAGTGACAATAACAGGTTTAAATTGATTGCTCAATAAGTTTAAAATAGATGGTACTGAATGTGTAACAAAACCACACCGGAATAGCTTATAACTACACCTTCTTGAATGGATAAGTCCCTCAGTACTTTTCCACCTCTGAAGAGTTGAGGGAATCCAATAAGGCTGACTGAAATGGGTCTGATGAAAATGCTCTATGGCAAGCACAGCTAGTGCTGGGTTGTACCAGCCACTGCCTTACCTTAACGTTTTGGTGTAGCAAAAGACACTCCTCACATCCACAGTCTGGCTTTCAGCTCTCAGCACTCAGCTCCCTTGCAAAAGACCTCCACTTCCCTGTTTTTGCCTTAGAGGCACAATGTGTTCGTCTCCTGCAAACCCTGAGTTTCCTCATGCTCTCTTAAATTTTATTATGAAATTTAATTTTAGTTTGGTAAGAGCCAGGATTTCAAAACAAGAAATCAACCAAAGAATGCCCCTCAAATATATTTTAACATTTTAATACATGGGAGATTGGNCAAAAGGAGTAAGAGTTCTCACTTTCACCCTGACTTTCCAAAATAATGTATCAACACTAATCAAATGTAATTTTTACATGTTAGTAGGGAAAAGACTATTCACTCAAACCTATGAAGTGATATATTTTTCCCTTGTCTTTCAGCAAAAACACACTGTGAAAGAGTCTATCAAATAAATACTGAAAGAAACAGACAAAACCCACAAATTCAGCCAACTAAACTGATCAGCACCAAGACAAGAGCCAACATGCCTCTGCCTTTGCAGCAGTAGCAATTCCACCCCCTGGAGCGTGCCACTGTCTAAATTACTTGGCAAGCCACATGAACTTATCTTCTTGCCAGCTACCATCCTGAAGACTGCTGTAGATTTGAATGCTGATTTACAGCACTTACAGTTTAAACACAGGTTCAAGAATCACTTCAAAGGTATCCAACCTGTGAAGTTAAGTGGATGAAAACAAAATTACAGGTCATTAGCAAGGGCTTGAATGTGCCAAAATTCTTTTGAAATTGTGGCACACACAAATTGTTGTGAGCATTTACTTCAGAGCATAATTTGTGACAGGCAAACAATATAAATGGAGGTAAGAATAATGGATTATAAGGATTTTTTCTCACTTTTTAAAAAAGTATTTTTCCTTCTTCTAGCAAGTGAGGAGTAACACTCAAAAAGTTATAGTGCATATTAAGACTATTTAAGACAAATAGATAGATTGCTTTTCACATCAGTACTTAGAAAGGAAGGTTATATGGAAATTATGTCAAACTTCTATGATATAACATTTAAAAACCAATGTTGATATTCTTTTACTGATTAAAATTATTAAAATATTGCTTTAAACATAAAGGTGAATTTTTGTCATCAGCAGTAAGGACACCCATTTCTTTTGTACTTAAATTCTGCATTTGAGAATCATTTAGAAGTTTTCCAAGTTTTCCATGTAATTTGCTTTTATTCTTCACTAAACATCCCTGAGCTAAGATTCATCACAAGTTTTTATCTCTTTCGAATCCTTCACAAGTCACACATTTCTTCCTTAATTTCAGGATTCTACAATGCTGCCTCCAATTCTTTCCACATTTACATAGTCACAATCCAATTCTTTCCACATTTATATAGTCACAATCACCCTAAAATAACTAGAGATTTTACTTCAAGTCCTAAGTCCCTGAGATCACATTAAGAAGTGAGAATCTTGACGTTCATTAAGAACAGGGAAAAGCTGAAGTAAAAAATATCAAAAGAATAAAAATCACCCAATTTCTAGCTGTTTTGACAGCTTCAATATGTAATTTGAGTGTTGCTTTGCAATTAAAAAGGAAAAAATTAAAAAAGATAGCTATTAATATAACTATTACTTAACTTTCTTTTTTGAAAAGGTGTTGGCAACAATACATGATGCATATGTTTCTTCCATGTAGTTCAGATCACTGTTGTCACCAAAGTCTGCTCACTCCATTGTTGGGTAAAATATCCATCTCTCAGGCACATAATTCACCTTCCACCTCTCCTTGCCAAGATGCACTGCTTTTGTCCTTTCATCTTGAAAGTTTCATCTTCAAGACTCTTATTTTTTTCCTATAAGAGGGAAGTGTGCTTCAAAATTCTCAGTTCTGAATGTCTCTGAAAACTCCAGGGAGTATTGGATATGAACCTTAAATCTGGGACATTCTCCTCCTGTCCCTCCTCATACACACTTATTAAGTGCAAGGGTAAGTAAAATGGTACTCAATCAATGGACTCCTCATCTTTACAGATAAGAATATGAGGTCCAGAAGTAAATAAGGTTCAGAAGAGCTCCTTATTCTGGAGTGTAGGAAATGCTTTTAGAATTAGAAAAATTTAAAAATCCAACCAAATAAATAAACAATAATATTCACATTACTCTGCTAACACATGGGCAGACAATGCAATGGAAATGATAACTGGGTGCTTGGCATTGCAAAACAAACAAGAAACATGAATGATTAAATTTAGGGGACAATTTATAGTCTGTCCAAGAATGAAAAGATGCATTGTGTTTGCCTTTCAAATTGGAGAAAACTGCTGCACCTACAGAAATTACTTTACATTGTTAGAATGCTTTCCTGGGACACTATCATCACCTACCATTAGAGAGAGCATTATTATATTATTTCTTCTTATTATTGCTCATTTTGTTAAGGCACTCCAAACTCAGAACCCAGTTGGGATTTGCTGAATAAGAGGTGAGGTATGAATTAGAGAAAGTGACAGTGCAGTGCTTCCTAGCTGCTTAACAGATAAGGGAAAGAGTCCTCCTTTCTTTCCTTGTTTGTAGGTGATATTTCTTCACAGAATGAGCTAATTATACTTTTAGAAATTTCTCATCTACAATTCAAATAAGGATTTCCCTGAGAGAGATTCAGATTTTACATACCACATGTGCTAACCTTCATCATACCAAATGACTGCACAAGCTGAAACGTTTTCCATATCAAGGGCATTTCATACACAAAGTTCAAAAACCACCCATGCATTTATGATAAAATGAATTATGTAATTTAAACATACAAAACCATGCAGATTTACAAATGAGGTTTCATTTTGAGTTTGTACTCCCTTGTCCCTATTTCAAGCTTACAAAACAGTGAGAGAAAACTAATTTTCACGTGAAGGAGCTCAGCACCATTAGGGAAAGTGAGATAATTTTAAGACATAGATTGTTGATACAGCAGGCAGCAAGAAGTCCGGTCTTTTCTGACTCAAATACTTTCTTAGATGTTTCCTTTAGCAGCCAGTGGATTAGAAATATAAAAGCAACTGCTTCTGCTCACTAGGTCAGTCTTTATGAAACACAAACTGGGGGCAAATTACCAGACATGGAAAGAAGACAGGACAATAGGAAGCCAACCTGGGCCTGAAATGAATGCCAACTTGTTCCACAATGAATTCAGCACACAGCCGTTATTTTTTTTTCAGTAGATCTACTTGTAGAAGAATAATTTCTCAGCAAAAGGAAGTGCAGCAAAAACTGCTGCCTTCTGAGACATTCTTCTGTTTATCCAAAACATTTCTTTTAGCGTGCAATTAAAACATATTTATCCAATACGTAAAAAGCTTAGATACTTTTCTCTAAGTGACAGTTGAAAAAATTACTTCTACTCACCAATATGAACAATTAGATATTAATTCTTGATTTTTTTGGTAAAAAACCCATATGCCAGAGTAAAGGTCCATTGTAAATGATTCATTATATAACAAACAGTATGCAAAATATCATTGTTAAGCATTGATATTTGAAAATAAATACAGCTTAAAGATAAAAAATTAATATAAGAGCACTATCCAGAAGACAAATCCTAGCTGTCCACTATGTACCACTTGTAACTTAACAAGCAAATGAAGATGCCTCTGCATTAGTGTTGCATTTTGAATCAAAAGAGAGATACTGAAGTAAGCAGATAATTTCTCCCTGCTTACAATATATGGGCTCCCATCACAAAGTAATCTGAGAGTGTAGGAGCTGGACTCTTTTTACAGGAACTATACCTATAGATGCCCCTCAACCACTGTACCGTCCATGGAGCCAGACCTGAGCTGGTCTGAACTCAGTTTCCAACAGCATATAGGGAGGATGGTAAAACCCTCAATACCCTACACATCCATTTCTGTTTCCTACTGATGTGAATATGAAGCAGCAAACTTGCAACTTGAACAAACTTTACATTTCATATATGCCTTTTTTTAAGTCTTTCATTTTAAGGTGGATGATGACATAGACGAAGTTGATTTATGACCTAAACCAAAACAATCTATAAGCAAAAGCTTTGTTCTGAAATAAAAGAATCAAAGAGACAGTAATCAAGTTCTCAAATCAAAGCTAGAAATCATTTCATGAATAAAATTTTCTAATGCAAGTTTTGTTTGTCCTCTTCTTCTCATTATATATGCCAAAAGAATCAAAAGGCTACTAGCCACGGACATGGGTTTTTAAAACAGAAAAGAGAATAAGTGGCTATTCTAGATGGCCACAGAAGGGAGTACAAATGTTGGGGAAAGAAGTCCCAGCTCCTGAGTGGCAGTGTGGTGCTTTATTCATGTATAACATGTCACCTTCAATAAGGTTTGAAACAGTTGGACTTTGGACTGACTGCCAGAAGGGCTCCAAAGCAATTTATCAATAAAACTTCTATCAATTTTCAGTAACCAAATAATCTACAGTCCAGAAAAGTACATCTTCAATATTTTCTAACATACAAAATTTGAGAGGTGTTTCTGCTCTGCAGTGTTTTTTGTCAATGAAAACATGAATCTTACTTAATAATGTGATGCTTTGTAAATGCTGGCTAGCTTTAAACCAAGAGGCTTTTTTAGAGGACCTGATGACATTTAAAATATCTAAAAATACAAGATTCAAAAACCCCACTTCTGTGTTAGAAAAAAACCTGTGATGTTTAAGCCTAAATATGATGTAAGTCTAAAGATGCTGAATTTTTAATTATCTGAATACACCTATGCTGCTCAGGCACTTAAGGTTTCTATTTGCAATTTACCTGCGAGGGTTTAACTACAACTGCATCAAAAACATTTTGCAAAGGCATTTTCCTTCTGTGGCTACTTGGATGTCTATAAAAAAACATTAAAAGGAAACATGAAACAGATTCATAGTTTGCTTTTCTGATACCTTTTTATAAGAAATCCTTCAAAAGGGACTCAATTATTTTTATCAGTTGTATTAGAAATAGAAATGTATTTCATTTACACAATTAACTTTTAAACTAGATGTCTAGAAAGGAGTTTGTTTATTTTTTTAAATAGCAATATATCAATATGTTTGAATTTTCCATCCCTAACATTTATCTGTGCTGCCCCATTAAAAGCCTAGTACCTTGTTCAGTCACTGTTTTACAGAATATTATATCATCAAACAAATCACATTTAAAATGATACCATTTTCATGTTTTAATTCAATTTAGTGGCTCTGGATATAAGGTCATTCAAATAAAGGATCAGCAGACGTTACTTGTTGTTGCCCTTGTTTAATGCTCTTTCTGACTTCAAAGGGCAGTAAAATGGACTTGCAAGATGTTGGAAGACCCCACTGGAAGTATACTCACGGGTCACGATTCAAGTCAGCCTTTTCCGTGAACCGGAGGAATTATGCCCCCAGCATATTGCATTGACTTTTTGCAAACTAGTAGGCTGTTGGTTTTTTTCCACTGACCCACCACAGAAGATGCAGGATATATGCAGGATAGTTATTTATATAGCACATACTGGATCATGAAAAACCTCAGATGCTACATTGCACCTTCTCAAATAGCTTCATGCTTACCATCTCTTCCCAGCTTGATCCAGTCTCTATCAGTTTTTTCCCCTCTCAAAGCATATTACAATCTTCAAAGGTAACCACAACTTCCTGGCATTCACAATCTTTAAAATAAATAATACTTATACATGTTATAAACTCTGTGTGTGCCCTTATGTCATGACCACCTTTGGAAAGGGTGACAATTATGTTTGTAACTGTGGTTAAATATGAGGAAGCACATTTCATATTCCATATGGGATCCTATGATGCATACAGCTGGAAGGAGAACAGAGATACATCTGGCTGCAACTACTGATATTCAGATATCCTGAATGCAACTGTTCAGCTCTTTAATTTTCTAGTTAAAAGTGCTCTGCTAGAAACAAACAGGAAGCAATTAAAAAAGAAACCCAACAACTTTACTTTCAAGGCCAGTTGGATTCATGTCATTTGCTATTTAAGTACACAGAACTCCGTGCTTGAGTTTATCTTCAGTCATTCTTTCTGTGGAAAGCCCTCCTTCACATCATGCATACAAGACTGTATGACAAGATTTTGATAGTCCTGCTATGAACTGTGTATTTTCTTTAGAGGAAACAGGTAAAAGTAGATGACTTTTTTTTAAAAAAAAAAACAATGAGAGAAAAAGACAACATAACAAAGAAGGTCGTCTCTGCTCACCAACTATTACGTTAGAAGTAACCCTTAAGAGCAACACGTCTGTTGATAAAAGTCTTCGCTCAGATTCTGGTCCAAAGCATCCTATTTCTGTAGTCCCAGAGGCGTGAAATGTGGCATGGCTCCTTTCTTTGCTAGGACTGAAGTTAATCATGGTCACTGTTGTTATGCTAATTCAGCCAGCTGGGGAGGAGGAGGGCAATACATTAAAAAAACCATGGAAGATTAAAAAGCCCATGTCTTTACTAATGTAATTGCACTTAACTGGCAATGCTCTCAGCTGCAATTGAGATAGCATCAAAAGGCAAGGTAGATTTGAACCTAAAGCAGGCGTTGTATAAATACAGTCAAATGAATTCACTGCAAAATTTAGCCCCACTTTTGTAAACAAAACTGTATATGAACCATGTTTTCTAAAGATTGAAATGAAATATGAGGAGAAAAAGCTTTTAAAATTATATAAATTAATGAATAAGTGGGAGTGTACTTTTACTTTTTGGGTTTCATTTCATGAGTACTTGTAACAATAACAGTGGCCACATTAGTTTATGTATTACAACACAAGTAATATCTAATTCAGCCTTTAAGTAGCTTTTTGAAATTATAGGTTTTACTTAATTAGCCTTAGAAAATAATGCCTAAACTCTAAAGTGAAATTAAAGCCACCTTACACCACTAGTGACCTCTTTGACAAATCTATTTCAGGCTTGACATAGTAATTTACACTACAGACAACAAAAAGCCCCCTATCCTGTGAGACTGATCACACTGTACCTTGAAACTGAAAAGTCTAATTCCTGGTTCCTAAAGGTGTTATGTAAATACAAAGTAAATATGCAACGCAGGGTGACATTACAGAGTATAAGAAGAAAGGGTGATCACAACATTAAATTAAATCATGGCAAGTATAACAAGCAAGCTGCTGAAACCAATAAAAATACTCCTATTACACTACATAAAACAGATGTTGTTTGTATTTTTAAAAAGACATAAGATGATATGAAGGATGATATGAAGAGAACAGTACAAGAAAATAATGTTATAGTAAATATATTGGCCTTTCTGAGATGATTAGAAGTATAATTTTTTTTCCTGATGAGTTAATTCTTTAATAATAACTTTGTGTCTGAAGCGTGTAGTGACTTCAGCACAGTCTGCAAATGCAGCTGATTTTAAAAGTAGCTAACCTTTAATAGATTTTCTTTATAATATTAATAAATTTTATTGCATAAAATCACCATACCTCTGGAAACTACAACAGCACATGATATTAATATTTAAATTTTGTTATATAGAATCACAGAATTATCTGGGTTGGAAGAGACCTCCAAGATCATCAAGTCCAACCCTTAATCCAACACTATCATGATTACTAGATAATGGCACTAAGTGCCATGTCCAGTCTTATTTTAAAAACCTCCTGGGATGGTGAATCCACTACCTCTCTGGGCAGGCCATTCCAATGACTGATTACTCGCTATATAAAGAACTTTTTTCTGATATCCAGCCTAAACCTTCCCTGGCAGAGCCTAAGCTCGTGCCCTCTTGTTCTGTTGCTTGTGCCTGGCAGAAGAGACCGACCCCCACCTGATTACAACCTCCTTTCAGATAGTTGTAGATAGCGATGAGGTCACCCCTGAGCCTCCTCTT
>VWZX01005342.1:0-13236 GCA_013399015.1 Galbula dea | reverse complement strand
AGAGGAACCTCCTAGGCAAAACTGTATGGGTGTTCCCCGCTTTGAGCAAAGGCAAACCCATTCGTGGGGTTGCATTCGCTCAGGGGCCCAGGGACACATGGTAGGTGATGATGGAAGACGGTGAGGTACAATGTGTACCTCAACAGAATCTAAGCCTGGGTGAGAATACTTAATTCAAACCTGCCAAATGTTGACTGCCGATAATAATAGTGTTGCATAAGTGTCTTTCAGGATATCACGGCAGTGCTCACAGGAGTCTCGCTTTGTCAAGTGGAGTCCAACCAGGCCGTGGAGAGAACCTGTGAACCTGCTACGTGTACGAACCCTGATGAGATCGTGACATCTCTACTGCCCTGAGAAGTGGAAATGAAGACCTGCAGTCATGGACTGAATGGACTTGACAATTTCTTTTGTATAGAGGGGACTGTAAATTAATGATGAGCACGGTGTAGATGGTATGGAATAAGGGGTGGAATGTCTTAGTTTGAGTTAGAACAGAACTATTTTCTGTTCAATGATTTTATTTTTGAGTATTCTGTCCCATTTACACAGTGTTCGATGTAGCCGAGGGGCCGGTCCCTTTACTCTATCGCCCTGCGTCAGGCACTGAAGAGAACACCTAAGGACCCCGTGGGTGGGCCCTGAGGACCCTGCACTGAGGGGAGGGGGGGGGCAGTGCCGGTGTGTGGGTGTGCTGGCTGGTGGGAACGGGGGAGGCCGCGCGATCAGAACGTGGTGGTTTCTTCTCCTTTTTCCTGCCTGCCGGAGCTTGCCGGAGCCTCGGTGGTGACGCGGTCGGGGTTTTGTATATCTTTATATATATATTTTTTCTTTCATCTAACTTTGTTATTATTGTTATTAAAGTAGTCTTAGTTTTAACTTCCAATCCACAAGTTTTTTTTCTTCTCTGCCACTTTTCTCTCACCCTCTGCCCTTTCCCGCTGTGGGGGAAGGGGAGGGAGAAAGAGATAGTGTCCTTCTTCCTAGTTAGCTGCTGCTGCAGTCCTAACCCATGACGCAACCCAAAGTGGCAGCGCCAGGATTCCTAGGCGAGTTTGGGAGTTGCCAGGGGAAGGTCAAAACTAGCCCCAACAATCATGGCTGCCACCTTCCCTCTAGGAGCAAGAGCTGGACATTTTGCCTTTTTGGAGACTGTGATCTCTGGGGACCGAATGGAGCAAGATGAAGTGAGGTACTCTAGGGAGCAAACCAAAAGTGGCAGCGCCAGGTTTCCTAGGCCAGTTTGGGAGTTGCAGTAGAAGGTCAAAACTATCCCCAGGAATCAGGGCTGCCAGCTTCCCTCTAGGAGCAGGAGCTGTACCTTTGCCTTTTAGAAGATAGTGCTCTCTGGGGACCGAATGGAGCAAGTTGAAGTGAGGTGCTCTAGGGACCAAACCAAAACCCTACCCTTGACCGTGACCCTAAACGTAACCCTAACCCTAAGCTGGACACTAAACCTAACCCTAACCCTGACGCTAACCCAAGCCCTAACACTAACCCTAACATTTACACAGCCCGAATGGTCCCGAACCCTAGCCTTATTGGCCCCTAACCATATCTGTAACCCTAATGACGCTAACCCTAACCCCTAACCCTAACTCTAATC
The DNA here is from genome assembly GCA_013399015.1 of Galbula dea. Classification (NCBI taxonomy): domain Eukaryota; kingdom Metazoa; phylum Chordata; class Aves; order Piciformes; family Galbulidae; genus Galbula; species Galbula dea. Next base: position 11,630 of record VWZX01005342.1, on the reverse strand, counting down.
CAAACGCTAACCCTAAACCTAAACGTTACCATCACTATGACCATAACCATATACCCGTAACTCTAAGCCTAAGCCTAAACCTCAGCTTAACCCTAACCCAAACCCTAATCCGTACCCTAACCCTAACCCTAACCCTGACCCTAATGAGCCTAACCCTAACCCTAATGTGGCAGCCCAGATTCGTACGGCTAGCATATACCTTCCCCTGGCACCTCCCAAACTGGCCTAGGAAACCTGGGGCTGCCACTTGTGGTTTGCTCCCTAGAGCAGCTCACTTCAACTTGTCCCTGGAAGAGCACTATCTCCAAAAAGGCAAATGTCCAGCTCGTGCTCCTAGAGAGAAGGTGGGAGCCCTGATTCCTGATGCTAGTTTTTGCCTTCCCCTGGCAACTCCCAAACTGGCCTAGGAAGCCTGATATGCCACTTCTGGTTTGCTGCCTACAGCACTACACTTAAACGTGCTCCGTTCAGCTCTCTAAGAGCACTGTCTCGAGAAAGGCAACTAGCGAGCTCCTGCTCCTTGAGGGAAGGTGGCATCCTTGATTCTTGCGGCTAGTTTTTCCTTCCCCTGGCAACTCCCTAACTGGCCTAGGAAACCATGGTCTGCCACTTTTGGTTTGCTGCCTACAGCACCTCACTTCACCTTCCTCAAATCAGCCCCCGAGAGCTCTATCTCCAAAAAGGCAACTGGCCAGCGCCTGCTCCTAGAGGGTAGGTGGAAGGCCTGATTCCTTGGGCTAGTTTTTAGCTTCTCCTGGCAACTCCCAAACTGGTCTAGGAAACCTGGGCCTGCCACTTTTGGTTTGTACCCTACAGCAACTCCATGAAACGTGCTCCGTTCAGCTCCCTTAGAGCACTATCTTGAGAAAGGCAACTAGCAAGCTCCTGCTCCTAGAGGGAAGGTGGCAGCCCTGTTTCTTGGGGCTAGTTTTTACCTTCGCCTGGCAGCTCCCAAACTGGCCTAGTTATCTTGGGGCTGCCACGTTTGGTTTCTTTGCTCCCTACAGCAGCTCACTGAAACGAGCTCCGTTCAGCTCACTGAGAGCACTATCTTGAGAAAGGCAGCAAGCGAGCTCCTGCTACTTTAGAGGAGGTGGCAGCCCTGATTCTTGGGGGCTAATTTTTACCTTCGCCTGGCAACTCCCAAAGTGGCCTAGGAAACCTGGGGCTGCCACTTGTGGTTTGCTCCCTAGAGCACCTCAAGTCAACTTGGTTTATTCTCTTCCCAGAGAGCAGTATCTCCAAAACGGCAACTAGCTAGCTCCTGCTCCTAGAAGGTAGGTTGAAGGCCTGATTCCTGGGGCTAGTTTTGACCTTCCCCTGGCAACTCCCAATCTGGCCTTACTTCAACATGCTCTTTTTGGACCCAGAGAGCAGTACATACAAAAAGGCAAGTGCCACATTCTTCTCCTAGTTGAAAGCTGGCATCTCTGATTTCTGGGTCTAGTTTTTGAATTTTCCTGGCAACTCCCAAACTGGCCGAGGAAACCTGGGTCTGCCACTTGTGGTTTGCTCCCTATAGCACCTCAATTCCACTTGCTTTATTCTCTTCCCGGAGAGCAGTATCTCCAAAAAGGCATCTGGACAGCTGCTTCTCCTAGAGGGAAGGTGGCAACCCTGACTCTCTGCAGCTCCAGGTTTCCTTGGCTAGTTTGGGTTTTCCCAGGGTATGGTGAAGACTATCCGTAAGAATCAGAGCCAGAACTTTCCCTCTAGGAGCAGGATCTGGACTTCTGCCTTTTCTGGAGCTGGTGCTTTCCACTGGGACCGAATTGAACAGGATTTAGTGAGGGGCTCTTGGGTCAAAGAAAAAGTGACTTCCCCAGGTTTTCTATGCCAGTTTGGGAGTTGCCAGGGGAAGGTGAGGACTGGCACCATGAATCAGGCTTGAGCCTTCGCTCAAGGAGCAGGAGCTGTACATTTGCCTTTTTGGAGCTGGTGGTCTGCAAGGGCCGAATGGAGCAATTTTCAGTTAGGGGCTGTATTGAACAAACCTAAAATGGCAGCCCTAAATTTTTTATGCCAGTTTGGGATTTGCCAGGAGTAGGTGAAAACTAGCCCCAAGATTCAGGGCTGTCACCTTCCCTCTAGGAGCAGGAGCTGGACAATTGCCTTTCAGGAGATAATGCTCTCTGGTGACAGAATGTAGTAAGATGAAGTGAGGAGCTCAAGGGAGCAAACCAAAAGTTGCAGACCCATGTTTCCTATGCCTGTTTGGGAGTTGCCAGGGGAAGGTCAAAAGTAGCCCCAAGAATCAGGGCTGCCACCTTCCCTCTCGGAGCAGGAGCCAGACATTTTCCTTTTTGGAGAGAGTGCTCTCCGGGGGAAGAATTGAGCAAGATGAAGTGAGGTGCTCTAGGGAGCAAAGCAAAAGTGGCAGCCCCAGGTTTCCTAGGCCACTTTGGGAGTTGCCAGGGGAAGGTAAAAATTAGTCCCCAAGAATCAGGGCTGCCACCTTCCCTCTAGGAGCAGGAGCTGGCTAGTTGCCTTTTTGGAGATAGTGCTCTTTGGGGACCGAATGCAGCATGGTGCTGTCGGGAGCAAACCCAAAGTGGCAGCCCCAGGCTTCCTAGACCACTTTGGGAGTTGCCAGGGGAAGGTAAAAATTAGCACCCAAGAATCAGGGCTGGCACTTTCCCTCTAGGAGCTGGAGCTGGACACTTGCCTTTTTGGAGCTGTGCTTTCCTATGGGGCCGAATGGAGGAAGTGGAAGTTGGGGGCTCTAGGGACCAAGGCAATAGTGCATCCCCAGGTCTGAGATTCAAGCTGGCACCTTCCCTCTAGGAGTAGGACCTGGATATTTGCTATTTAGGTGCTAGTGTCTGTTTAGGGCTACACTGAGGTTGTTGGAATTTTGAATCGTGGGGACTAATACAAAAGTTGGAGCCCCAGGCTTCCTTGCCGACCTTTTGGCGCTGCTAGTGGTAGAGCAGGACTATCCCCAAGATTCTGATCTAGCTCCTTCCATCTAGGAGCTGGAGGTGGATATTTACTATTTTGAAACTAGTTTTATTCTAGGTCCACTTGGAGAATGTTTGAGTTAGGAGTCATAAGGACTAAAGGAAAAATGGGAGCCCAAGGCTTTCTTGGCAATGTTGGGAGTTTCCAAGGGAAAGAGAAGCCTAGCGCCAAGATTTATATCCAGCTCTTTCCCTACAGGAGCAGGACATCTGTCATTTTGGAGCTGATGGTCTTCTTGGGCCACATAGACCATGTACAGGCGGGGTGACTAGGGACTAAACCAAAAGTGGGAGCACCAGTTTTCCTTACCCAGTTTTGCAGTTTCCAAGGGGTGGGGGGGAGGACTAGCCCCTAGACCTACAGCTAGTACCTTCCCTCTAGGAGCAGGAGCTGACCTGTTTCCATTTTCAAGCTTGTGTTATCCTAGGGCTGAATGGAGTATGTTGAAGTTAGAGTTTGAAGGGAGTATAACAAAGTGGTAGCCACAGGTTTCCTTCACAGTTTGAAAGTTGCCACTGGAAGAGCAGGACTATCCTCAAGATTCAAATCCAGGTACCTCCACTGAGGAGCACAAGCTTGATATTTGCTATTTAGGAGCTGACAGGGATTGAATCCTGGTGACTCCCCACCAGCTGTGTCTCCGAGATGATGTTCTCCTGTGAGCACTTTCCCTCCTTGGGGGGGAGGAAAGAGTCACGAGTATAGTCTCTGAAGTCCAGGGGGGAAAAGTGATTTATTCAAGCTTCCCGGGGCTTTTATACTCCCCCGGGGAGGGTTTAACTAAAGGGAATGTAATTGGGTGGTAACTCAGGAAGAAGGGAGTGTAACCAATGAGATTTGACAGGGGCAGGGAACTGGTTCAGGGAGGAAGGCAACATGTCGCGGCCCAGCGGGTCCACGTGCACTAGGGAAGGGATAACAGAGGCTTATAAGAAAAACCGTACAGAAGTTTGCAACCCGCGGGCAGCTTCCGGTGTGGTGATCCTGGGAAGAAGCCACTGTAAAATCCTGGTCCTAGATGTCTTCCTTCCACTTCTTATAATCTTGGTGTTCTCCCACAAGGAGCTAGTGTCATTTTAGGGCAACAGAGGATGTTGGAATTTGGAGTCGTAGGTACTAAATGAAAAATGGGAGCCCCTGGTTTCCTTGTCCAGTTTGGAAGCTGCCAGTGGAAGAGCAGGTCTAGCCCCAAGATTCAGATCTAGCTACTTCCACCTAGGAGCAGGAGCTGGACATTTGTCATTTTGGAGCTGGTGTTCTTGGGCCACATAGAGGATGGTGGATTTAGAAGTCGTAGGGTCTAAATAAAAAGTGGGAGCCCCAGGCTTTCTTGCCCAGTTTGGGAGCTGGCAGAGGAAGGGGAGGACTAGCCCCAAGAGTCAGAGCTAGTACCTTCCCTCCAGGACCCTGACGCTTTACGTTTTGGACCTGGTATTCTCTCAGGGCCGAATGGAGTATGTTGAATTGAGAGTTTGAAGGGAATGAAGCCAAAGTAGGAGCCCCAGATTTCCTTTGACAGTTTGGGAGTTGGCAGGGGAAGGGGAGGACTAGCCCCAAGAATCAGGGCTGGCACCTTCCCTCTAGGAGCAGGAGCTGGACATTTGCTTTTTTGGAGCTGGTGTCTTCTTAGGCCTGAGTGTAGCATGTTGAAGTGTGGGGCTGTAGGGAGTAAAGCAAAAGTGGGAGCTCCCCGTTTCCTTGCTCAGTTTGGGAGTTTCCAGGGGAAGAGGATGAGTAGTCCCAAGATTCAGAGCTGGCACTTTCCCTCCTGGAGCAGGAGCTGGACTTTTTTCCCTTTGGGAGCTTGTGTTTTCCTATGCCCAGATTAAACATGTTTAGCTGGGAGGGTCTAGGGTCAAAACCAAAAGTGAAAGTCCCACGTTTCCCTGGCCAGTTTGCAAACTGCCAAAGGAAGGTGAGGATTAACTCAATATTAAGAGCTGGTACCTTCCCTCTAGGAATACGAACTGGATGTTTTCCATTTTGTAGGTAGTGTTCCCGTGGGAGCTAATTGAGTATGTTTAGCTTCTAGGGACAGAAACCCTCAGCCTCTGGAGGTGGCTTCTTGCAGGTGTGTAGGAAAGGTATGTTCCCTTTCAAGGAAAATATTACATGCCACCTGGGCAAATGAACCAGCATTGAGAAAGGTGTCTGAGGGAGTTAGCTGTGCTGGAGGTGATTTATAATGGTAATATTTTTAATTTTAATATTTTAAATTAATATAATCATACGAAGTCACTTGCAGACCCAGATGAAGTCCACTGTACCCCATCCATGTGTAGGACATTTCTATAAAGTGCACCATCATTGTATGCCAATTTCTAGGCGGTAGTGTTCTGGAAATATATCCAGGGGCAAGAAAAGGATTAATTGGCTGGCCAGCTCCAGCAATATTAAGTCTCTCTTCCTCCATATAGACCTGTGTTCCTCCTGTGTAAAGAGAGCTGTCCTTGGAGTTCCATCAGACCAAAGAAGACATGTCCTATTCCACATCTGTATGGTCAGATATCTATAAGGTGCTGTATCTCAGCTATTAGGAGTAGGTAATTCCCTGCCAAAGAGAGGAAATACAGAAGATACACACAATATATCCTGTGCTTTTACCTATGTGACCTATTGTTATGGTTTGGATTAGAACAGAATTAATTCTGTTCAGTAACTGTATTTTCTAAAAAGATATTCCACCACCACGTACATAATACCGTTATTAATTTCCCCCCACACACACCTTGCCTGGACTGTCCCTTTAAGAAACCTGAAATTCCTGAGTCGAGGACACTGCAAACCCCACCCCGGGGGGTGGGGGGGAAGCCGGGGGAATGCTGGGTTCTCCGCGGGGGACTTTTGTTACACTCGGGACCACGAGGAACTTCCTTCTTCTTCTCCTCCCTCTGCCTGGAGTTTGGTTGCTGCTGTCTCCTCGTGGCATCTGCTACCTGAGACACACGTGGAGCTGTTTTCGGGAGGGGGAGAGCCGGCCCGGGACACTGCCGTAATTACTTGTATAGGGGGAAGTGGGTTTTGGTGTTTGGGTCCTGTATATGTTTATATTCTTTTCGTTTATGTTTGCTGTTGTTATTAAAGCAGGTTGTTAGTTTTAACTTCCAATCCAGTCTCTCCTTTAACTGCCGTGTGTGGGGGCTGGGAAGAGCCTTTAAACCCACCACACCTATGATTTAAGGAAATTAATCAATATTTTTACTCACGGAAAGGTTTATTCTTGGCGCCGGGTGCGCAGGGGATATTTCCACCAAACTACGCACACCTTGCTGCCTGAGCCATGCTCTATTTATGTTACAGGGTATAACATATGCAACAAGAAGGTATTTTACGTTACAATTGAAACTATCAACATTTCTATAAAAGTATTACATAAGAAATAGGCTACCATCTACAAAGTATTTCAAGTACTACATATGCACCAGGCTACTATCTACAAAGTGATTAAACTATCAATGCAGTTGCAGAGTGTCATTACATATGCACCAGGCTACCATCTACAAAGTATTTCAGGTGTACAATTGAACTGTAATGTGTTACGGGAAACTATCAACATATTACATATGCATATACACCACCCCCTACGTCCCCCTTTGTGAATCGAGATGCCAGACTGAAGATCGGGTCCAGCTGATCTTTGGTTTGCTTTTGTGTTGTGCTCCAAACCCAGACCATTAAGTTGTCCCATCGCCCAGCCTGGTGCTTCTATTCAATTTCTTTTTCTCTGTTCAATCTTTATCTCTGCAGTTTCTTTTGTGTTGTACCCCACACCTAGATTGTCTCATTGTCCGGTCCTCAGCCATCCTCTGCAAATATTCAATGTTAGTTTCCCCCTTAATCACCTATGTGACCATGTAAAGAATACAAGGAAGTGGGATAGAGAACCCCTCTTCAGTCCTAGCTGCACAAGTACCTCAGTGTAACCAGTTTAAGAGTAACCCGGCAGAAGAATGATTCCAATACAAGAGAGATTACAAATCAGAGTTACAATTTAATAAAGAGAAAAGAAAAGAAACATTACAATAAATGCAATGAAATTGTTTTTAACCCACAAAAGCCAGAACTACAAACCAGCACCCTGGGGCACGGAAAGAATCGTGCTCGTGAGCCCCTGTGCCAAGCTCCACGTGCTTCCCCCCACATAGTCCAAAGCAAAAGGAAACAGGGAAACCTACTGGTTTCAAGTAATGGGAGCAGTCTGGTTGAAAGTAGGGGTCAAAAGGGATCCCGGGGAGAAGAGCCTGGAGGGTCCCTGTGGCTTGGAGATGGTCCCCTGGAGTGGGGGAAAAAACAATCCCTCCTTCCGCAACCGCGTTCAGCACCGAGTGGTCCCTTTAAGTCCAAAGCAGACAGGAAGGGAGAATAAAACCTTACTAGTTGTAGACGATGATCACAGTCCAGCCGAAGGCAGGAACCATGGTCCTATCAAGGCTCTGGTCCTTCTCCGGATCCGACGAGTGGCGTGCAGCTCCCCCAAACCCGAGATTCCCCCCAGTTTTGGTGGGAAAACCCAGCCCCTCCCCGGGGCAGGGCAGGGGGAGGCAGGGGGCCCCCCACAATACCTGAGTCATGGGATATCTCTGGAAACCGCTGACGGCCCTGTGAGGAATAAACTTTCTGTTTTGTTACAAGCGAAGGGATCAAACAAGGGTCACCAGTGTGGTGGGGTGCATGCAAAGGGGTTTCCTTCTACTGACCTATAGGCGTACCGTGGAGTTGTAAGATGTTTGGACATGTCTGGACAAGTATCAGGGAACATGCGGCCAGGAATGAAGGTATTGCGAAATATATGTAAATAAAGCAAACCCCCTGCCATGTGGTCAGCCATGGAGGCTGCCATTTTGGTCAGGGCCCTGTCTCTCAACACAAAATAGCCAACTAGAGGAGAGGAAATGCCCCTTCTGATAAAAGGACTGGGTGGTACTTGGGAACCCTTTAAAAAGAAGGAAATTTGATTGCACGGTGTGCTTTTGGGATCATCAGGCAACTAGGGCACCCAACACGTGTTGTAAGTAATCTTCCTACTTGTTATCTTTCTATCTTTTATGGACTTTGTTATCCTTCTAAATTATTAATAAAAGGAGATAATTTTCTCTGAAATAAATTTTATAACAGCCCCTCGGCAGACCCGACCCCTCAGGCTGGGTGTGAGTGACTCTCCGGAGTCTGTTGTTCTGTCTGTTGTGGGTTTGTGGTTGGCTCAGCCTCTACCCGCGACAATCTCCATCCTCTCTTGCCTGATTCTTACATTCCAAAGCCACATCCAGTGTCATAAATCAAAATCAGCCTCTGTCTGCAGGCTCTTTCCCCAGTGCCTGCTACTGCATATCCTGTCAGCAGCACTACCCAAAACTATTAGTATAGAGCAAGTGATCTAAAAGAAGCCAGGAAGGAGTCTCTGNAGTAGCTCAATGTCCTTCCTAAACTGCGGTGCCCAAAACTACACACAGTACTCCAGGTGTGGCCTCACCAGTGCCACGTACAGTGGCAAGATCACCTCCCTGCTCCTACTGGTCACACCATTCCTGATGCAAGGCAGGATGCCATTGGCCTTCTTAGCCACCTGGGCACACTGCTGACTCATGTTCAGCCAGCCGTTAATCAGCACCTCTCCTTATTACCCCGTTGCCCCCCCAACCAGAAAAGATGGGGGGCAATAAAGGCAGAGAGAGACTTCTGGATTGGAAAATAAAACTAAAACTACTTTAATAAAAATAACATTGTTAAATGAAACACATATAAATATATACAGGACCCAATACTGAACCCAACTCCCCCTTTTTATGATAACTACGCCACCACTGAAGACGCAGCAAAACGTCCCATGCCAGGACCTCCCCATACCAGCACTCTAATCGCCAAGCACACCTTCCCCAGGCAGCCACATGCTCAGCTCCCAGCTTCAAGTACCAGTAGCAGACTAAGTCCCAGCCACAGATAAAGTCCCAAAACCTCCGGAGTTCCGTCTCCCCCTGGCACCGGGGTCCTTACAGAATGCCCAAACTTAAGATTCAGGAATTTCAGGTCTTAAAGGGGAAGTCTAGCAGGGGACTCTAGCAAGGGGGGACTGATACTGAATAGGATGTATATGGGATGGAATATTTTTTAGAAAATAAAATAGCTGAACAGAATTAGTTCTGTTCTAACCCAAGCCAGGACGTTCTAAGCCAAACCAGGACAGAGATGAAGATCCATCCAGTGAGTCCCCCAGACCTAGTAACTCACCCCCCATGCCTTAGGACTTCCTCAAAGCGGAAGAAAAGGAGGGTTATTGTAGTAGGTGACTCTCTTCTGAAGGAAACTGAGGGACCTGTTTGCAGACCAGACCCATCCCACAGGGAAGTCTGCTGCCTCCCTGGGACTCAGGATAGAGATGTTAAAAAGAAGCTCTCTGCTCTGGTAAAGCCCTCTGACTATTACCCCTTGTTAGTTATCCAGGTGGGTAATGATGAGGTTGCAGAGAGAAGCCCGAAGGCAATTAAGAAGGACTTTAAGGTCTAGGGGCGACTTCTTGAAGGCTTAGATGCACAGGTGGCACCAACCAATCCCTCAAGTGGTAGGGAAAAACACGGAAAGAGGGTGGAAAACACACCTGATCAACACGTGGCTTAGAAGCTGGTTACAAAAAGGATCCTTGTACAGCAGTTGGCAGGGCTTGCTGAAAGGGCTTTAAACTAGGCTTGAAGGGGAAAGAGGATAAAACCACGCTCACTAGAGATGAGCCTAAGGACAGCCTTCAGTCTGCTGTCCTACTCAATGGATTTAACAGTGGCACAGTGAACAATAATAGCATAGGGATCACTAATATGTTAGTAAACATGGAAATGGCTGGGAAAAGAGATATAGCCTGGCCCACCAGTAATGAGACATGGGGTAAAGGACAAAGGATGGGGGTGAAATCAATAGCCCAAATCAAGTGCATCTACACTGATGCACTTAGCATGGGCAATAAGCAGGAAGAGCTGGAGGCCATTGTGCAGCAGGATAACTATGACATAGCGGCCATCACAGAAATGTGGTGGGATGCCTCACACGACTGGAGTGCCACAATCAATGGCTACAAACTCTTCCGGAAGGATAGACAGGGAAGGAGGGGTGGCGGGGTGGCCCTGTATGTTAAGGAATATTATGAAAGCTCTGAATTTGAAAATAGTAATGATGAGATTGAAAGTGTTTGGGTTAGGTTAACTGTCAACAAAGATGATATTGCTGTGGGGGTCCGCTACAGACCTCCCAACCAGAGCAGTAAGGCAGATGAAACTTTCTTTTAGCAATTAGGAGAAATCTCACGATTGCTTGCAGTTGTTCTTGTGGGAGACTTCAAGCTTCCAGGTATCTGCTGGAACTACAACACAGCAGAGAAGGAACAATCCAGGAGGTCCCTGGAATGTGTGGAAGGTAACTTCTTCAGACGGCTGAGTGAACTGACCAGGGAAAGTGCCCTGCTGGACCTACTGTTTGTGAACAGAGAGGGTCTTGTGGAAGATGTGGCAGTTAGTGGTCGTCTGTGCAACAGCGATCACGAAATTACCAAGTTTCCTATTATTGGAAATGTTAGGGAGAGTAAGAGCAAAACTACCACTTGGGACTTCCGAAGGGCAGACTTCGATTTGTTTGAAAGGTTACTCAATAAAGTCCCTTGGGATTTAGTTTTGAAGGGCATAGGAGTCCAGGAAGGTGGGACATTACTTAGGGAGGAAACCTTAAAGGCACAGGAACTGGCCACCCATACGTGAGGACAAGCTGTCGGCAAAGACCAGCCTGGCTGAAGATCAGGGAAAAAAAGAGAGTTTATGGCCTCTGGAAAAGAGGGCACGCTACTCATAGTGAGTATAAGGGTATTGTTAGGTCATGTAGGGAGATTGTTAAAAGGTCCAAGGCCCAGCTAGAAATCAGTCTGGCTTTGAAAGTAAAAGATTGCAAGAAAACTTTTTATAAATACATCAATAACAAAAGAAAGAACAAAGAGACCTTACATCCTCTGCTATACCCAGAAGGAAATATAGTAACAAAATACAAGGATAAGGCTGAGGTGCTTAATGCTTTCTTTGCCTCAGTCTTTTATTACTTTTTTAAAGTATCACCTGTACTGAGTATATAAATATATACAAATATATATACTCAGTATAAATATACTGAGTATATAAAGTATTAAAGTATCACCTGTCCTGAGGGAAGCCAGCCCCCCAAGTCAAGAGAATGGGACAATTCATGAGGACATGGTGAGGGACCTACTTCTCCACGTCGAGGTCCAGAAATCTATGGGGCCAGATGGGATTCATCCTAGAATCCTGAGAGAGCTGGCAGGGGTGCTCACCAGGCCACTCTCCATCATTAGCAACAGTCATGGCTGACTGGAGAGGTCCCAGCTGATTGGAAAAAAGCAAATAGAACTCCCATTTATAAGAAAGGAAGGAAGGAGGATCCGGGAAATTACAGGCCTGTTAGTTTAACTTTGATCCTGGGGAAGCTGATGGAGCAGATCATCCTGAGTTCCATTATGCAGCACATGCAGGACAACCAGGTGATCAGACCCAGTCAGCATGGGTTTACGAAAGGCAGGTCCTGTTTAACAAACCTGATCTCCTTCTATGACTGGGTGACCCCCTTGCTGGATAAAGGAATGTCTGCTGACGTTATTTATCTGGATTTCAGCAAAGCATTTGATA
>VWZX01005341.1:0-16042 GCA_013399015.1 Galbula dea | reverse complement strand
CTCTGGCTGATTGGAGATTGTTAACTTGGAGTCTTCTTGTGATACTGCCCCTTTTAGGTTTGAATTTGAGATTGAAGTTGAGTTTACAGTGCACAAGCCGATGGTCTGTTTGGCATTCTGCGCTGGGCATCACGCGGTTATGGTGGACATAGCAAACATCCCTCCGTCGCACCAAGACATAATCAATGAGGTGCCAATGCAAAGAAAATATTGAGTACCCTTAAAATCACCTTTAGTACACTTATTAGTAATTCACAGTGTCTAGACAGATGGTGATCAGGAAGGTAAAGTCTGGGAAAAATAAACTTAGAGATGCTACAGTCAGCTGCATTTCCCAGTGGTAATAAAGTGGGAAGATGAGGCAGGAGGTTAATGTTCATAGCAGCTAATGAAGCATTTGCCAGCAGTTTTCTTTGGAACCTGCTCCCTCTTTAAGAAGTGTGGCTTTTTAAACATTTCACATAAAAAAGCACTAAAGCCTGTAGAGCCTGAAAAACTACCACAAAAATTAATCTGATAAGATGAATATTTGTCTGCATATGTTCCACGCAGTGAAAGACATTTTTCTTCTTTCCTCTTGAAGGACTTAATTTAAATTCTTCTATGAGACAAAAATTGTATAGTTTGTCATCAGCAGGTGATTACTGTTGTTCACAGGAATTTAAAAAAAAAATACAACTAGGCTCACTCTTAGTTAGCTCTTGATCACTGAGCATCAGCACAGCAGCATTCCTGATCATGTTAGGCTAAAATTGCATTTCTCTGGTATGCTATAGAACAATTGTAACGTAAAACAAAGTTTGAACTTAAAGCATATGAACAAAGAAAGGATTACTATTACCTCAGTTTTACAGTCAAGCCCAAGTTAAAGTTTTCTAAAAGATTTAAGACAACCAGATGCTGTGCTCTTCTTCAGTTTAGTGCTCTTTGCCCTACTGTAGTATTTCAAGACTACTAAAATTCAGAGGTATTACAGTGATGAAAGGTTGAAAATGTGGTAAAAGTGGGAGTTTGCAAGTTTTTAAGGAGCCCTTGTATTTCAGAAATGTGCAGAGTCTGCCTGCTGGTTTGGGCAGCCTCTGTATGACTAAATGCAGAATGGGCTGAAGCATGGTGATGCAAACTACATCTTTCTACAGTACTTGCCCTCAGAATGGAGCAACTATACAGTTGTGGGGACAACCCAAATCGTGAGGTTCACTCTTCTGCTGTGCAAGAGTCTGGGCCTTCTCTGGAGGATACTGGCTGACCCGTCTCCGTGGCACTGGCTGTATGTCTTCCTTTATTGTGAGTCATTTGGACTGAATAATGGAGAATCTGGTCAGGCAGTCCTAACTGTCATAATGCCCAAACCACCAACATTTCATATAGGAGAGTTCTTTGCCTTCATAAAGATGTGTATGAGCTTAAGCTTTCTCTCATTTTACTCTGAAGCTTTCCTGAGTCCCAGGCCTGGGAGCAGGCTGGACTCACTGAATGGGCAAGGGCCAGACAGAAAGCCTTATGTTTCTGAATCAGAGGAAGGGTTACATTGTGGTTACACAGGTAGAGCCAGTAACGTGTAGGAATTGAGCTCTGTGAAGGTAGTTCCAAGTTCCCACAAGTCTATGTCTACTAAATACGTGCAGCCAGCCTGCAGTTAAACAGGACTTTTACTCCCTTGCTATAAATCTGCATTTATCTACAGGACTAGGATGGGATAACAGCTGGTAAAGTTATAGTCATCATAGAGACAAAGAGATTATTTTGATGAAAAAAAGACCACATAGCTTACCTGGATAATAACAACTACCTGGAGCAACAAATATACATGTGCTGCCCTCACCCTCCAGTGAACCAGTATCAAAGCCTGCCTGGATTCCAAATTCTATGACTGCTGTGGGCTGATCTTTAGCTAGTTCCCTAATAAAATGAAGTATTAAACAGTCATCTTGTCAGTCTGACAGTTTCTACCAATAACTTTCAAACTGACCAGTTTCCAAACAAACTTGACACAGTAACCAAAGATTCAGTTATACCAAGCTCTGACAGGTTTGACAGAAGTAGGCGATCGGTGGAAAGAGACACTGCTACTATCTCCATGGAGAGAAAGCCTGCCATATGATGTCTATTTTCAGTTTTTATATCATCGCGGATTATCTTTACGGTACTTTAATAGGTTTTTTGTGGTATTCTATTATTAGACCCCAAAAAATTCACAAGGGAGAGTGGCAGAGAAGGCCAAACCCCAGCTTCATAATTTCTGCCATGTAAGACCCTGATTTTCATCAAGTAGGTAGAAGTCCTGAACGAGTTTTTTTAACTGAAATTAACCTCCAAGAGTAAGTGTGGAAAAATGTAAATCCAGTCTGTGCAATGACAGAAGGAGGCTGTCTGGAGTTCAGGACACTATATTCCCAGGATAAAGAACTGATCAGACGTGGAGGAAAGTAGCCATACTTAAGGAAGTCTTGGTGACCACTTAAAAAACAATGACAATGTTAAAAGTTAGAAACACTTTAAGCTTCTTGCAGCAGGATGATGTTTTCTTCTCTTACTAGAACAGGCCTTCAGAGAAACCATATGAAAATGCTGAAGCACTCCCTTGACACCTGGGAAGGAGAAAGCATTAGTTTTACAGGAAAGAGCAAATCGCATGGTTTATCACAGGGTTGGTCAAAATTAGGGAACACAGGAGAACATGATGAGGAGGCTGAGTGCTGTCTGTTGACAGTAAGATGTCTCATTTCTGAAGTATGGGGAGTCTGCAATCTCACCAAGCTGCCACGAAGAAGTGCTCTCTCCCTCCTGCAGCCAGGACTGTGAGTCTGTGCTGTGACAGCACAGATTGTTATGGAGAACAGCTTCAACTGGCTGAAAATAAACCTTTCTTCCTTACATTCAACAGTACTCCTATGTGTAAAGGAGTTGACAGTGAACACGGTAATTCAATGAAGTCAAGCAAACCTCCTCCGCTCTGAAAAAAAGGGCTCCACAACACACTGGGAGGTAGCAAGGTTAAGCTGTACATGAGAGTATCTTTGAAGGAGCATTGTCTGGAAGTTTGGAAGAGGAGGTTGATGCATGGAAAGAGTTTTAGTTTTATTGCAATGAAGTACTTGGTGAGTGCTTTGTCCAAGTGCTTCAGTTAAGTTAGAGCTTGTGAAGTCACACAGAATGTTAAGAGTTGGAAGGGACCTCGAAAGATCATCTAGTCCAAACCCCCTGCCACAACAGGATTCCCTAGACCACGTCACACAGAAGTGCGTCCAGACGGGTTTTGAATACCTCCATAGAAGGAGACTCCACAACCTGTCTGGGCACTCTGTTCCAGTGTTCTGTCACCCTCACTGTGAAAAAATTTCTATGTGTATTCACGTGGAATCTCCTATGCTTCAGCTTACAACCATTGCCTCTTGTCTTGTCGCTGGGCCTCGNGCCCTCCAACAGCTCAGTCCCCAACCTATACTCATACATGGGGTTGGTCTTTCCCAGGTGCAAGACTCAACAGTTGCCCTTGTTGAATTTCATTCAATGTCTCCCTGCCCAACTCTCCAGCCTGTCTAAGTCTCGCTGAATGGCAGCACAACCCTCCAGTGTGTCAGCCACTCCTCCCAATTTAGTGTCAGCAGCAAACTTGCTGACAGCACACTCTTTTCCCTCATCCAGGTTGTTAATGAATACATTGAAAAGCACTGGTTCCAGTACCAATCCCTGAGGGACTCCACTAGACCAGAACACCCAGTTAAATTCGTTGTACAACTATTATTAATTAATGAGCTATAAAATAAAAATAAACTTGAACATACCTCACTTGAACTGAAGGGGAAAACCTCCCGCTGCTCATTTCTTGTTGTGGCTTGTCATGTTGGCCAAGAGGAAGAGGGGAGAGCAGTTACTGGCAGCCCAATAGGCTGCTGCATGGTACTTTTTCAGTGACCTGTGTGTGTTTCACTGCACTGGGTTTCACTAGCATTCCCCATAATTTTGGGGGCATGATGGTGATCTGTGCAGTTGATCCTGTACTCTACCACAAATCCCCCATCAACAGGGGGCTGCTGCAGTGGCTGAGGCTTTCCTCTGGGTCACCAACTCCCAGCACAAAGTACCCCATAGCAAAATGACACCTGATACACCCCTGGGATGCATAAGTGAGGGAGGGAACGTGAGAAGCAGCCTCACGATGCAGACAGCATCCTCCTGCCTGGATGGAGCTGCTGCTTTCCCTAACTCATCTTTACGAAGGGAACACCTTCAGGTTTTCATTTATCCAGAGATTGCTTTTGGCAGGTAACTCGGTCCTCTGGGAAGTTCAGTCCTTCTTGTGGGGTGATTTAGTGCATAATAGTGCAGTAAGGTTAGGGCAGGATTACAGTCTGTCCTGAAGTTTTCTCCTTAGTGCACACAAGTAAGGATCAATGACTCCAGTGGGGTACACCAGCAAGACATCAATTTGCTTTTTATTTTAACTCACTTTGGCCACGTGTTTGTTCATCCTGTATTTCACCCACCCAAGGTGAGACACACGTGCTCCTGCCCTCTTTCTGCCCCCAGACTTTCCTCCAAGTGCAAGGGTCAGTGAGTCTCTAGTCATGCCGTTACACTTACCACCTTTTCCTACCATCCCTGGCCTCTCAGACAATGAATCCCATTCCTCTCTGAATGGAATCAGGGAAGTCCAGTGGCAGTGAATGTGATCTAACCCTTTTCCCCCTTGAAAATGTATTGCTGCTTTTTCTGTCAGCTTGGAGAGCCCTCCCTCCAGAGATCCTGCTCTGCCCAGGGCTATTGTTGTCTGGGCTGAAGATCATGGCTTCATTCTGTCTTTGCTGTGACTTGAGCAGAGGAAATCTGGATGTTTGGCAAACTGCTTTTCATGATACCCGGTGTTTACAATATCCACAGACTTTAAGCTAGTCATAGCTGTTCACAGGGCAGCCATTACTCATTGCTGTAGGTGCCCGAGTCCAATGTAATGTGGGATGCCACCAACTCACCTTGCTGCCTGCAGACTGCAGACTAGCTGCAGACATGGGGAGAGCAGCATGTCATTGTCCCTCCACTCCTAACATAGCTGCCACACAGCCAGGTATTTGCAGTCCATGAGATTCCTCCAGTGAATTGATGACAATTTTTTTGACACAGGTGGTGGAGGAGCCAACAAGGAGAGGTGTTATACTGGACCTAGTACTGACAAATAAAGGGGGACTGGTAGATGATATCAAAGCTGGGGGAAGGCTTGGCTCTAGTGATGATGAGAAGATAGAATTCATGATAATGAGTAGTATTTTGTATAAAGCAAAATGTAAGGTTGCAACTCTGGACTTCAGGAGGACTAACTTTGGCCTATTGAAGAAGCTGCTTGATGACATCCCATGGGTTAAGGCTCTGGAATGTAGTGGGGCTAAAGAGAGCTGGCTGATATTCAAGTACCACTTCCTCCAAGCACAGGATCAGTGTATCCCTAAGTGTAATAAATTGAGCAAGGAAGGTAGGAGGCCTGCATGGCTGAGCAAGGAGATTCTGAAAAAGCTCAGGTAAAAGAAGGATGTTTACAGTGCTTGGAAGAAAGGGCTGACCAGTTGGGAGAAGTACAAAAGTGTTGTTAGAGTATGCAGGGATGAAACAAGAAAAGCTAATGCCTCCTTGGAATTAAACCTAGCAAGGAATATCAAGGTGAATAGGAAGGGGTTCTTCAAGTATATCAGAAGTAAAAGGAAAATGAGAGAAAATGTGGGCCTGCTGCTGAATGAGGTGGGTGCCGTGGTGACAGAGGATGCAGAGAAGGCAGAGATACTGAATGCCTTCTTTGCTTCAGTCTTTATGGCTCAGACTAGCCCCCAGGAGTCCTGGAACTTGGATGCAATAGGGAACTATTGATATTGATTTATTGATAAAGGAACACTTTCCCTTTGTGGAGGAGGGTCTGGTTAGAGAGCAATTAGGCAAATTGGATGTTCATAAGTCTATGGGTCCTGATGGGATGTGCCCACGCGTGCTGAGAGAGCTAGCAGATGTCATTACTGGGCCACTCTCTATCATCTTTGAAAGGTCTTGGAGAACTGGTGAGGTGCCCAAGGACTGAAGAGTAGCCAATGTCACTCCAACTGTCAGAAAGGGCAAAAAGGAGGACCCAGGAAACTACAAACCAGTCAGCCTCACCTCCATCCCTGGAAAGATGATGGAGCAGCTTGTTCTGGGCATCATCTCAAAGCATGTGGAGGAAAAGAGGGTTATCAGGAGTAGTCAACATGGATTCACAAAGGGAAAGTCACGTCTGACTAATCTGATAGCCTTCTATGGTATCATAACTAGGTGGTTAGATAAGGGGAGTGTGGTTGACATTGTCTACCTTGACTTTAGCAAGGCTTTTGACATGGTATCCCACAGTATCCTTATAGGAAAGCCTAGGAAGTACGAGTTAGATGTATGGACAGTGGAGTGGATTGATAACTGTCTGAAGAACAGAGCTCAGAGGGTTGTGATCAATGGAGTGAAATCCGGTTGGAGATCTGTAACGAGTTGTGTTCCCCAGGGATCGGTACTAGGTCCAGTACTGTTTAATATATTCATCAATGACCTAGATGAAGGGTTAGAATGTACCCTTAGCAATTTCGCTGATGACACAAAACTGGGAGGAGTAGCTGACACACAAGAAGGCTCTGCTGCCATCCAGCATGACCAGGACAGGCTGGAGAGCTGGGCAGAAAAAAAACCATATGAAATTCAACAAGGGGAAGTGTACAGTAATGCACCTGGGAGGGAATAACCCAAAGCACCAGAACAGGTTAGGGACTGTGTCACAACCCAATTGCTGAGCTACCCTGGGTAGCTCAGAGGGTCATGTGAGATTCAAAAATTCCCTTGGAGTAAATTAAGGTGAAATCACACCAAATGGCTGATTAATTTGTTAACTTTATTGCAAGCAACGAACGTATTTCGGAAATCTTTTGTTCTGCAGTGCCTTAGAGATAGAAAGGAGAAAAAGAGAAGAAGAAAGTGAGATATTACCACCCTTGGTTTCTGCGACATCTTGCAGGACTGGTGTCAGGTCTCAGGTTCTTGGGTGGTGGGTGCAAATCCATGGACATCATGCAGAGCCGGTCCAGATCCTAAGTTCTTTCATAGTGGATGCAGAGTGATGAATATTCCAGGGTCCTTTTTATCCAGGACATGGGTGGAGTGGCCACAGCCATGAAAGGGAGAAATTAACTCAGGAAAAACACCTTCCCAGAACTTACCTCTTTCCAATGTTAATTTCCCTATCTGCAAGGAGCAGCCCTTGCCTCGGGTCTGGGGGAGGCGGGAGCAGGGTAGTTGCCACACTTCACACCTTCCCACTCCAGGCAGGCCTTTCTTGTTCTTCACCCAGGTGACAATGTTATCTCATCACCACTCAAGATTTGAGTCCTTTAAGGAGGTGTCAGGCTCCTTCGGACTGATCTGCTGGAAAGCAGCTCTGTGGAAAGAGACCTGGGAGTCCTGGTGGACAACAGGATTACCATAAGCCAGCATTGTGTACCCCTGTGGCCAAGAAGGCCAATGGCATCCTCGGGTGCATCAAGAATAGTGCGGCCAGTAGGTCGAGGGAGGTTATCCTCCCCCTCTGCTCTGCCCTGGTGAGGCCGCATCCGGCATAGTGTGTCCAGTTGTGGTCTCCCCTGTTCAAGAAGGACAGGGAACTACTGGAGAGGGTACAGAAAAGGGCTACAAAAAATATTAGAACATCTCTCTTATGGTGAGAGGCTGAGAGAGCTGGGGTTGTTTAGCCAGGATAGGAGAAGACTAAAGGGGGTTCTTATCAGTGCTTACTCTACCCTGGTGAGGCTGCATCTGGAATATTGTGTCCAGTTTTGGGCCCCTCAGTTGAAGAAGGATAGGGCCCTGCCTGAAAGAGTCCAGCGCAGAGCCACAAAGATGATGAAAGGGCTGGAACATCTTCCTGATGAGGAAAAGCTGAGGGAGCTGGGTCTCTTTAGCTTGGAGAAGAAGAGACTAAGGGCTGACCACATCTATGCTTTTAAGTATGTGAGGGGTAGGTGTCAGGAGGATGGGGTCAGGCTGTTCTCAGTGAAGCCCAGTGACAAGACAAGGGGCAATGGTTGTAAGCTGAAGCATAGGAGATTCCATGTGAATACACGTAGAAATTTTTTCACAGTGAGAGTGACAGAACACTGGAACAGAGTACCCAGACAGGTTGTAGAGTCTCCTTCTATGGAGATGTTCAAAACCTGTCCGGATGCACTTCTGTGTGACGTGGTCTAGGGAATCCTGCTGTGGCAGGGGGTTTGGACTAGATGATCTTTCGAGGTCCCTTCCAACTCCTTATATTCTGTGATTCTGTGAAATACTTAATGGATGAGTGTCGTGAGGATGGGGCCAAGCTTTTTTTCAGTGGAGCCTAGTGACAGGACAAGAGTCAATGGGCACAAACTGGAACATAACAATTTCCATTTAAAAGGAAGGAGGAACTTCTTTACTTCGAGAGTCGTAGAGCACTGGAACAGGCTGCCTAGGGGGGTGGTGGAGTCTCCGTTTCTAGTGACATTCAAAACCCACCTGAATGCCATCCTGTGCAACATGCTCTAGGAAAACCTGCTTGTCATTAGTAGGGATGGGCACAACATGCAGATAACACCAGCAGGTAGCCAGCAGATAGCATCTTTATTAGTGGCAACACTACTTTTATACTTTTACAGAAAGGATAATGACCAATTAATTACCTTCATACAGAAAGGGCACTGACCAATTAGTGACTAACACCTTCATACACAAAGTATACTGACGAATTAGCAGGTGACACTTACATATACAAATTATACTAACCAATTAAGAAGCAACACTTACTAGGTAAAAACAACTACCATAAATGGAGATAAAAACAGTACACTACAAAGAGATGTGAATGTGATAAGACTGATGCTGTGAGCTGTGGGAAGGCGGCTTGCCAAGACTTTGGGCCTCTGTGCACCAGCTGCAAAGCTCCCACCTTCTCTCTCAGGCTACCTAAATTCTTGTGAGAAACTGACCTCGGCCTTCTCCAGCCTCCCCTCTGTAGGAGCCTGGACCTTGCAGCCCACAGTAGCACACCACACCTGCTCTGACAGGGGGTTGGACTAGATGATCTCCAGAGGACTCTTCCAACCCCTAAGATTCTGTGATTCTGTGACATTTGGACCAGGAGAAGTCCCCACCAGCCAATTCCCACTGTGTCCTGGTGTGTAAATTCTGCTAGGGGCAAAAGAGTGTGGGATGTGATCGTGACATGGGCATTTGCTATCTCCCATAGAGAGGAGAATGGATGTCCAGTTTCCATATGGCTTTGGCCTTTGCTTAACAGTTTCCACCAGGCAGAGAAAGCAATGAGCAAAGAGGAAAGTCTTGTGCAGTGGTTCGTGGTTTTAGTTAAGACGATCTCACTTTAGAAGAGCAAATATATTCAGCAACCCTTGGTAAGAGCATCACTGATGATACAATTGCCAAAGGATGTGAAGTTTGAATCTTGACATAGCTGATTTTGAGAAATGAGAAACATTCATCTGAGACAAGTCCTCCAGGGCAGTTTTGCTTCCTCAGTTTCTAATTGGAAACAAAAGGAATAAGCTCAGAGTGAAAAATTGGCCAAAGACTTTTCTTTCTTGCACTGTCCTCTAAAGACACTAACTGTGCCTCAGGAACTACTTGCCATACAACTCACATTGCTCACAGAAATAAAATAACCCACCAAGGAGAGAAAAGGGTGCTTATGGCATTCAGACTGTTGGTGCTGCTGTCTTCAGGACCACAAAGGTCATGCCTTGCTGCCCCTGGGTGTTCTTAGTATCTCAAGCCTTTGGATAACTTTCTGGATGTGCCACATGGTGCGCAGCTAATTCAAGCAGAAGCACCTGGAGACTGCAAGTGTCTGGTATAAGAACAGCTATGGCTGATCCCAAATATTCCCAGAATCACAGAATAGCTGAGGTTTCAGTCCACCTCACTGTCCACTTAGTAAGCCCATAATTTGTCAGCTTGTCTATGAGGATGTTATGGAAGACAGTACTGATAGCTTGGCCAAAGTCAAGATTAAAAAAAAATGTCCACTGCTCTCCCCTTATTCACCAAGCCATTCATCTCATTGTAGAATGCTATCCAGTATGAAGTACAATTTCCCCTTCATAAATCCATGCTGGCTGCTCCCAAGTACTTTTCAGTCTTTGATGTGTTTGCAAATAGTATCCAGGAGGATTTTCTCCATCACTTTCACAGATTTGAAAGTAAACTGGTCAGCCTGTAGTTGCTTTCCTTGAAGACAGGAGAGACATTTCTTTCTTATAGTCTTCAGGAAACTCTCTCAGTCATCATGACCTTTCAAAGATTGTTGAGAATGGACTAACAATTGTATCTGCCAGGAGAATGGATTCAATAATATCTGCCAGCTCCCTTAGCACTCGTGAGTGCATCCCATCAAGGCACACAGACTTACATATGCTGTTTATTTAAGTGCTCCTTTCTCAAAAACTTTTGCTGTGAAACAGTGGTTAGCTTTAGCTGTGGCATTTGTAAAAGTACAGATAGATTAAATATACTTAAACAAAGACATTGTTATGGCCAGAATGTGTTTGTGAAGTCTTTTCTCATGGAATCCATGGCCCTGAAAGAGTAACCGGGAGTGATAAAGCCCCACCGCAAACTTGAAACTTTGCTTATACAGTGCACATGTTAGATGGAGCTATCCCTCACACGCCCAGCACTGCATTAAAGAATACCTTGCTTAATAGTCACCCTGACTATTGAGTTCTGCTTTGATTAGCATGATTTCAGCTGTGTTACCCCATATGATGGTGTCGTCGATGTACTTCAGGTGTTCTGGATCTCCACCTTTCTCCAGTGCGGAATGGATCAGCCCATGGCAAATGGTAGAACCCCTGGGGCAGTTGATTCCAGGCGTATTGGACACCTCCCCAGGTGAAAGCAAAAAAACCCCCACTGAACAAAATCAGTTCTGTTCTAACTCAAACCAGGACACAAAACCAAAAAACAAAAAAAACCCCAACAAACAACCCAAAAAACCCCCCAATCCAAAACAAAAAAACTTCACAAAAACAAAACTCCAAACCAACCAACCAAAACATACAATCTATATCTATGTTTCTATAAGATACAGTCTGGCTAGTCATTCTGAGCAACATTGCTATGGTTCTCTGGTGGTCTAATAAGGTGTAGAAAAATTAGACATGAGGGAAAATGTGCTAACAGTTGGAATTGGAAATGAAGCTGTTATCAAATTGGTTATCAAATCCCTTTTGGTGAAAGTTTCTAAAAATAGAGAAAGAGGTTGATGGGTGTAAAGGGAACTGTCGAGGGTAGAGGCTGAGCCGACCACCAACCCACAGACAGACGCTCCGTATTACCCCCTTCCCCGCCCAACCAGAAGAGATAGGGGACAATAAAGGCAGAGAAACTTCTGGATTGGAAAATAAAACTAAAACTACTTTAATAACAATAACAATTTTAAATGAAACATATATAAATATATACAGGACCCAATACTGAACCCAAACCCCCTTTTAATGATAACTACATCACCACAGCAGCTCTGGCAGCAGCCGTCCCAGTACCAGACCTCCAGCAAACAGACCACGCGTCCAGCTCCCCTGGGGGCAGGGTGCTAGTACTGGATGCCCGAACTTAAGATTCAGGAATCTTAGGTCCTAAAAGGGAAGTCTAACAGGAGACTTTAGCAAGGGGGGGAACTGACCCCCAGCTTATATATTGAATATGATGTATATGGGATGGAATACTTTTAGAAAATAAAATTACTGAACAGAATTAGTTCTGTTCTAACTCAAACCAAGACAGGAACTTATGGTACTTCAGTACAGGTATAATGTCTGAGGAGCCTCCCAGCCACACACCTGTGTGGTACCATTGCTAAAAGGTGATGATGGCAGCGGTGCAGAGGAGAGGTAAGGAATTCAGAAGAGAGGTGAGAAGAGACAAAGCAAGATGGTGGTGGGCAGGGTCCATGCCCTGTGTGGTCCCTTGCTTGTATGATTGTTTTGGCAGTTGCTGAGGAATCTCAGCTATGGTACACACATCCTCGGGGGACCTGTCTGTCCCTCGTCCGTGAAGCTTGCCTCCCAACACACAACTGCTTATTGTTTCTGTTGATTTTTTTTTTTTTCTGTCTTAGAGTCACATGATGTTGTTACTCTTGATCAAAGTTCCTTTCCAAGTTACTGATCCAAATAATGATCTTAAAACACACAAAGTGTGATATTAGTGTGGGAGTAACTCACAGACTAAATAAAGTTTGGTGAACTGACCTTCACAGGCAACAGCAGACTATCATTTTGTGGTCTACATTTAGATTTTTTTCCACATAATTTTTTTCCACACATTCCCTGTTTCACAAATAGCAATAAATATTTTGAAACACTCCATAGTTTGTTCTTGTCTCATAAATATCTCTGAGCTCCACCCTTTTCAATGAATGTGGTTTCCCTAGTAACTAATATGTTCCAAAGTATTTTTTAAAAAAGTAGGAATGTAAAAAGACAAAAACAAGCAAAAGAAAGACTGACCCTGTTTGATGGACACAAGATGCACCATATACTGAGGTACTGTGAGGTTTTTATTGCTGCTTGTTTCATAATACTGTCCTCTATGACTTATCCCAAAAAAATGTTTATTTAATCTTTGACCACCAGGACACAGCCTGCTCAAGCAGGTAGGACAAGGCACAATTAGGACCACCATCTGGGCAGCCCATGAAGCTGAGGCTTTCTACCTTCATGGTAGTCAAAGGACTGAGCCATGAAATGTATCTCCAGGCACTACATCCTTCTGCCGTTCCTTGCAGAAGTGGCAGTAGGGATGTGTGTCAGTGCCTCCCTCTGTGGGTTGAGGGCCAGTGACCCCTAAAAACTCAGTCCAGAGAACAGTTAAAAAACCAGAAGAACAAAAGCAAGTCTTCAGATACGAAAGCCCTTCTTGAGGCCTGCAAGAGAGCTAAAGAGGGAACTGACATGGTTGCACTTTCACATCTGTGTTGCCACAGGGATGAAGAATTAGACCCATTGTCAGAGGAGGGAGGAGAGAGGGCATTTAAGCCTAGTCACTGGAATGGTTAAAAACCATGTTGTCGTTGCAATAGTTGAGACCCATGCAGCACCATCCCTCATCCCTGTCTCCTTCACTTCCCATTGGAGGTGCCAAGAGCTGCTGGTGGTAGCGTGTCCTGCAGTTGTGGGGTAGGGCCCTTGCTAAAAGCCACTGTTAGGCCTGAAAGGGTCACAGCCATCCTTTGTCATGGGCAGGATGTTTTGTGTGGGGTGGATCATCTTCAGGGCTGCTCCAAGGTTTTCAGGCACTGGAGGTCCTCCCAGGACCTGGGCTCCTGCTCGAGATCTGCACCTCTCTGGAGCACCTATCGTCCCCAGCTGCCCTGGGGTGTAGTGGCCACTCAGAGCGGCTGCCTAGCATTGGCTCCTGGGAGCTTTTGCTTAAATGTTCCCTGAAATTGGCAGGTAGCATGTAAGTATCTGGCTTGGAAAGAAACAAAGGCAAAGCTTCCCCTCTCAGCATTGCACTTGTCAGAGACTTGGGAAAGCAAGGTGTGGGTTAGTAAGACGGGGTATAGTGTAGCGATGTGAAATAAAACCAGTCTTGTATGAGACCCTCATGAATGCATTCAGTTCATACAGGTAACGAAACAGATATCATAGCAGAGCCTCCTTGTACAGTAGTGCCAGTGGGCTTCAGAGGCAAACCAAACAGGACTCAGAGATAGCAGGCCTCAGTTTGTTTCACCAGGTTTTTTCTCAAATACTCTTTTACACTGAAAGAATTTTTAGACCTGACATTCACATCCCACAGGGTCTGCTGCCAGCATGTACCAAAGAAGCACCTGAAAATTAATTACATTTAATACATTTGGCACCATTTGAGACTGTAGACCTTTTTTTTTTTCCTGTGGAATTTGGAAAATTGGAAAGTATTTGGAAATTTGGAAAGTATGAATTTTTTTTTAATTATTGTTTTGAAATAATCTTTTCACTACAATAATATTATTCTTCAGCTTTTTGAGACTTTCCTTCAATTTCTAACTGATAAATTTTCCTATTGTTACATATTTTTACCCCACACATTGATATCCCATTTTGGGAAGGAGCAGCACACAAAAAAATATTATTTTAGGTCTTTTATTCTGGGTATTTCACAACTTCTTGCCCTAATTATTGGATTGAAATTTTGCAAACTTTCATTCCTTTTAAAACACTCATTCTGTGCTATCATTTTCTGATGAGCGCTTAAAGATCTCTCTTCTTTGTTTTTCTTCTTTTTTCTTTTCTACTTTTGCATCCATTTAATTATAGTGATTTTGCTGACTGCCAGAGTAGCTGAGCTCCTTTCAGCTGTTCTCCACTCACCATATGAAGAAATTCAACCAAAGCCTCAGTGACACCAAGAGGAAACATCCTATGTATCACTTGCACAATTTTGGACTCAGACATTTTTCTACAGTTCTCTTCTCCAGTCTCTTGTGAGCACATTAAAACTGAATCTTTCCAGAAGACTTTTTTCAGATTCAGGGTCTGTGCGTCAAATCAGACTCTTGAGCGAGTTGTATCACAGCTGGTTTTAGCAGAACACAAATATGATGGTTTTTCCCAAATAAAAACCTGTCAAAGAACCATGAACTGGAAAGCCAGCTAAATGGTATCACTCCAGCTGCACAAAGTCAGACCAGATGAAGAGCGGGATTTGCAATTAGTTATTAATGACATCTTTGGCCTGTTCCTACCTGCACACAAAGTGAGAACACCAGGAAGATGTTGTAGGAAGGGAAAGATGAAGGCATATCTAGAGGGAACTTGACCTCAGTAAGATCAGTAGGCTCAGGTATAGAAGAAATAAAAGCCACGTGGCTTAGTAACATTTCCTATATGAAGATTATTTTAGTGTTCATGAGGACAGAATTAAAACAATGATATGAAAATTGTTTCTGTGTTTGTTAGAGAATTACAGTGGCTCAGCTGTGTTTTCTTATGCTCATGGTCCCAGGAGCTTGTGTTGAGGCCGCCACCAGTCCATCATGTACTTTTTTACTGTCCCATACAAAGTCAGTGTATCTCCATGATAGTCACTCCTGAACTCAGTTTTTTAGTGTCTTCCTCAGTACTTCCAGTAGAAATAGCTGCATCTCCTAAATTCGTATTCTATTTAAATGTGCTTAACTTACTCCATTCACTCTTTTAATCCACTTCTTGGTCTCCTGGATCCTCCTTCTTCTCCATGTCATGCATTTAAGAAGTCTGTCCCCACCCAGCCCAATTTATTGCAGAAGGGGCACTGATTACTATGCTGAACACCAGGCTAGGGAGGATGCACATCAAGAGACAAACTGTATCTGAAGACTGGTGATGTACAGTTAATTATGTGTAACACAGCCTTTACAAGGAAGGTCACTGGAGACACACACTGCTCTACCTGATTCCCTCCATCAGGCATGTAGCAATCCACAGGATCTCTGCAAATGCTTTCACAGGTGTTTCCATACTCAGCTGAGCTGATGTTTCAATGTCAGTGCTTCTTTAAGTCCTTCAAAGCGTTATTCTGCCTTTAAAGCCTTCCTGGAGACTTAGGGAGCAAGTGAGGTGTACCAGGCAGAAGTAATACACCTTCCTTTTATCAACCCTGGCAAAACCCAGGGGTCACAAACAGAAGTGGAGTTTGCCTTCATTATTCTGAAGCTCCTCCATGTTAGTGGAAGGAGGGAAGATATGGAAAAAACACAATCTCCCACTGTCTAAGGATGGATTGGTGCTTCCTGCACTTGAGGGTGCCCTTATAGCCTTTATAGCCCTTGAGGGTCTGCAGGTGGCCTCCAGCTGCCCTGCAGGAGACCATCTCTTCTCCTGTTGGACGTTAAGTTTTTGAATAAAACTATTCAGGCCTACTACTGAGTTTTCTTAATTAAAGATTGGGGACTGGAGTAAGAAAGAGTAAGAATTTCTGGATTTACCTTGTTAATGCCAGGTTTGTCTTGTCAAGAAACCATCATCATGGCTAGGTTTTG
>VWZX01005340.1:494-68939 GCA_013399015.1 Galbula dea | reverse complement strand
GGGGCTGGGAGGAGCCCTTAAACCCACCACAAAGGTCTAAGTGAGAACTTTCAAATATTTAAAGTTATTTTTGTAGCAATTATTTCAAAAGGAATAATTCACCAATCGCAACTCACAAATAAATAATATTTTGTTCCTGTAAGCCTGAAGATTTTAATTGTTTTTACTTAACTTTTGTCATATCATACTTTTTTTAAAAAAAAAAGAAAAATTAAGTAAAAGTAAAAATTAAAAGTGCTGGCTGTAGCTTCTATTTTAATAGTTGAAAAGTAGATGCTTGAACTTAAGGTGTGATGTAAAATTCTGAATAGAAGATTATTATATTATGATATGACATTATTATGTCATGTTATATTATATTACATGTTCTTTTTACAATCAGAAAAATATTACCATAAATGTACTAAATATATATTTTTATTATTTATCCTGTTGAACATTTCTGTGTGAAATGTAGAGTATTTGCCATTTTACTTATATGTATACATTTTTTTCATATTTAATATATTTGTACATATACTTATTATATCTTAATATTCTACCTATGTACAATGACTTGTAATTTAATAGTTTTAGATGATAGATGTTCATGCTTTTCTGAAGTACTTTGGTTTCTTAATTCATCTGTGTAATATTTTTACATGTTTATTCTAGGAAATTTGATGAAACAATATTTTTACCATTGCTACTTTCCCAATAATGAAGTTTTCAAATTTTCATAGAAGTCTTTTTTTTATATGCTTTTGAATAGTAGTCTGAAATGCAAACATTTCATTATATAGATATGAGAGTTTAGTATGCATAACTTTTTCCTTACCTGTGTTATTTGTTTATTTTGATTTTTACTGCAGGTTATGTTTCTGATCAATTACTTCTTTTTTTTCCTGACAGCCTCATGTCTTACACAGGTATCACATTTTATTGGAGTGGCTTTCAGATTATTGGTGTGAAAGACTTATGGGATTTGCTCATAAATGTCTGTCCTTTCCTAGGTCTCTCTTTATTGCAATTCTAGCTGTGCCTCCAGATCATATGTTCCGAGACCTTTTTTGTCCCCCATTTCTCTTTTCATTTATTCCTATTTTACATTTTCTCTGGAAACTCACTTCACTGATAAATTATCACAGACCCGAAAGGCAAAAAAGTTAACACTTGTGTAATATTTTAAGAAGACCTGTAGAGATATCCAGGAGAAAAACAGCTGCCTCCTCAGTAGTTTTCCTCATCCCCTTTAATAAATGGTTTCAGTTCAGGTGTAATTCGTACATGTCTTGAAGAACTTTAAAAATCAATTACATAACTGTTAAAGAGTTTCTTTTCTTCACTTTAGTATAAAATTCAGTTAAATTCTTGAGGACGCTCTTCAGTGTTAGCAATAATTTATGATGGATAAAAGATTTATATCTCAAGTTTGCATCTTCTATTTAAAGATAAGCGAAATCTGAGTAGCAAAAGACAGTGATAAAATGGTAACTTTATAGTCTGTAACAACAATATTCTACCCATAACACACATAGGTCTATTTATGTCACAAGAGCAGAAATAACTTTGGTTCATAAATTACTAGTGGGGGATTTGTAGCAACTTTTGTATTACATGAGGTTCTGGCTGAATCCAATCACCAGAAGTCAGTAAGTTTGCTTTTGTGAATATATTTTTCTTAAAATACGGTTAAGACCAAAATTCTCCCAATATTTGAAGTCATGATTGAAGATAGGAGAGCTATGAGGTATGTAAGTTCCTTGGTGCATGACCAGAATTTTGCAGATGATGACTTAAGAGAAGCAAAAAGTCACAAATCCACAGCGACAACAAGGAGAAGGGACAAACAAATACTGAAACACTTTAGCTAATGAGAAGCACCTGAGGGTCCTTCAGACCCTTATGTATAAAAGCCCTTCAAGCACCTCCATCCTCACAGCAGATTTCCTGACAGCTTTGCCCCACAGGCACCTTCAGTTTCACGCCTTGCTGTGTACTTATTATAGGGAACATAAACATATATACTGCTGGAACTGTGTGAGGATACAACTGGTCCTTGAAATGCAAGAGCTGATCTTCTTACGCAGGGTTTCTGTAAGCCACCTTGCTAGAAGACAGCAGCGTGAGAAAGAAAATGAAATTTTGCTGTAAGCAAGGATTGCTCTACCCACATTGAGCTAAGGTACAAATAAATATGGGGGGTTTTGTTGGATAACTTGCATAAAGAAAACTAAAAGTATAGTCACATTGATTTCAATAGTGTTACATATGGAGCAGCCTAATACAGAAATAAGTCCCCAAAAAACCCAAACAAATCAAGCATGAATTTCACATAATGTAAGATTCATAGCTTGTAGATGAATAAAATAATACATAAACTAAAAATGTATTCTAACTCCTTTAAAGTCTGAGCGTTTCAGCAATAGAGCATGTGACATAAAATCTCCTTTTATAGTCATTTTTCCAAAGGGTTGCATTATGCTATGTACTATCAGTATATTTAATATTTTTATACATCATATAAGATGGGCACATATTTTGGTATACTAAGGGAACCTTGTACTTATGCATATTTTCTGTTCTTTCTTTGTTTTTCATACAGTTTTTTATTTTTCAAAACTGACAGCAGAACCAGAGCAGGTTTTGATTGATGATTAGAAATATATTTTTGAACCTAAAACTACTTAAATCTCCATTTAACAAAAAAAAAAAAAACAAAACCAAAACTGAACTGTAGATTTTTCATTACAATGGAAAATATGCTTTCAAAAACTGAACTCAAGGGACTCATATATACTTCAATTTTTGTTTTCCTTTTTTTTTGTTGTTTAATATCAGTTTCATATTTCTATGTTCAAGAAACCTAACAAAGGCTTGGATGGGTGAGAAGTAATTTTACAACAAAAGTTTTGTGAGATTAGATACCAGTAATTGTGTTGTCTAACTACTGTATATTAAAGTTGACAGGCAGAGGAATCAAAGAGATTGAAGTGAAATAATGAAATAGTGAGTTACACTCACTACAAACTTTTCCACTCTCTCTTCCCTCCTACCATTCACACCCTGGGCAAAAGACTCGTGATTGCATCAGTATCTCTGCAGAGACACAGACACACATACAAGTATGGACACATACAAATGTGCACATACACACAAATATTTTCCTGCATCTCATAGTTCTGAGAATAAATTACAGAATGTGAGCTGAACACCACTGTTACAGTAAAGTGAGTCTCTGTTTACGGGCAGCCTGAAACATCATTTACAAATATGAATTATTTCATTCATCTACATGAGGTACTAAGGTCCAGATGGACTGATACCTGATTAAATTGTAGCTACCCTTGGATGATTGTGACAATGCATAACACTTCTGAAAATGTATAGCTGCAAAAAGATCAACATTTCCACCCACTGGTGAAGTTTGATCATGGTAAATCAGTAAGAACCAGGCAGATTTTTGTTTTCACACCTCTGATTCTTTCCTGCTTGTTGACAGTTTTACTTCCAAATCAAGGTACACTGTCTCCCACAGCATCGTTGCAACTAAACTGAGGAAGTGTGGTCTGGATGATTGGGTAGTGAGGTGGATTGTGAACTGGTTGAAGGACAGAAGTCAGAGAGTTGTGGTCAATGGGATGGAGTCTAGATGGAGGCCTGTGTCTAGTGGAGTCCCTCAGGGGTCAGTACTCGGACCAGTACTTTTCAATATATTCCTTAACGACCTGGATGAGGGAACAGAGTGCACTGTTAGCAAGTTTGCTGAAGACACTAAACTGGGTGGAGTGGCTGACACACCGGAGGGTTGTGCTGCCATTCAGCGAGACTTACACAGGCTGGAGAGTTGGTGAGGGAGGAATTTAATGAGATTCAGCAAGGCCAAGTGTTGAGTTTTGCACGTGGGAAAGACCAACGCCATGTATGAGTATAGGCTGGGGGNAGAGGAGGCTAAGGGGTGACCTCATCTATGCTTTTAAATATGTGAAGGGTGTGTGTTAGGAGGATGGGGTCAGTCTCTTCTCAATGAAGCCCAGTGACAGGACAAGAGGCAATGGCTGTAAGCTGAAGCATAGGAGATTCCATGTGAATACACGTAGAAATTTTTTTCACAGTTCAGGTGCCAGAGCACTGGAACAGACTGCCCAGACAGGTTGTGGAGTCTCCTTCTATGGAGGTATTCAAAACCTGTCTGGATGCATTTCTGTGTGACCTGATCTAGGGAATCCTGCTGCGGCAGGGGGGTTGGACTAGATGATCTTTTGAGGTCCCTTCCAATTCCTAATATTCTGTGATTCTGTGATCATGTTATTTCTTAGTCGTTTCATTTATATCTTTGTATCATGGAGCTGAAATTAGAAAAATCTACCTGGAAGTGAATTTATCTTTGATCATTCTTGCAAATTCTGCAATCCAAACTCTCTCTTGTTGTTACAGTAGCTAGCTCACTTACCTCATATCTTCTCAACCAGAATAAAGGTTAAATAATTCCAAAGGATAAGACCTAAATTTGGCCCAAGAGGAATAGATACATTATTTTTGCAAGGAGATAAAGAGAAGTATCAACAACACTACCAGGGCACAATGTCCCACTGTGAAAAGAGAGTCTTTCTGGGATACTTTTAAAAAGATGTCCTGCATGCCTAAGTCACTGGCTGAAAATATTATTTTCTTTCAGATGCATTGCCTTGCCCAAGGTAAACTTCACAACAAATATTCAGAGAATATTAAGTTTTTTGATAAAAACTTAACTGGAAACAAATACTGCAGTTCAGGATATAAACCACTATATTTGTACTAGCTATTAACATATTTTATACCAATAGTGAATGAGTCAAGATCATTATGGAGACAGCTTCATATTAGAACTCTCACCTTTAAATCTGAATTAAGACCTTGACTGATTGTGCATGAGTTAAAATGGATTGTAATCTTCTCTTCCTAATTAAACTGATTTTCTAATTTCATTTGATATGCAAAGGTTTTCATCATCCTCTCCTTTCCCTGGTTTAATACTGATACCATAAGTTAGAAAAAAATAGAATAAGAAGACACAAGGGATTAAAAAATGCAGAATAGAGTGAGAATGCTGTCATTTCAAGCAACATTACTGCAATAATTACACAAAACCAATCAGTCTCTGAATATGTTCATCTCGTAATGCAAAAATATTTTAAGCTACTGCAACACTTTTAGTTTAATAAGACCAAGACTGATATAGTTTTATTGAATATAAAACCAATAAGCAAATGTCAACAACCCTCTCAACACTCAATATTTATGAAAATTGTTTCCATTATTTCTCAACAAAAGTACACACTGCTCATTGTTCTTTACCTGAAAGACAATAGGGACAGTGTCTTTTTTTATCAAGTGTCTTACTGAGCTTTGCTTGTTATTTGTTACATCTCATTAAGCTGCTCACATACAAGTGTCTATTTATAAACTGTAGCACATGTATTAGTGTCCAGGAAGCTATCTCATCTAGATACGGGGAAAATAGAAATAAAAGGACTTTACAACTGGGAAGTGACATTGTAACTGGAAAGGAATACTGCAGGCTACATGAAGTATCATTATGTCTATCAAGAAAGTCAAAACAACACAAGATTTAAAATAGAGCATGGACTTTGCAGAAGAAGCTTATGATTCCCAAATGGGCTTCTACCAGGCATTTCTACATATGCTGTAATCAAAGCTGACATGTCAAAATACATCTTCAATATGCAATGTTTTGAAATTATCATCTCTAGATCATCTCATTGTGATGGTTTGGATTAGAACAGAATTAATTCTGTTCAGTAACTGTATTTTCTAAAAGATATTCCACCACCACATACATAGCACTGTTATTAGTTATTCCCCCCACACACACACCCCTTGCCTGAGCTGTCCCTTTAAGAAACCTGAAATTCCTGAGTTGAGGACACTGCAAACCCCCCTCCGGGGGCGGGGGGGGAATGCTGGGTTTCTCCGGGGGACTTTTGTTGTTTGGAACCACGAGGAAGCTCCTTCCTGCTGGGACTTTCGGCCGAGCTGCGTGCTGTCTGCCTGTGCTGAAACCTGCGGGTGCTACCTCACTGCTTTGGACTGCTTGTGCTGATTCCACTGGGAGCTGGCATCGGGACGGTTCAGTATCTTGGGTCCTGTACCTGTTTATATTCTGTTTCATTTATATCTGTTATTATTATTAAAGCAGTTTTTAGTTTTTAACTTCCAATCCAGTCTCTCCTTTACCTGCTGTGTGTGGGGGGCTGGGAGGAGCCCTTAAACCCACCACACTCATGCAGCCATTATTGAACATAAATATTTAAACAAAGATCAATGAAAAAACTACTGTTACAAAACAGTATTCGTGAGCTAGACTTGCCAAAATGTAGTGCCTTGAGGATCACTCTGATGCAGAAACGAATTTCTGTACTCCCAGGAAGACACTGGAAGCCTCCGTAGGGTGGAATAAGAGAAAATTTGCAAAGAGAAACACTGATGCTGAGGACCTGAAGTCTATACTATATGTTTTGCAAACTTTTGTCTGGTCTTACTGATTGTATGCCCATAAGTGGGTGTTAAGCATTAAATGCACACTTACATCTTCTAGATTTAGCTTAACAAACAAATTAACTTGAAGCAAACAAATTCACAATGTCTAGAACTTTTCTGTAAAACTAACTGAAACACAGCATGTGGGAGTGACTGGGTGATTTCCTTCAGGAAATAAGTTCTGTTGTCAAATAAAATTCACCCAAGAATTGCTCTGAATTTTTTTTCATACAAAAAAAATTACTCCCAAAGCAAAAAAAAAAAAAGATGTGACAAGAAAAATTCAAGCAAACATTTTTATCTAGGAATTGGCTCTTTTATAAAAAGCACAAGGAGATGAGATCGATCAACAAACCCCTGCAATGGAATATGGCTCAGAAAAGACAGGCAAAAGTAATGTGCCTGGAAGATCAGGGGAAAATGTAGGGAATGATTGACTGTTGCAAAGAAAACTGTGCTTATCACAACACTAAGTGGACAGCCCTTCTATAGATAAATGACAGTATCAGTGAATCAACTGTTTGTATAGGCTGAGTGTGACAACAGGTTGTGTAAATGACCTCCCTAGAGCTAATTAATAGGGAGTACTGTCTTACTGAATTGGCCAGACATAGTGTATAAGAACTGAAGAACAAACAACATGGAATCATACAGTTGTCAGAGTTGGAAGGGACCTCAAAGATCATCTAGTTCCAGCCCCCCTGCCTGTCAAGGACACTATCCACTAGATCGGGTTGCCAAGGGCCCCATTAAGCCTTGTCTTAAAAGCTTCCAGGGATGAGGTTTCCACAACCTCTCTGGGTAACCCGTTCCTCTGTCTCACCACCTTCATGGTGAAGAACTGCTTCCTAATGTCTAATCTAAATCTCCCCTTCTCTAGTTTGCATCCATTTCCCCCGGTTCTATCACTATCTGACCTCCTAAAAAGTCCCTCACCAGCTTTCTTGTAAGCCCCCTTCAGATACTTGAAGGTCACAATAAGGTCTCCTCGGAGCCTTCTCTTCTCAGACTGAACAATCCCAACTCTCTCAGTCTGTCCTGGTAAGAGAGGTGCTCCAGTCCTCTGATCATTCTCGTGGACCTTCTCTGGACTCCCTGCAGCATGTCCATATCATGAACTCTGAAGAGAACAATGGACTTGAGGTGGCTTCAACCTATTATTCCTTCATAGTGATTGAGGATGTCCAGCATCATAGAATCATAGAATCGCCAGAATTAGAAAGGACCTTAAAGATCATCTAGTTCCAAACCCCCTGCCTGACAGGGACACCATCCACCAGATCAGGTTGCTCAGAGACCCATCCAGCCTTGTCTTAAAAGCTTCCAGGGATGGGGCTTCCACAACCACTCTGGGCAACCTGCTCTAGTGTCTCACCACCCTCATGGTGAAGAACTTCCTCCTAACATCTAATCTAAATCTACCCTCCTCTAGTTTGCATCCATTTCCCCTGGTTCTATCACTATCTGACCTCCTAAAAAGTCCTTCACCAGCTTTCTTGTAGGCCCCCTTCAGATACTGGAAGGCCACAAGAAGGTCTCCTCAGCCAGACTGAATAACCCCCAACTCTCTCAGTCTGTCAATCATGACAGTGAGCATAAAGAGAGGCTTGTAGAAGGAATGACATTTGTATAGTGATCCAACTGTATGTCGTAATTGATATGTCATGCTTATATTTTGATTTCAGTACACTGCTTGTATCACTCTGTTAAATCAAAATCTCATGTAATGGTAAGTAAATTTGGTATTACAGGTTCAATCATTTATATGCAAAACATGTGTGAAGAACAGTTTCTCTGAAAAAGCCTGGACACAGAGTATTGGACTCTGACAGGAGGACACAGAGATTACAAGGTGTTATTTCTTTTCCTTAGCTTGGTATTAATTTAAATTCTATTAGGATATCTTCAACAAGCCTAAGACAGAGATAGCCATTTCTATTCTGATTTGAACCTGTTATGAATTTCTCTTGTAGCCTTACCCTCAATTTGATCATTTACATATCTAAACTAATTGCAGCTTGGATTCTAATCTAAAAGGTACTTTTAAAAAGTACAATTATACACACATATTGCTGCTCTACTATATTATCATCATCAATGAAAAGGTTCATTTACATCAACAGCATGAAAGTCAAAAAGGCACTCATAGGAACAGTATAATGAATAAAAAGAAAACAATCTTAGCTGCTAATAGGAGTAAACTTTGTCACAAGAACAACCTCACTAAATCCAGTAAGGTTTCATTTTACTCATCCAAATGTCATTTGGAAATTTTCAGGGGTTACAGTGGATAATATATAGAATATTAGCGTGTGAATTCTGTCAACTTTGATTTCAGAATGCATTTGACTTTTAAAAATGTTAAATCAAAGAAATAAAGCAATTAACTACTTGATTCTGTTTCCACTCTGGTTAATTACATATATACATTAATCAACTCACTGCGCTTTTTCTGTTAAAACCAGTTCAAAATGGCTGGCAGCAAACTTACTTTGGAAATGTTCCTATCATCAAAATTGCGCATCATATTGAAATTCTGACATAATTATATAAGATGTATAGCATGTTTTGTAAATTATCATACTATGTCAGGACAATGGGCCATCTATTAATTTCTTCCTTATCCAAGGAAGGGCAGCAGGAAACAACATGGAAATGCAGCAAGTGCAGAACTGTCCTTGCAGTGATGTATTTTTCATAGCTACCGGTCATCAGGGATCTCAGAGCTAAAGACTGTATTTGGAATGTAGCACAGAGTCATTTAGCTGGTGTGGTGGGTTTAAGGGCTCTTCCCAGCCCCCCCCACACAGGAGGTAAAGGAGAGACTGGATTGGAAGTTGAACACTAAGAACTGCTTTAATAATAATAACAGATATAAAGGAAACAAATATAGATAGGTACAGGACCCAAGATACTGAACCGTCCCGATGCCAGCTCCCAGTGGAATCAGCACAAGCAGTCCAAAGCAGTGAGATAGCACACGCAGGTTTCAGCACAGGCAGACAGCACGCAGCTCGGCCGAAAGTCCCAGCAGGAAGACAGCTTCCTCGTGGTCCCAATCAACAAAAGTCCCCCGGAGAAACCCAGCATTCTCCCCCCGCCCCCCGGAGTGGGGTTTGCAGTGTCCTCAACTCAGGAATTTCAGGTTTCTTAAAGGGACAGTTCAGGCAAGGGGTGTGTGTGTGGGGGGGGGATAACTAATAACAGTACTATGTATGTGGTGGTGGAATATCTTTTAGAAAATACAGTTACTGAACAGAGTTAATTCTGTTCTAATCCAAACCATAACAGCTGGCAACTTGTCTTTGCATTTTGTAGTGATTTATACCTATAATTATAAGTTATGTGGAAAAATACTGATTTCTCTTTAAAGCTTGCTAAGTGATAATTTCACTGAGTGGACTTCCTGTGGTTAAACATTCTCTATTTATCATCTTAATACTATTAATCTCTTATTCTATCGCACCCTCATCTATTACTTTTTGGGGCTGATAAATTCTATTCCATTAGTCCTTCCTGATTCCACCCTGAAACATTATTGTCTCCTTTCACTGTTCTGTGCTGCTGTATCTGAGTGTCTGTTCTATATGTCAGAGTGTTCCAAGCCATTTTCTATGATGCATGGTGGATCTATATCTAATTAAAAGACAGTGCATGGCAGAGCAATA
Organism: Galbula dea; assembly: GCA_013399015.1. Classification (NCBI taxonomy): domain Eukaryota; kingdom Metazoa; phylum Chordata; class Aves; order Piciformes; family Galbulidae; genus Galbula; species Galbula dea. The sequence goes on along the minus strand of VWZX01005340.1, from coordinate 58,752 downwards.
GGCTAATGAAGGGCTTGCTCTGAGCTAATCTTCAGCTGTTTAGTATTAGTGCCACAAAGTGGGAGATTGAACAGAAACACCATTTATTAGAATTTATATATTAGCAGCTTCAAAAAGCAGACAAACAAACGAAGATATTCAGCACAAAATGCACTAAAGAAATGTAATGAACACAGAAAAGTAAGTCTTAAATCTGTCTGTCACTGAGAAAAAAGCTGTCTGTCATCACAAAAAATTACTCTCACAATCTGCGGAACCATCAACATATGTTTGATGGGAAGTACACACAGAGTTGAAGTTGTATGGATTTGTGCTGTGGATCCTTGTATTTCATAAGTTCTCACATTCTTTATAACTACATATAGAACAAAGGATGCTTTCTGTTGTGACTAAAGGCCCTCTTTAAACACTCTTTTTCTGGTGCTCATTCATTATTATTTTATTCTTTAACGATTTTACTTTTCAAATAACTCAGTATTTGTTGAATATAAAAACTTTTCTAAAGAGTTTCCAATTCTTTTTCTTCACCCAGTCATACATATCCATGGAAGTAGCTATGTCTTCCACATAGTTTCCCAAAGAAATCAGATTTTTATTATTATTTTAAATTTTGTCATATTTATCTAAAGCCTTTGTATTATTCATTTGTCTTCTGATGATATACCATATCATGTTCAGTTAGGTCATTCATATGAAATATGTTGATTTTTTTTACTTCATGGCATTAATAACAACGACAAAACCCAAAGCTTTTTCTTTCAGAGTGCCTTCAGGTTTATTCTTCTGCAGACTAACATTTTTATCTTTAATACATTAATCAGTATGCTTTACCTATCCCATGCAACCTACCACCTAAAGCTACTAGATCTTGAGAGACAAAGTGACTGGAATATCTGAAGTTAAAAATATCTTTAAAGTGTATTTTTATGGGTAATTATGCTTGTGGTGTAGCCAATAACCAGACATGGTGTAAGCTCACCTGGAACACCACTCAGACATAACTTGTAACTCATGGCATAAAATTCTGTAAAGACAACAACCAACCAAGTTTTAATACATCTCCAACTAAATTACCAAGACTTATGCAGGAGGTTTCGTATCCCTCTCCTTTCTGAATCTGGTCACTTAGTTGGTAACTCTTGTCCCTTTTTCCCTTTGATTCTAAAGTGACTTCAGCATGCCCTTCCTTACATGTAATACCAAAGAAATAATTCAATATTTTGTAAACTACTGACAGATAACAGGTTTTTATGTTAGTGCATGGTCCAGTTTCCTAAATATCTGAACATATTAGATGAAGAAAGCCCCATTTAAAAAGTTACCTTGAGTTATCATCATACGTGTTGGGTTTGGGATTTTTTGTTTTGTTTTGTTTTGGTTGGTTGGTTAGTTGGTTGGTATTTCCCCCAGACTTTGAATTAAAAGTGCAATTTTAAATTTTACTGCTGGTGGTTCTATTCTCCTAACCAGCCCATAACACATAATACTTCACTATCTTTATATACATCCTCAGAATACTCTTTTGGCTATCCATTATTTCCTTTCTATGGTTTGCATTCCACCTGTTTTGATTTAGTAACACCAATTTGCAGGTTAAAAATCTATCAGAATAGAACTTGACTGTTAGACTCCTTTTCCTTTGTTATGATCCCTGACATACACTGTGGAATTTTTTTCGCCTTGTTTATGTAACTTTAGGATTTGTTTAGCTTTGACTTATTCTCTGGTGTTTGTTTTCTTCCATCATCACTCATTTTCAACACTTTTATTGTTAATTCAGTTTTCTTCCTTGACTCTTTCGCTGTAATGTTCACAGCTACCTCCATAAGGTTGCCTTAGTAACCTCAAAAATGTTTGTTGCTTGTTCCTCACCAATACTGGCAGTGTTTTAAATCTGTTGTTTTCCCCATGTGCATTAATTTTCAATAAATTGTCATTTTACTATTCAGGCACACAGTAGCAGAAGATCTTTCTGCAGCTCTTCAAACTCAGCATGTTTTGATTATTGGGAGTATCAACAAATCTGTCTTCTTAATATTCACTCCTTTTCCCTGATCATTTGTGAATACGTTGCATAATACTGGTCTTAGCACAGACCTCTTTGTTACCTCTACACTATCAAGTAAAACAGACCAGTCAGTGGATCTGTTGTGCAAAATTGTTCATACTGAAGATGATATATGTTTCAGGTGGTTTTGGTTTGGGACTAGCTCTAGTCTAGTCTGAATGTCCTTGTGGCAAGAGTACATTAGATATGTTCCTGAAATATATTCTCCACTCTGGTGTCATACAAAATAAAGAGTTGTATGCACTCCAAGATCACTCCATGACACAAACTTTGCAGATAATCCTGAGATTTGTTTAAAAAGTGAAATCTTCCTCTGCACAAAACACGCATTCTTTGGGATACTACCCCATGAGGAGTGATGGTTTAATGCTAACAGTTTCCCTATCTTTCTAAACAGTTTGCAGTATAAGAAGCAATTTCCTTTTTTATCCCATGAACAAGTGTCCCGGTGCAATTAAAAGGCCCAGAGAAGATTTGAGTGAAATCTCATGAGCAAAAATTAAGACACAAAAGAGGTCAGATGCCACTAACCAATCAAACTTTACTGTCTCAGGGGAGGGAAAGATTGAAGAGAAAGAGAAGAAAATTAAGTAGACAAGAGGACAGCAGAGATAGTCAGTGCCCTTGGATGCAGCAACATTCCATTGGTCTGTCCTTCAGTGGTGGGTACACACGCAACTTCTTGTCTACACACACATAACTGTTTCTTTGATAGAGGGTGCACACACCATTGTGTCTTCAATAGGGAATGCACACACAGTTGTTTTTCCAAAGCCCTTTTATAAGGTAGGCATCCCATAATATTCTGGGCATCTCCAAGGCAACAGCACATACAACACAGTGAGGTCATCTTGTCCTAGGTCATACTGAATCCTTTCCAACTGTGGATCTGTGAAGCATGATTTCCGTCTTCATATTATTACATGTTTTATATTTATCCATAAATTGGCAAGTTCTTCCACTTTATTCTTTCTTCTTAAGATCTGATATTCTTCCTGAGCCATTTAAATGGAAGCTGCTGTCTTAGCTGATTCCTTCTGTTCCTTCAGTACCAAAGCCAAAATAGTTAATGGGTTTAACTCTGTGATGTCATATAGATGTTGGTGTGATGTTGCCCTAAAATTCTGGGATGAATCCATGTTATTTGTCTCTCAGAAGGCAAGAAACTCTTCTTACCATAACATAACACAGGTTCAAATAGGGTAGGCATAGGTGTGTGTCCTTCTAATCACCCCACTTAGTGTCTTGACAGTTAGTGGTTACTGGAGTTCAGATGAATGAACTCATTGCTATGGATGGTATCCTCTTTTTAGCTAGATTCTTGAATAGAGTGGAACAGAAACAATAATATTTTTAGGGTTTGGGTGGGTTATTTTGTGGCTTGCTTTCTTGTTTTTAATTACAGCCTAAGATCAATCTTTTCCTCCAACTGATAGGAAATAAAAGGTTTTGATTGTCTTTTCCAGAGATAAAGGTAGACTTTCTTGCAGAATCTAATTCAAAGTGTCACCACTGTATCCTGAGAAAAAATGAATTATAAATAATGAGTTTATTGTAATCCTTTTTGTTTAAACATTACAAGGTAAAGGCCATAAATACTCCAAAGGGATAACAATCACAGAATCACAGAATCTCCAGAGCTGGAAGGGACCCATTAGGATCATCTACTGCAACTCATGTTTAGTCACAGGGCAACTCCACAGTCACACCATGTGCCTACGTGCCTTATCTAAGTGTTTCTTAAATTCCATGAGAGTAGGGGCCACGACAGCCTCCCTAGGGAGCCTGTTCCAATGCTCCACCACCCTCTGGGTAAGAAGATCCCACGAATATTCAATCTAAATCTCCCCCGGCACAGCTTCATGCCGTTCCCCCATGTCCTGTCGCCAGCCACCAGAGAGAAGAGGCCAGCACCCACCCCTCCCTCCCTGGTGAGAAAGTTATAAACAGCTATGAGGTCTCCCCTAAGTCTCCTCTTTTCCAGGCTGAACAGGCCAAGTGGTTTCAGCCTTTCCTCATAACACTTCCTCTCCATTCCCTTTACCATCCTTGTGGCAATCAATCTTAACAGACAAGAAAATGCAATCAATCTTAACAACAGGCAAGAACATGCAAGATACACAGGACTTCCTTGGGTTTTTGTATATTTTTAAATTTTACACCAAAATGAGAATTTCATTTAGACAAGTTGTGTCCCAGTTGATTACACTAATATGTATTTCATGCACAAAATCTTCCCTAGTTTTTAAATATTTATCTGATCCCAGTGTAGCTTATGCAAAATCAAAGTTGTACTTTTCAAATTTATTCATAAAACACAGAGTTGATTCTGCCTCTATGGCCATTTGTTTCTCCATTATTCATTGAGTGAAGAAACATTGGATAAAGCTTTTATGCAAAGAGGCCATTTATTACACCTAAGCCATTAAACTTTCTGTGCTAAAATGTTGTGGTATAAATTTATGTAAGATTTCCCCTTCCAAGCTCAAGATCAGAGCATCAAAACATAGAAACTTGAGAAAGGGACCAAGGAGACGTGCATGGTTAAGTAGGGAAGTGCTAGGCCAGCTCAAGTGGAAGAAGAGAGTCTATGGGTCATGGAAGGAGGGATTGGCCACACGGGAAGAGTATAAGACCATTGTCAGAAGTTGTAGGGAGTCAACAAGGAAAGCTAAGGCCTCTCTGCAATCAAACCTTGCAAAGGAGATCAAGGACAATGTCCCGGTCCAGTTAATGGACACGGGGTAGATTCGAGGTTTATTTCCCAGAGTGAAATTAAGACACAAACGAGGCCAAATGCCGAAAGTCAATTAGGGTTTATTGAAACAAAGGAGTTAGAGAGAGGACAGTAGGACGGAGGAAAAGAGGGAAAATTAGGCAGAGAGACAGAACAGAGAGCAAGAGGGCATAGTTACACCACCATGGATCGGGTCCAGCGATGTGTCGAGGGTCCCGAGCCCCCCTGCTTCTTCCATGACGGTGGGTGATCACGCTCACATTCTCTCTCATACACACACCACTCACAGCTCCACTCACAACTCACCAGCACAACTCCCCAGCACAAGGCTTTTTCCTCAGGTTTTTATAGGAAAAGGTACAGGACACGGTCCTACTGATCCTTAAGATAAAGGGAATCTCCCGCAGGTTTCTCCAGACTTTTGTCATGAATAAATTCCTCACGAGATGTCCACACACCTGGGCCTTATCTCAAGGTCTTAACTAGGTCTCATTGTCCTGCACAGCAGTTTCCTAGCCTCTGGCTCCTCGAGGTCTGGCATTGTCTTCTCCAACGATGATAATCAATGATCAATCAAGCTTGGAGACATTAACATGCAGTCTTAACCCAGCTAGGAAACCTGTTTTCCATAGCTGGTAAGCAAACAGTCTCTTACAGACAATAGGAAGGGCTTCTTCACATACATTGCAGGAAAAACTAACACTAGAGACAATGTAGGCCCCCTGCTGAATGAGATGGGTGCCTTGGTGACAGAGGATACAAAGGAGGTGGGGTTACTGAATGCCTTCTTTATCTCTGTCTATACTGTTAGAGACTGTATTCAGGAGCCTCAGACCCCTGAGCCCCCACAGGATGTTAGGATACTGGAGGAGTTTTCCTTAGTTGAAGAGAACTGGGTTAGGGAGAAGTCAAGCCATCTGGACATTCATAAATACATGGGTCCTGATGGGGTGCACATGCGAGTGTTGAGGGAGCTGGCAGAAGTCATTGCCCAGCCACTCTCCGTCATCTTTGGTAAGTCCTGGGGGACAGGAGAGGTGCCTGGGGATTGGAGGACAGCAAATGTCACTCCAGTCTTCAAAAAGGACAAGAAGGAATCAGAGAATCACAGAAACACAGAATGTTAGGAATTGGAAGGGACCTCGAAAGATCATCTAGTCCAACCCCCCTGCCACAGTAACATTTCCTAGACCAGGTCACGCAGAAGTGTGTCCAGGTAGGTTTTGAATATCTCCAGAGAAGGAAACTCCACAACCTCTCTGGGCAGTCTGTGCCAGTGCTCTGGCACCCTCAATGGGAAAAACATTTTTTCTTGTATTCACACAGAACCTCCTTNGCAAATGTCACTCCAGTCTTCAAAAAGGACAAGAAGGAATCAGAGAATCACAGAAACACAGAATGTTAGGAATTGGAAGGGACCTCGAAAGATCATCTAGTCCAACCCCCCTGCCACAGTAACATTTCCTAGACCAGGTCACGCAGAAGTGTGTCCAGGTAGGTTTTGAATATCTCCAGAGAAGGAAACTCCACAACCTCTCTGGGCAGTCTGTGCCAGTGCTCTGGCACCCTCAATGGGAAAAACATTTTTTCTTGTATTCACACAGAACCTCCTTTGTTTCAGCTTACAGCCATTGCCCCTTGTCTTGTCACTGGGCTCCACTGGGAAAAGCCTGACCCCATCCTCTTGAAACCCACCCTTCACATATTTATGAGCATAAATAAGGTCACCCCTTAGTCTCCCCTTCTCCAAGCTAAAGAGACCCAGCTCCCTCAGCCTCTCCTCAGAAGGAAGCTGTTCCACCACCTTCAGCATCTTGGTGTCTTTGTCCTGGACTCTTTCAAGCAGTTCCCTTCCTTCTTAAAGTGAGGGGCCCAGAACTGGACACAATATTTGAGATGCGGCCTCACCAGGGTAGAGTAAAGGGGGAGAAGAACCTCTCTTGACCTACTAGCCACACCCCTTCTAATCCACCCCAGAATCCTGCCATTGTCCCTCCTGGCCACAAGAGCACACTGTAGCTCATGGTCATTCTTGAATTCACCAGGACCACATGGTCACTTTCCCCTTCACTGTTCTCCAGCAGTTCAGTCCCCAACCTATACTCATACATGGGGCTGGTCTTTCCCAGGTGCAAAACTCGACACTTGGCCTTATTGAATTTTATTCAATTTCTCCCTCCCCAACTCTCCAGCCTGTCTAAGTCACTAATGGCAGCACAACCCTCCAGTGTGTCAGCCACTTCACCCAGAGTAGTGTCATCAGCAAACTTGCTGACAGTGCACTCTGTTCCCTCATCCAGGTCGTTAATGAATAGATTGAAAAGTACTGGTCCCTGTACTGACCCCTGAGGGACTCCACTAGACACAGGCCTCCAACTAGACTGCATCCCATTGACCATGACTCTCTGACTTCTGTCCTTCAACCAGTTCACAATCCACCTCACTACCCAATCATCCAGGACACACTTGCTAAGTTTAGTTGCAAGGATACTGTGGGAGACACTGTCAAATGCTTTACTTGAAATCAAGATAAACCACATCCACTGCCCTACCATCATCTAGCCACCTGGTTATGTCCTCATAAAAGGCGACGAGGTTGGTCAAACATGACTTCCCCTTGGTAAACCCATGCTGACTGCTCCCAATGACCCCCTTATCCTTGATATGCCTAGAGACAGAGTTGAGGATAAAGTGTTCCATCACCTTTCCAGGGATGGAGGTGAGGCTGACTGCTTTATATTTACCCAGGCCCTCCTTCTTGCCCTTTTTGAAGACTGAAGTGTTCATTTTTCCTGCAATGTATTTGAAGAAGTGCTCCTATTATCCTTCACCTCCCTTGCAAGTTTGAATTCCAGAGAGGCCTTAGTTTTTGTAATTACCTCCTATTCTTCAATTGTAGAGTTCCTATATTCATTTCTCATATGTTTTTGTATTTTAAATCTTCTTGTCCCTGCTGTTTACGTGTCTTATTGCTTCCTCATTCTGAGTGCCACCGTATTTTTCGCTATTACGTTTACTTTGCCGTATGTTCACTATATAATTATTACTATGTGCTATCTATATCATTCCTTTTGGCAATATCACCAATCTTTCCATTAACTTTTCCCACAATTCTTGTCCACTCTTAAATTTCAGCTATGTTCTTTAATGAAAAAGCAATAAATGCAAATTATTTATTTACAGGAGTTTATTTAGATTTTGCAGTTAAACCACAGAAATTGCTAAAGGAGTAATTCATTGTGGTCATGAACAATCAGTATGTGAATTTTAGTTCACTTCCTGTATTTGCTTTTGGAATTGTAAGTCATTAATCCTATTTCAATTTTATACTTTTGTGCTATCTTTTATGTCTTATGGTTATTGTTAATGTTTCTGGTTAACGTTTTTCTCCAACATTCAGAATGTTCTCCCATTTTTGATGCAGTTATCTGTGTGAAATTGGTACACTTTCGATTGTGGCTCCAACTGTTAGGCATGCCTGAAAATAATTAGCATGCAAATCTATATTCATCTGCCTATCTATATACATTTTTGTATTATACGATGTTAAGGACAACAAAAAGAAAAATCCTAAAATCAAAGTAGTGTTTAGGAACTTAGATATCTTTTTAACTTACAAATAATTTTTTTTTTTTTAATGTAGTAGGGATAAGTCATGTATAAATATTCTTGTCCGAAAGGTTTGGCAATATTCTTGACTTAAAACGTTCAAATATATCTTCTAGTACTTGTTCTGCCCCATAATACAATAGAACAAGGTTTTGTAATTGGAAGAGGATGAAACTGCAATTATCAATAAAGCAGGCTTCTGGTCCCAAAATGAAATCTTATTGTTTTTATTAAAAAGAACAAAAGGGTTCTGAGCACTCCGTTGCTTAGGGATGAGAAATTTTTTCACAGTGAGGGTGACAGAGCACTGGAACAGACTGCCCAGAGAGGTTGCGGAGTCTCCTTTGGAGCTATTCAAAACCCATCTTGATGAGCTTCTGTGTGACCTGGTCTAGGGAATCCTGCTGCGGCAGGGGGGTTGGACTAGATGATCTTACGAGGTCCCTTCCAACTCCTAATATTCTGTGATTCTGTGTGTGACAGAAAGAAAGAATTTTCTATGATGGAACAAAAGTATATCAAACCAAGCAGAAATGACAACAAAGAGGTGAGAAGATTCTTAGACGTAGTTTGATGAACTCTTGGAAGGCACACTGCATAAAGGTCGAAATAGAAACTGACATCCCAGTTAAGGGTGGGGAGAAGGAGGGAGGGAGATGGACAGATAGGTGGTTTTTAATCCCTGCTTCCTCACATGAACATTGGAAAGGTTCATTATTCATGCTGAAAAGTGAAGTGTCTGTGAGAAAAATTATAATATATACAACTATTTGGTTATGAAATTACTCTTAGATCAGCTACTTTTTATAGTACACAGGAGTTCAGATTCAAAATTATAAATTAATGAGTTTTATTAGCCAAAAATAGCTTTGAAAATACTTGTGAAGCTTATAGGAAGCAAAATAAGATATTATTTTAAGTGCAATTTTTTTTCTTTATATACAGAATCATAGAATCATACTGTCATTTAGGTTGGAATAGACCTTTAAGATCATTGTGTCCAACCATAAATATATATATCTCAAAGATACTGTTAAATTTCTTGTGTATAAAGAGTATATTCTATTCTGTTGAGTTTTTAGAAACCCAAATGTGCTATTGAAGAGCCAAATTGTCATACATTCAGGTATGATAATATGATACAAAGGCTTAGTGAACTGAGAATGCAGAAGTTATCAGGTCTATTCATTGTTACCCTACTCTGATGAGATAAATTACAAGAGTTCAGGAGTGAAGGAAAGAAGAACACACTAACTTAAATTTACTGTGAGATATACAGTTGACTTTATAACCGAACTGATTTGGCACTGCTCTCACTCCCAATGCCTCCTCTTTTCCCTTTTATTGCTGACCATGGCATTACAATGGTATGGAATATGTCTTTGGTTAGTTCAGGTCATCTTCCTTGTTGTGTTCCCTCTCAATCTATTGTGCACACCCAAATCTGAAGTGGCAGAGAGAGAAACAGAGATGGCCTTGATGCTGTGTAAGCATTGTTTGGCAAAAGCTAGTACATTGGTATCTTATGAGTTTGGTCAAAAATCTGAACCACTTCACTATATGACCTGCTAAGAAGAAAATTAAATCTGTTCTAGGCAGGTATATTGGGTTTGAGAAGCAAGGTTTTGTTAGCAAAGGGTACTGTAAGAAGCTGCTAGAAGCTTCCTCTATGTCCAATAAAACCAATGACAGCTGCCTCCAAGGCAGACCCACTGTTGGCCAATGCCAAGCCCACCGGCGATAGTGGCAGCATATTTAAGATAGGGGGTAAAAAGTTGTGCAGCACCAATTGCAGCTGAGAGACAGGAGTGAGAATATGTGAGAGAAACCACTCTGTAGACATCAAAGTCAGTGAATAAGGAGGAGATGCTCCAGGAACCGGAGCAGAGATTCCCCTACAACCCATGATGAAGACCATGGTAAGGCAGGCTGTCTTCCTTCAGCTCACAGATATTAGAGGTCAATCAGATATCCACTTGTAGCCCATGAAGGACCCCACCCTGGAGTAGGTGGCTGTGCCCGAAGGATGCTGTGACACCATGAGAAGCCTGCACTGGAGCAGACTGCTAGCAGTATTTGTGGCCCCATGGAGAGAGAACCCCATGCTAGATCAGGTTTGCTAATCAGGACTTGGGACCCTATGGAGGACTCATGCTGGAGAAGTCTTTTCCTGAAGCACCACACTCCATGGGGATGCACACTGGAGCAGACCCTGAAGAACTGCATCCCATGGGAAGAACTCCCATTGGGGAAGTTTGTGGAGGACTGTCTTCTATGGGAGAGACCCCATGCTGGATCAATGAAAGAGGGTGAGGAGTCCTCTCCCCTGAGGAGGAAGGAGGTGCAGAGACAATGTGTGATGAACAGACCACAACCTCTATTCCCCATCCCCCTGTACCATTGAGGGGAAAGAAGCAGATGTAGAGAAAATTAGCAGCAAAGCTGAGCCCAGGAAAAATCCTACTCTGATTTGATTGGTAATAAATTAAATATGTTTTCCTCAAGTCGAGTCTGTTTTGCCTGTGACAGTAATTGCTGAGTGATTTCTCCCTGTCCTTATCTTAATCCATGGGCCTTTTGTTATATTTTATATTTCCTGTCCAGCTGAGAAAGGGGAGTGATAGAGCAGATTTGGTGGGCACCTGGTGTCCAGCCAGGGTCAATCTGCCATGCCAGGTCCTTTATATAATCTAAAAAATAAAACTGTAATTATCAAACTATTTTGCAATAAAAGTGAAGAGATTTTCATGAGCTGGCTTGTTGTGATTTCACATAAAAATTCTAAGTAACTAATCCACCTAAAGTATTATTTTAAATTCCTAGAGTTTTTTGAAAGCATTCCACTCATCCAGAGAGAAACTTCATAGTAATGATTTCCACACCAGATAAATATAATAGGGATGATCCCTAAATAGAAAGCCATGCTACCAGCACTATTTTAAGAAAGGCATTATTTTGATCTGACTGGTTTTGAGCCTACAGTACCATGAAGTTTACTAGAGCAGGCTGCATGTGCAGCCTCTCTGTAGAGTTTAGGTACGCATATGGATTAGGTATGCATAGATTTTAGATGACAAGCAAAAACTATACATATTCAATGCATTGAACAAAATGTTAATTTTAACATTATAAAGTTGATATTCAGACCTATCAGACAGTTACATGTTTTTGTTATATATTTTTTTAAATCTTGAAAACTATTTCCTTTTTTCTATATTTTTCTAAGGTACACAATTAAGTATTCAATGCTTTAAGTAAAATAGAATTCCTTAATAAAATCAAGGATCATGGAAAATAGATTTTGTGCAAGGATGAAATAGAGCAATGTAACAACTGCTTAGGTGGAATTTATTGCCAACCTATAAATTAATTTTCTGCAACTGATTTTGTCTCCTTAAATCAGATGAGAAAGAATCCGAGACTGGGCCATGTACAGCACAGGAAATATTTAAGAAAAAATTGCTTTACTAATGGTCTGTAATTTAAGCACAAACCTGTATTCTGTCTACAGAATGCCTGAATGTGGAATCCAAATTTTAAGAGCTAATCTGGACCAGTTAAAATCAAATTACACGTGATGAGATCCGATCTAGGCACAAGACTGAACATGGGAGGAATGTGTAGATGCAATCAAATATTTGCTCAGACTGCTGGAAACAAATTTAATTTCAGCATAAAATTCTTTTTAGGTACAGATCAATAAAGGAGAAAAAAAGATGACTTTTAACGACTCCTATTGATTTTATCAGGGATGAGGTTTTATATCATCCCTTTTACTGAAAAATTCATAGCTATTATGTATGAAAAAAATAACAAAAACCCCAGAAGATGATACTGTTGAAGTACCTAATTTTTTTTTCTGATCATATTGTAAAATCAAGTCCAGATGATATGTACATATTACAAATTCTGGGTTAGCAATTAAACTTTACCTTAACAGCCTAATGTTTGTTACTATAAAATCTGAGGAAATCTTTAATACAAAAAAGTTGGTAATCATTTCTTCTTCCACAGAGGTCCCTGATATTTTCAGATGTTGCCAGTTAAAGAAACTCTTTGTGAAATTTTGTTTATCTAAATTTTTAATTACCACAGAGAAATATTTTATCATTCTGGTTCAACTTTAATAAAAGCTAAAACACCCTCACAGTCATTATCATGGTTCACTTTGTAATACATGTGAGATCATCCAAGTTACTATGCTTTATAGAGAGTTTCTGACTAAGGAATCATATCTGTGCACAGTCTTTTTTCAAGTTAAAATACCAAATTTGTACTGTTCATGAAGTTGTCAAGGCCTGAAGGAATATAAAAACTCAGTTGACACTGATTTCAAGGGAACAATGATAATTTACAAGAGCAGAGATTGACATTAAAGATGAATCTGTAATGCCACAACTATTTGTCAATTAACACATCAAGTGCTAGCGTCTGAACTATTCCTCTATGTGAACAGATTTCTACTTTCCAAGGTTAACAGTTTTAATACTTACAAAAGTACTCAGTTTTCATGTAGCAATGTAAAGGATAAAAAAGAAAAGAGAAACTAAGAAGTTTTCTAATGACATGAAAGTCAAATGTGACAGTTTTACCTTGGTTTCTTTCTGTCTGTCAATATAACTGAGCAAATAAAAATCTATCGCTGCTTCAAAGCCATTATATTTATCATGCCTACACTTTTTTCACCCTGTAGCTTCTCCATGTAATAGATTTCCAAGTTCTAGTGCCTACAACAACTGCAATATCCTCTTATTTTAAAAGAATTCTGAGACAGAGCTATTGAGGTGCTTAAGTCTGAGACATTATTGTTTGATAAATATCTTGAGCTTGCAATGACTGTCCTTGCAGTGAGCTCTTCTCTGAGAATCATATTTTATAATTATTGGAAGTGTAAGGACAATAAATACATTTTATATCTGCCATATTTTTGCAAGGTATGGTTGCTAAAGCCATGATGATAGACATATTCCAAACACACTAAACAAACTATTATTCTAATATTGCTTATACAGATATCAACTGTTTGAGCAGTCCATACATTTTACTGCATTTCTTTGAAAATGCTAAGCTTACTTGTCTTCAGCAACAATTATTCTGTTTTAACTGTTTTAAAGCTGTTCAATTCTTCTGAATTCCTGCAAATACTAATATTAATGACACTTTGTGCACTACAGACTGAAAATAAACTACAAGAGGTTTATATAAAACAATCTTATTTCTTCATGACATTTCAGAGATGAAAAGTTTCATCTGAAGTATTTCTAGGATATAGAGAATCCTGATCTTTTAGCATTGAGTAACACATTAGATATCAACGGTATGACTGTTGGCTGCAGTCTTATTATGCAGGATCTCCCCATGCAGTGGGCAGCCTGCTCTTATCTACATCCCACAGAATTTAACAATATGAGACACTGTATCTATATGTGTTGAGAGAGGTGATGGAAGCCTGGGAAAGAAATGAACAGTACCAAAACGGAAAAGAAAGTTACAAGTTTGAGTGTTCAAGGGGAGGAGAAAGAGGTAGATCACTTACATGAGGAGACAGAAAGGTATCAGATAGTGACTAAATGATTTTTGGGGTGCCACCTACCATTTTTTGTTCACTGCTGATACTTCATGATTTTGCAGTTATTTGCAACATGAAGAGATACAGTAAAACAATGAGAATACAGCGAATACTATGAAATTTCAAAAAAAGAGCATGTATGAATTTGCTTTGCTAAAAGTAAAAGGTATCCAGGAAGAAAGTGAATAAAGTTTGAAGGATATTTACATCTAAATCTTGAAGGAATTATTTAGTCATATGCTGGAGTGGGAAGCAGGAAAGAAACTGGAGCAATTTAATTAGAAGATAACTTAGAGAGATTACCAGTAAGCACTCTGACAGAATAACTGTAATTTGAAGAACACTCTTATGAAATTTCATAAAAGTAAATTTTTTTTCAAGTTTAGAGCAAAACCATATAAAATCTTCAGAAAGATGTAGGATTGATCCTGTCAGAAAGGCCCCCTTTATGTCAGTTTGTACAAATATCTTATTCTTATGTTTTAGTAGGTTCAGATGACGAAACCTTTACTAGAAAACAAAAGGCTGAAAAAAAAAAAAAGAAAGGTACATACTGAGTAAGGAGTGTGTAGCTCATGGATAACATCTGGCAACCAGAATCATGTTGCTGGATCTTCAAAAATTGATACAGTCAAGACACGACAGGTTTGCTGAATCTATACAAAGACACCAGAACACAGTTGGCATCAAGAAGAGGTTGTGTAACTTGGGCCATACTTAAGAGTGCAATAGCTGTTTTGTGCAGAGGAAGACTACAGCATTACATAAACACCTGGTGAAAAAAATATCCTCCCTGAAATACTACTTAACTCCTGCCTAAAAGCCAAGTATCAACAGTATGTCCCCCAGCTGCAGCTCCAACCACAAGAGAAAGTGAGAGTAAGTGAGCATACTGTGTGAAAACTTACCTTTTATTAATAATAATAGCTTGATTGCATTAATGATAAAAATCTAATTAATGAAACAGTTCACAGAAAGACTTCAGAGATTTTGTTCTGTGTCTCCCTCTGACTCAATCTCCCATTAGAGGAAAAAAAGGATTTATAATGGTACAACACAAAGGAAAAATTATACAGAGTATTTGCAGCAAAAGCACGGTTCAGTAAGATGTGGAAAGGGAAGATTTCACAGTGATACTTCAATTAGTAGACATATCTAAGTCTTTAAATACACTGTCTTCAATTCAGTATATCTCACTTAATTAAGTTGGAGAACTTTAGTGCATCTTCAGTATTCAACATGTCAGTGAGCAAATGTTGGCCAGCTGATGAGACTACACAGCTGGCTTCGCTCCAGACTTTAAGCCTGGGTTCCAAAGCTTTTGTGAGAAGTAAATCTCTTAGGCTTTCCATGTTTCATTTTTGCAGAAAGGACATGCAACAAACAATTTGGATCTCCTTTGTAAAAAGCTTTGATGAAAATGTTTATAAGCATGTAATTTTAATCATTTCTTTTCCAAGATACAAAGAAAATCAGGAAGAATGTCCCATCTTCATGTCTGAGATTCTGCATCCAGAAAGACAAAAGAAATTATTCCCTCCTCATCAAGCTCATAGAGAAAGGATAATTTCCTTCATTTCCTTCAAAGGCCTCCGTTAAGTACTGATAGGCTGCAATAAGGTCTCCTCGGAGCCTTCTCTTTTCCAGGCTGAACAACCCCATCTTTCTCAGCCTTTCCTCACAGAAGAGGTGTTCCATCCCACCTTATGGACCCTCTTCAACAGGCCCATGTCTTTCTTGTGCTGAGGACTCTGGAGCTGAACACAGTAATTTATGTGGAGTCTCATCAGAGCTAAGCAGAAGGGGACAATCACCTCTTGCGACCTGATGGCCACACTTCTTTTAATGCAGCTTAAGATATGGTCAGCTGTCTGAGCTGTGGGCACAAGCTCATGTCCAGCTTCTCATCCACCACTACCCCCATGTCCTTCTCTGCAGGGCTGCCCTCAGTCACATCATCCTCCAGCCTGGGTTGATACTAGGGGTTGCCTTGACCCAGATGCAGGACCTTGCACTTGGCCTTGTTGAACATGCTGAGGCTCAAACAGGCCCACCTCTCCAGCTTGTCCAGGTCACTCTGAATGGCACAGAGGTAGTAATGCAAATACATATTTTGCCTCTAAACCATTACCCTTTCTTGTCTTTCTGTTCTGGTCAGCACAATGAAATCTCTGAAATAAACTAACTGTGTAGGTGCTCCAAAACTCTGTCAAAACTCATCACTAGAGACACAGGACTGGGCTTTTGTACACCAACCATACTATCTCTACTCAGGTTTACCGGGGGTAGTAGGGTGTGTGGGGGGGTTGCCGAAAACTAGTCACTGTTGATATTGTAATCTATATTTCTGTAGATCAGTATTAGCTCAGGTTTGTCTACCTGTATTTTGATTGTAATTTCTAATGAAATATTAATATATGTTGTCCATCCAGTAGAACACTGTCCTTGTCTGGTTAATGGACACAGGGCAGATGTGAGGTTTATTTCCAAAGAGTGAAATTAAGACACAAACGAGGCCAAATGACGAAAATCAATTAGGGTTTATTGAAACAAAAGAGTTAGAGCGATAGGACAGTAGGACGGAGGAAAGAGAGGAAAATTAAGCAGAGAGGCAGGACAGAGAGCAAGAGGGCATAGTTACACCACCATGGATTCGGTCCAGTGACATGTTGAGGGTCCCAAGCCCCCCTGCTTCTTCCATGACTGTGGGTGATCACACTCACATTCTCCCTCATACACACATCACTCAGCTCCACTCACAACTCACCAGCACAACACACCACCAAGAGGCTTTTTCCTCAGCTTTTTATAGGAAAAGGTACAGGACAGGGTCCTACTGATCCTTAAGATAAAGAGAATATCCTTAAGATAAAGGGAATCTCCCGCAGGTTTCTCCAGACTTTTGTCATGAATAAATTCCTCACGAGATGTCCACACACCTGGGCCTTATCTCAAGGTCTTAACTAAGCCTCATTGTCCTGCACAGCAGTTTCCTAGCCTCTGGCTCCTCAAGGGCTGGCATTGCCTTCTCCAACTATGATAGTCAATGATCAATCAAGCTTGGAGACATTAACATGCAGTCTCAGCACAGCTAGGAAACTTGTTTTCCATTATTAAATTAGAGACTTACAGAAAGACTTAATAATTCAAGTTGGAAGGGACCTCTTGCCCAGCTTCCTGCTCAAAGTTCAGCTGTGGGGTCACCAGGCTGCTCAGCACTTTATCCATATGTTCATACAGTCAAAACTTCTCCCTTCCTCCACAATGGTTATAAGACCTGAAGACAAACAGTCAAAAATACAGGTTTGAAATAAAAGCCCTTAATTTTTTCAGTCCATAACCCACATTTCAAATAAAACAATTTAAAAATATTATTTCACAGAGATGGAGGGTCACTTTTATAGTTCCTAGTCTTGCATGACCAAAGCATAGTAACCTTGATCTAGAATGCCATAAGCTGATATTTAAGCTGGCAGTGTTCACCCATTAAAGACTCATTTTAAATTCCTCTGTAATAAGCAATTATCTTGCCAAAGTCTTATACAATGTCATGTATTTAGGCCACTGACATACAAAATTCCCTTGTAGCCCACAAAAAAATTTTGTATGACACTGAGCATGCAAGTTTCTCAAAAGATTCACCTCTGCAGCAATATAAAGATTAACTCTTATGAGTCATAATAAGGAACATGTAATTCTCCCTTTGTACAGGGCTTTTATAATGTTTTGTGACTGAGTAGTGAGCAGTACTGAATTGCAAGAACTGAAGCAGAACCTCAAGAATAACATAGATGCTTTTCTGTTCCTATGCCTTTGAATGCTTTAACCCAGATTTTGGGTCAGAGTTCTGACCCTCAGTTTGAATAAAATATTTCATAGACACTTCTGTTAACTGAGATTTTTATTCATGTATGTGAGCACAATCTTGTCTTCCCCACACATTATCAGCATACATATCATATTCATATTGGCACAAAATAGGATGACCGATGCAATCCAATTCATAGAATCATAGAATGTCTCAGGTTGGAAGGGACCTTAGAGATCGTCTAGTTCCAAGCCCCCTGCCATGGCCAGGGACGCCACATGCACTAGATCAGGTCATCCAGGGCCACATCCAGCCTGGTCTTAAACACTGCCAGAGATGGGGCCTCCACAACCTCTCTGGGCAACCTGTTCCAGTGCCTCACCACACTGCGGGTAAGGAACCCCCTTCTAATCTCCAGCCTAATCACAATAGCAATCCTAAATCCCAGAAAATGTAACATGAAATGAGCTCATGCAAGGTCAGAGCAGGAGCAAATTTCAACCCGCACCTTAAAAAGTTAGAAGCTAACTGTACTAGTTTACCAGCAAGTTTACTAGTTCAACTTGGCTTCTGAAATGTCTATATTACATAGGCTGATACATATTGCCCATACTGAGACTATACTAAAATTCTGTAAATCCTCCTAGGTCTTTATTTTTTGTAGCAAAGAAGGCCACTGATAAATATTTATCATGAAGGAATTTTTATTAGCAAACTTATTAGCATTATATATGATCTTAGCATAACAGATTAATTTATAAATGCTCTATTTTACAAGAAAACAAGGTTGTGGAGTCTCCTTCTGTGGAGGTATTCAAGACTCGTCTGGACGTGCTTCTGTGTGACCTGGTCTAGGGAATCCTGCTGTGGCAGGGGGGTTGGACTGGATGATCTTTCGAGGTCCCTTCCAACTCCTAATATTCTGTGATTCTGTGATCAACAATAAAGAAAAAGGTTCATGGAATCCTATACCGTCTCAAAAAGCTGTCTGCAAATGTCTGCTGAGTTATTTACAATCCATGTATAACATTTTTCTTCTTTGTTATATATATGGCACTTTAGATGGAGGTTTTTGTTTTGTTTTGTTTTGTTTTCTTCTCATTAAACCAAAATTCCAAAAACCTTCAAACTTGAATGTCTACTCAATTATATTAGTAATTTATTCCTCTGGAATTTGTCTTCATAGAAATGTTTATTTTGTTATGATCAATATTATTTGTAAAATAATTAACATTGTATGTGTTTTATTTCTTCTGAAAATTTCAGAGAAGGATTGCTTTTAAAAATTCAATGGAGTTGTCAGCTATAATTTTCTTGCACATCATGATCAAGACATTCTTTGAAATCATGAATCCTGTGAAATTAAGAGGAAGTTTTAAATAATGCAGATCTGAAACGTGCAACAATAATAAACCCAGTGAATAATAGTTTAGTGGCAGGTTTATTTTGGGATTCAGTAACACTACCATGTTATTTAAACATGATATTTCCTAGGTTTTCTGAAATGTTTAAATGTAAAAAGCCTTTTTTTATTATTATTATTGTCAATACTCTACATGTAAAAAAAGTAAACTGTCTGAAATATATGTTATCTGGATGAACAAAATATTCAGTTAGCAAACCCATTAAACCATTTTGAGTTTGTTTTAAAATTTGTGATTTATTTGAAGAAAATTGTCAACATCCTATTCATATCAGATTTGAAGGGGCACTAATTTGCTATTCAGATTCACAATAATGCCTTCAATATAACATTCAAGAAGACCACAAACTAATAATAGTAAATAAATAAAATATTCTGATTTTCAACATTTCTCCTTAAAACAAACAGATAAGATGACTGATAAGCCAAAGAACCTCAAAAGTGGTGCCAACACAATAAGTATCTAAAAAGTAGAATGCTTTCTGTGGTCAACACCTCAAGTGTCCAAATATGTTAAATTTACAATATTCAGGATGGCTTTATTGACAAGACTGTGATAGATGCAAGTCCTGACCTAGGATTTTCATGAAGTAATCTATTGCACATAGTTTGACTTTATATATGCTTTTTTTTTCCCCCAAGATTTAATAGATTCTTGCACAAAACAGAAGTCTAAGTTGTTTTACATTTTGGTGCTATAGGTATAAGGAAACTGACTTTTTTCAAGGAATGATTTACATGTTTACATTTTTGCTACATGAGCTTAATGCCATTTAAGATTTCAGGTACAAAATAAACTATAAGTGAAAATTTGAGCAGCAGTCTTTAACAACCTTAATGAAGATGTAAAATCAAAGTGCTATTTGGTTTTGCATATGATAATCTGCAAATGTGTTTGGGAAAATGTTCACACCAGACACAAGCAAGGATGATTTAATCAAAAAGCAGAAGAAAAGACATGCATTTCTAATTACAAAATCTTACCAGTTCTAGTGATTGACAATGCAATTGTAAATTTTGACATGAAATCCACTCACTACCATATTGACTCTGTCTGGGTACCTTTTGATGTGCACAAGCATACTGCAATATATATATATAACACAGATATATAAAGCAGTTATACAGATACTGAAGAGAGGCTAATGCACACAGAAAAGACAGCAAGGAATAACAATGTACTAGGCTAAGCATGAGCGTGCCCTTGTAAGTGCAACCCTTGTAAGATACATAAGTAGTCCTCAATGCGGTGAGGAGGGGACAACTTCCCCCATTCCCTGAGAGATCTCCTTTTCATTGGTTAGTCACCACCTTCCAACTGCCTGTTTTTCTTTTTAATTTTATATATTTCTATGTCATTAATTTTTTTCCCCATCTTCAGTCCTTGACCTGCTACTTATGCCTCTCTCAACAAATTAACCTCAGAATGCAGTTTTACTGTTCTTTTCTTTTGTGGATCATCTTTACAGTTTAACTTTGTTCTGAGCAAAAGTTATGAAGCTGCATCATATGAGACCTTGGCCTGGGATCACAGGGAGCACAGTCTCAGGGATGGGAAAGATGCCACATACAACACTATAGGAGTCTGCGCTAGTCTACTCCCTTAGACTGTTACCTGCTTATGCTATCCTAGAGCTGAAATAGATTATACAGAGAGAGAAAAAAACAACACTTGAAAGATTAAGCAGTAAGTTGACAAAGGATGTAAATACTTGTGGATAATTATTACCAGGACTGCAGTTGGCATTTTGTGCAAAACCATATGAGTCTCATAAAGTTTGTCTAAATAAAAAAACTCAAACAAACAACCCCCCCCACACACAAAAAAACAACCCCCCCCAACAAACAAACAAAAAACCAAAAGCAAACAAAACAAAAAACCAACCAGACAGTGCTGAAAAATACATGGAGATACATGGGAAATCTTGTATGATTTAATGTCATACTTCAAAATAAGTATCTATTGTATGCTTCAAAACTGCATACACATCAGTAACTGCTACTCTTTAAACCCAAACCTTTTTCTTCATGACTGCAATGAGAATGTCTTTATTGTCCTTTTTCTTTCCTGTTAGAAAAAATATGGCACTACTTAAAGAAAGCAACTCTTTATCCTATTAGCTTTGTTCACACACTTCCACCCCAAACACTAAAACTCTACAGGCTCGGAGAGGAGTGGCTGGAGAGCTCCCCAGCAGAGAAGGACCTGGGGGGGCTGATTGACGGCTGGCTGAACATGAGTCAGCAGTGTGCCCAGGTGGCCAAGAAGGCCAATGGCATCCTGGCTTGCATCAGGAATAGTGTGACCAGTAGGAGCAGGGAGGTGATCTGTACTCTAGGCCACACCTCGAGTACNGGAGTCACCATCCCTGGAGGTTTTTAAGAAGAGGATAAATGTGTTTCTTCAGGGGATGATTTAGGGATAAGAGTAGTGTAGGGCTATAGGTTGGACTAGATGGTCTTGAGGGTCCTTTCCAACCATAATGATTCTGTGATTCTGTGTTTCTGTGATTCTAGTTTGAATGTTTCCCTCCAAATTTAAGACTGTTGAATTCAATGAAATTTTGCAAGGAAGAAATGATCTCAAAGGTATATGTTTCCTACAAGGTTAGTAAAATCAGGCAGCTATACAGAGGAGAGACATCTTGTGTTAAGAGTAGAGTATAACCTTAGTTTTCTTAGTAGGCATCAGACATTACATAACTGTAGGGATGTCCAGATTTTTACCATTTGTGAAACTGTTTTTCTGTACCCTCCTCCTACTTCATTAGCTCACCAGTACTCCACATGCCTTTCATTACATGCTTTAGTACTTCCCACAGTCCATAATTCATTGTCCCAGGAAACTGGAATTATCTTACTAACAGTATACTTACTATGAGATTATGACAAAAGTAATACAGAAGCAATCCATGCTGCTTCCCTACAGAGCAGGAGATAAATGCATTTATGTCTAGATCTGTAAGTAATATATCACTTAAGAAAACAAACTTCGTAGGATGAGGCTATCACAGAATCACAGAATATTAGGAGTTGGAAAGGACCTCAAAAGATCATCTAGTCCAACCCCCCTGCCGCAGCAGGATTCCCTAGATCAGGTCACAATTAATCTTTCCAACAGAGCCCATTTTGCCACAGGTCAATGACCTACTGGCTTCTGTGGAGATTTTATTTTAATAAAAAGAAAAATGGAACAAAATTTCTTGTTCTGTGATAATTTTATTGCTGCAAGAATTTTCAATATTGAGTCACTGTAATAGCTAGAAGATTAGTGCCATTTCAACCTGTTACAATCTCTTTCTCTAAAATGTGGTCAGTCTCTTATCAACGATGCCACTGAAGGGCATAATGAGAGGATAAGTGACTTTTGTAAGAAATCTATTCTTAAATATCTATGAAACCCTGGATTTTACCTTCTCGGTGAGGCTCAGTGACAAGTGGCAATGGTTGTAAGCTGAAGCATAGGAGATTCCATGTGAATACACGTAGAAAGTTTTTCCCAGTTCAGGTGCCAGAGCACTGGAACAGACTGCCCAGAGAGGTTGTGGAGTCTCTTTCTCTGGAGGTATTCAAAACGCGTCTGGACGCACTTCTGTGTGACCTGGTCTCGGGAATCCTGCTGTGGCAGGGGGGTTGGACTAGATGATCTTTTGAGGTCCCTTCCAACTTCTAACATTCTGTGATTCTGTAATCTAAGACAGAACTGCAATGCTCTCCAGAAGTGAAATGGAACAGTGCTCATTCAAGCCAGCAGAGGACCTAATCTCAAATCTTTTCTTATCCAAACACAACAGGTATTTTTTCTACTTGAAACAACTCACTGAACAGCAATTTCTTTCTTATTTCTTTATGGTGATTCCATGTAGACATCTCCTAGAACTAATCATATACTTGCAATACCTGCAGACATATCATTGTTGCCAATGGCAGGACTAGGTATAGAAGAGATTATTATTTAAAAAAAATAAATATTATGATCTGTCTTTTTTATTAAGACACATAAATTCTCTCTGGAGTTTTAGAACCAATCTCTGTAGGGTCTCTCTGAGATACAGGATGACAAGATGCTCAACCCAATAATGAAAATCACTAAAGATCAGGGCAGTAGAAATAATCCTGAGGAAACTTTACTAGCTTAAATTGCAGCAAGTGTAACCTTAAGGCACCTAAACGTTAAACAGAGGATGAAACTTAGCCTTAAACACCTACATCTTGTGGATCTTTTTGTGGATCTGGGCCAACATAATTAAGAATTCTAACTGATCCCACACAGCAGCTCCAATGAATTTTAACTTTGATTTTCAGCTCTCTTGCCATGTACAAAGTAATGGGCCCAAGGGAAAGATACTTCAGATAAGATTGACCTCTAACTGTTGAGAGTTGGGAGGAAATTTTGTCTGGAAATGTTATATCTTAATTGTCTCTTGCAAGGTTTCTTGAGCTTTACTATGAAGCACCAGCCATCACAAAACAGTAGTTTATTTCATTGAAGAATCTTCTCTCTACAACCCTATTATACTACTTTTTTTGAAAATAATGAATATTAAGACAATATTCCTTGCTATACATAATTGCTCTGAGGTACTGTGATGGGCATGGGCTTAAGCAAGCAGTATTTCTTGATTTTAGAATCTCTTGCTTTATGAATATAGTTCCTCAATCCTAGGAACATTATCAAAGCATGACATTCAATTTATAACAGCTAATTTTGTACTGGCTTTTAAAATCTGAAATTATTTAAGATTCTAATGCAGGATAAATATTAATCACTTAAATTTTGCATATATATATTTTTAGGACTGATACTTCTAAAAATGTTCTGCAAAAATGTTATTGTACAAACAACAGAACTGCCAATATGCTGAACAGCTAAGTGTGTTGGGGTGAGGGAATCCTCTAAACTTTTTCCTACATAGTTTGCCCATGTACCTTTACCAGACTTGTTGGTTGCACAATATCTGCAAAGACAACTGAGGTTAATTGTTCTTTAAAAGTTAAATAGGGTAAGAAGCAGTATCTCAAATAAAAGCCTTCTGGATAGAGGATTCTTATCTTTCAACAACTGCTATAGATCTGACTCTGTTGTTACTATACAGCATTTAGAAAATCTTAATAGATTTATTTAAGATTAATTTTAATTATTTGATTTACTTAGTTTTAGTTATTGACAACTTCATAGGAATTTGGTTTTTATAAATACTCATAGATCAGAAACAATAGGACTTACAGAACTGGTGTGTTGACTGCTGTAGTCTAGTGGTTCTTTAGGGCACAGCTCTCTACCAAAATCTCTCTCTACACTTTCTTACTGCTGCTTTCTTGTGTATGTGTTGGAACATCTAACCCCTTAGACTATAAACACTGAAGAACTGAAAGGAGTATGTTTTCTGGTGGTTTTATTCCTATAAGAACATTAGCCTAAAAGACATGGCACGGACAGTTAAAATCAGACTGGCATCTGAATTCAGATAAGTCCTGAGCAACTTATATAAATGCTGAAATACTTGACTGAATTCTATCTTTCACTTGCACAAAAAGTCTAATTTCTCAGTCAGGAAGGATGGGGCTAGCCAAACCATTTTTTTTTTTTTTTTTTTTTTTTTTTTTTTTTTTTTTGATCCAGGTTCCACTTCATACTATGTTAATACTATGCTGTTAACACAATCAATTCTATCTTCATGCTACTCTATATTACACTTTTAGGAGAGCAACATATATAAAATCAAGTTTCTTTACTTATAGTCATCAAATCAGCCTTTGCAGTGACACCTAATTTCCCAGGAGCCATCTACTTCCTCCCAGGGACATGTTCTGTCCTGATACTCTGTCATTCAAAATACTGTTGGAGCACCCTGGACATACATAGTTCTTTCTACTTAAGCATGCAATTCTGGTACTCTCTCTAGGTCTCCATCCTGTGTAGAATGGATAGTTACCATATTTTTTAGCAAGCAAACACCTGGCAATACAGTTTTTTCTGAACTATAGTTCAAATAGTGGTTCCTATCTTATTTTTTAGGTGTACATATATTTTATAGAAATAGTAGTGTGCAAGCCATGCTTAGAAATGTAATTCCAAGCAGCAAATGATCCCTTAATGTTTGTTGATACAAAGGAAATATGGTAGCTATGACCAGATGTTTCAGTAACAGTGAATCTACCATGGAGAAACAGGAAGTATTGAGAGGAGGAAAGAAATCATTTTAGTTTGTCCATATCCTACATTAGCACTATAACCGTTGTATGATTTCATTACAGTTTACCCAATAGTTATATTAGATGTAAAGAAGCCAGAGGGAAAAATATCAACATTATTTCATTGGATATAAGGAATACTTTCTATATGGGAATCACTAAAGAGACCTACTCTCTTTAGCTCTGGAGAAAACAAGATTGAGATTGGTAAGGACAAAAGAAGAGATCACTAAAGATTTCATAAATATCCACAAAATCAGAAATGTCACAGAAAACACAAATTGGAAATAATAATTTAAATCTTGCGTTGTTATAAAAACCCTGACACCAATAGAAGTCATAAGTTAAAAAAAAAAAAAGAAACAATCTAAGATGTTTGGGTTTTTTTCTTTTCTTTTCACATGCACTATATTTGTGGAATGAATTTCCAAAAGATGTGATGGCATCAGATGATAGAATTGTGTTAAACAGTGGATCAGACAATTTTTCAAGGACAGGATTTTTGGTTCTAAGGCAATCTTGAGCTTAGAAATTCTGCAAACTGATGAATGCTGGAACCTGAGAGGTTCCTGAGAAACCATCATCTTGATGCTTGCCATGAATTTATGTTTTCTAAAATATCCAGGGTGATGATGAAGGCTGACTTCTGGTCCAATCCACAAGGATAGTAAATAAAGTTTGGTCAGTTATGTTGGTATGGAAAACCAACCCCCTGGAAATAGTTTTTCCATTGTACAATCTTTGTGAAACAAAGAAGGAGTGTGAAAAGAGGACAAAGATGTCAGAAGGGTCACAGTGCTGTTTTCCAGCATGATGATTTATGTGCTTCTTGCGTTAATTGTTATATATCCCAAATTCCTAGATTATTCATTTTCAGCCTAATTAGTTTGTGGCAACATATTCTGCATTATCCTGGTTTTGTTAATCATAATTATGTTAAGAAACCATGACATTAACATTAGATGTATTAGTAATATGCTGATCATCAAAATGCATTAATATATTTCCCACAAATATAGTCAAAGTTTATTTTTTCTTTATTATTTCCTTTCTTCCTCTTGACTCATTTTTGATTCAAAGTTCGCTACTTGCAATGACAAAAACCCTAATTTCTTCACAAAAAGTCAGCATAATTTCAAAGACCTAAGCACAGTATGAATCCTGCACAGTACTTCCATATGAAAAACATCAAGCCATTAAAACCATAATCAGTTTCATGATCCAAAATGGAAATTAGACTGGAGAATCACGCCCAAAAAAATTGAACTGCTGTCATGTAAGCCAGATGGTGGCAGAGAAAGGTCAGTAACAATTGACTGCAAGGGAGCAATGGAGTTGCTCAGGTGAATGCAGATGTTCTGACTGAAGAGGTGGTGCAGCCTTAGATCCTATGTTATTAACACAAACACTTATAAGAGGAATAAGTGTATTGAAAATGCTTATATTGTCATGACATTAAAACATTAAATCCAAGTTTATTATTAAAAAAGTGAAATCAATGAGCAATTAACATTCAGACAGCAAACATTACAACCTTCAACTGAGTCATTTACAAGGGAGCTGCATCAATCTGTTTTATTATTGAGAACAGTCCAATCATTAACAATCCAAAACGGTTGTTTGAAACAGCTTTTTAGAGGTGACATGTGACAATATTCCTATTCAAGCATATCCCAGGCATTGTTTTCTTCAGTTTTTCATTAATAAGGCACCTTTTCTTCACAACAGTTATGCAGGGGTATGAGAAGTGGGAAGTTCTAATCCTTTGCAAACTGCTGGCTCTAAGGCAGACTTCTACTTCAACAGCAGTTAAATACTGAAAGTTCATAATTCCTGCTTCTTGCAACAAATTGAGATGCCAAGCTACAGTACTTTTTTATGAAAAAAATTAACAGTGAAGAAAACTGGTGGTGGAGCATTGGAACAGTCTCTTCAGGAAGGCCGTCATGGCCCCTACTCTCATGGAATTTAAGAAGCATTTGGACAAGACACTTAGGCACATGGTGTGACTATGGAGTTGTCCTGTGCCTAAACAGGAGCTGGACTAGATGACCCTAGTGGGTCCCTTCCAACTCTGTCTAGTCTGTGATTCTGTGAGTCTGTGAAAACAAACCTTCTTATTCCAGTAATTTCCTTATATTTTTGCTCTTTGAAAGTACAAAACCCAAGATTTATCAGAAACATCATAGGAAAATACATGAATCTTTTGCTATAAGGAGGTGTTATTCATAACAAATAAAGCCAAATAACTCATTAGGTTTAGAGAACTGCCACTGAAACCTCAACATAAGCAACTAGTGCCAGTTGATTTTGAATTTTATGAACTTTATGAGAAAGACACCATTGGATTTTTTTTGTAATGCCACAGTTCAGAAAAGACAGAAATTAGAAGGCTCAGAGTCTGCATCTGCATTTACTTCACTGTATTCCTGCAGTAAGTCGCATGAGCACAGAGTTAGAAGGAAAAAGGAAAGATCTTCCTGAACTTTTTTCTTACAGTAAGAACATTTACAACTCGAAATGCCCTTAATACTGAAGGTACTTGTGATTAGGGCAGTAATAAAAGCAGATGTTTTTGTAACAGAAAAAACCCATCAGAGTCATATACAACAGTAAAAACCCAACACCTGGATATATTGCTTCTTTGTAGGTGAAATCTTTTCTGGCACCTTTACATTCAGAATCTCAATATTGTAGTAGGTCTTCATCATCAATATTTTCCAATAAACTAATCAGATACCTTTACTAGAAGAAGTGTCAAGTTGCACTTCACAGATACTAGATCTCTCTTTACTTCCACTATTAGAATCTGCCAGAAAATATTCTGACTGGTTAAAGCTGAGTAAACAGTTAAGTAAACATAGGTTAGGCAGATGATTTTGAACATATCTTTTCCTTTAATAAAAAGGAAACCTGTAGGTCTTTTCCATTTTTAGTGCCTTTGAGATAAGAACAGTGGTTAGGATTTGGTGCTGTCACCATTGAGACCTGGGTTCAATCCCAGGTCAGGGAAGCTTTGTTGTGGCCTAGTCTTAGAGAATCCTGCTGTGGCAGGGGAGTTGGACTAGATGATCTTTCGAGGTCCCTTCCAACTCCTAACATATTGTGATACTGTGTGATACTGTGAAAGCTGAGGACGACTTGAATGCATACTGTTTTAAAAACCTCATCCAAGAAACTGTCCTGGCTGCAGGTGCCCAGATGCAGCAGCAGCAGCAGGGACTGGCTACCAGATCACCCCTGTGAGGAGAGGTGGGGACTGCCCCGTGCCGGACACAGAGGGTTCCAGCAGCTCCAACGGCCCCACGGCAGGGCACAGTTGAGCCCCTCATCCACGGGCGGAAAAGCCTTGGGGAGAGTGTGGGTGAGAAAGGGCAAAACGCTGCCTGGCAGCCAGGGCTGAGGGGAACAGTGTGAGAAACAGCCCTGCGAGACCCGAGGGGAGAGCTGGGGTAGGTGCTTCAGGCACCCCAGCAGAGATGTCCCTGCAGTCCTGGGAGACACCCCTGTGGAGGAGGTGTTTCTTTGCAGCCTGTGGGAAGGCCCCAGGATGGAGCAGGGAAAAGTGGAAGGAGCTGCAGAGAGGAGCTGTTACAGACTGACCACAGCCACCCTTTCCCCATTCTCTTGTGCTACGGGGAGTAGAGGAGTTGGGAGTGAAATTGAGCCTGAGAAGAAGGAAGAGGTGTGTTTGAGAGGGTATTTTCATATTTGCCTTTGCTTCTCACCGTGCAACTCTCTTTTAATTGACTAGAAATGGATTTTCCTCAACCTGAATCTGTTTTGCTCATGTTGGTAACTGGTAACATCCCGCTTATGGGTGGGAGGGAGTGACTCAGATTCACAAATCCCCTTCAGTGTGGACCAAGATGAGACAACACTCAAGATCCGAACATAAACATCAACTTTAATGGAAAGTAATAGGAACAAATATTCAAAACCTGTCTGGACGCGCTTCTGTGTGACCTGGTCTAGCGAATCCTGCTGTGGCAGGGGGTTGGACTAGATGATCTTTCAAGGTCCCTTCCAACTCCTAATATTCTGTGATTCTGTGATTCTGTAAGTGTTGGCCAATAACATCTACCTAATCTATGTGGCTTTATGGGAAAACAGAGTAGTCTCTGTGAGGGGGGGGCTGGGAAGAAGTAGAGACATAGAAATTGAAATCAAGATCACCAGTTCTGGATCTAGTGTCAGACATGCCAACAGGAGCATTCAGTGCAAAAAGACCCACATAGGCTTGTACATTCCCTTATTTGTTAGCCCCCTTTCCTCTTTATTGGTCACTGTAGCTCTGGAACCTTTCTTTCATTGACATCAGTTCTTGGAGTGTTAGAGGCATCACCAAATCAAGAGAAGTGACACCAGGCCCCTCCCTGTGTCTTGCGTTTTGTTTCTCTCAGGGTGCTATCCAGGCTTGCAGTATGGTCATTTGGGGCTCATCCCTTACATCTCTCTGTCTTTATCTTGACATGTGAGCTTTTTCACCTTATTTTCTCTCCTGTCCAGTTGAGGAAGGGGAGGTGAGAGCGCAGATAAGTGAGCATCTGGGAGCCAGCCAAGGTCAACCCTCCATAGAAATCATGGTTAACCTTGTAACTGTCTACTTGTGGAAGTCAAGAATTCACTGTGCTCAGCAATTTAAAACTATCTTCTTTATAAGAAAAAAGGTACCCAAAAAGTGCTATCAGAAACACGTGAGGACTATATAGGTAGGTCTCAGATTAATGGCAATTTATAGGATGAATGTTTTTACAAATAGCAATTTGAAAGACACCTATAAAATAGTCTTCATTGTCTATTTGATATTCTTAAATTTTCAGTTCAGTTTTAAATTTAAGGTTTAGGTTCAGCTTATCAGGAAGCATACCTTGTGAATAGAAATCTGACTTCTCTTTCATTTATTTTTCTAGTAGGTTAACAGGGAAAGAAGATCATTTTCATGCCAAAAAATACATTAGGTAAGGAAATGGAATTGTCTCCAGCAGCAGCACTGCAATTTGGTTCTGCAGCTTTTCTTTGATTTGTGAAAGGCTAACCTATTTTCAAGAACTAAATTGAGGTCTTGATAGAATCATTCCTCCAGATATATAAGAAAACTTAAGACCCTTCATGTGCTTGTTATGAAACATTGTTTTACAAGGTATCGTGTTAAAAACTGGGTTGACCTGTATCAGCAGAAAGCGCTTGTCTTCACAAACTTTATTCTGCATTAGGAGAAATAACTAACACCTGGCTCAAATGTCCTCAGAGGGTGAGAAGTGTCTTCAGTGCAAAGAAATCTGGAATCCTCTACCAGCCTTTTTTTTCCCGCAGTGCCTGTTTTGAGCCTTCCCCACCTGCAGCTCTGCCAAGGGACCTTCTAGGTTTTATGAGGTCTGCTGGTGTTTTTCCTCTTGACATTAGTTTCCACAGTTTCTATAATGAAAAGTGAACAAGGTCTGTTCTGACTCCTTTCTAGGGCTAGGATTCTGTGAGATATCAGAGAAAATCCTACAGGATATAAATATAAATCTTGCAGTGATCCTCTCAGCTAGTATCACTATTTGCTTACTTCTATTCAGAAACTGCTAGGGAAATCTGTGGTTCCTTTGATTTACATCAGTATCAACTCACAGCCTTTAATAATCAACTCTCAGCAGCTTAATAATATACCCGTGGCTGCTTCCTAGTGTTGCAACACTAAAGGATTCATGTCTGACTTTTAGTCTTTTTCTGTCAAATAAATAGGTTTGGATAAAAAACAAGTTCCTGCTACAACATAGCACATCAAGGAGTTCACCAAGGGCAGAAAATGAGGACTGTGAAAGGATAACTCTTGAGCCAAATAAAATATCTTTAAGTCCCCTCACATGTTTAGCTTAATAGTAGTTTAATAGTTTTTTTAAGGACACTTTTGTTTTCATGGTCCCAAGAAAGGTTAACAAAGGTCTGTTGTGGAAAATCTTAGCTTTGTTTAGCATTAGCTTGTTACCAGGTCAGCCCAAATAGAGGAGAGGAAGTTCTGTAGCATAGGCCCAGCACAAGCCCAGATTTCTTCTTTTCTTTTCTTTTTTTTTTCCAGTTTAAATTTTTTCCTCTAAATATGTATATATTATATTGACTACAGTCTTCATGTCCTTTAATAGCTTAGTATATGCTTCAAAGTAAAATTTATACTTAAACTATTTAATACTTCTCTTGATGGAGACAGTGAGAAAGCTACTGTGTTTAAATTATTTTACAGGCTGCTCGATGGCATAACTTTGACCTGCCCACTATTTGTTTCCTTGAAATGTTGTAAAGTCAGCTTTTGCCAGGCAATATTACAGTGATTCACATTCATCACTAGCTCTTTATCATCTTCTGTCCAGTGTTAGTCTGCAATAGCATGACTGGTGCTGCATTGCAATGGCAGTCAATTTGACAGAATTTTGTCATTATTTTGACAGAACTGAATGACTGACATTTTTCTATACTGTACCTAGGTTTGAAGCCTTTGTCTTATTTCTGGAAAAGAAATTTGGCACAAGCTTATTTCATTTATGCTACTGCAACATGCATGCAGTTTGGTACCAAACTGATGCAGCATCGATTTTTGAGTTTTGAAATTGTTTCCTGTACTTTTTGTTTTATTATTTTCTAAATGTATATTTTCCTATTTCAAACTAAGATGTATAAAATTATTTTCTTCTAGAGGATTTCTAGTGTTTGATCAGGTGTGCATATGCACATTATGCATATGAATATTAATTCCAACAGTAAAAATGCAAACCTTAAAAGGAGAATTTTTTTGCCTTAGCTCCAAGCTATGAATCAGTAAAGCAGACATAGAGAGCTTTAACTCCCATATCCTAGATAATCATAGATGGGACATGTGCTGGTTTAGTTATATATGTGTAATTTACCATAGACTAAGGTGTTATGGTTTGGATTAGAACAGAATTAATTCTGTTCAGTAACTGTATTTTCTAAAAGATATTCCACCACCACATACATAGTACTGTTATTAGTTATCCCCCCCCACACACACACCTTGCCTGAACTGTCCCTTTAAGAAACCTGAAATTCCTGAGTTGAGGACACTGCAAACCCCCCTCCGGGGGGGCGGGGGGAGAATACTGGGTTTCTCCGGGGGACTTTTGTTGATTGGGACCACGAGGAAGCTGTCTTCCTGCTGGGACTTTGGGCCGAGCTGCGTGCTGTCTGCCTGTGCTGAAACCTACGGGTGCTATCTCACTGCTTTGGACTGCTTGTGCTGATTCCACTGGGAGCTGGCATCGGGACGGTTCAGTATCTTGGGTCCTGTACCTGTTTATATTTTGTTTCATTTATATCTGTTATCATTATTAAAGCAGTTTTTAGTTTTTAACTTCCAATCCAGTCTCTCCTTTACCTGCTGTGTGTGGGGGGCTGGGAAGAGCCCTCAAACCCACCACATAAGGATACTTCCAGCTATGCCAGTGAACACCTCAGGACATCATTACAGAAGCTGCCTGCCACCGTCACACAGGAGAGTTCATTCCTTGCTCTCTTTTCACGACCTCCACCACCTTCTGGTCCCTACTCTGACACTGGCTGCCAATAAGCTGTGTGGTGTAAGAACTAATACCACAGCACTATCTCAAATCATCCTGGCTGGGAGAATATAGGCTGGGAGAAGAACTCATTGAGAACAGCCGTGCAGAGAAGGACTTGGGGGTCATGATAGACGAAAAGCTGGACATGGGCCGGCAATGTGCACCTGCAGCTCAGAAGGCTAACCGTGTCCTGGGCTGCATCAGGAGAGGCATCAGAGCAGGTCTAAGGAGGTGATTCTGCCTCTCTATTCTGCCCTCGTAAGGCTCCATCTGAAGTACTGTGTACAGTTCTGGGCTCCTCAGCATAAAAATGATGTGGATCTCTTGGAGCGGGTTCAGAGGAGGGCCACAAAGATGATCAAAGGACTGGAGCACCTCCCCTATGAGGACAGGCTGAAGGAATTGGGGTTGTTCAGCCTGGAGAAGAGAAGGCTTAGAGGGGACCTTACAGTGGCCTTTCAGTACCTGAAAGGGGATTATAAGGCAGAAGGAGAGAGACTTTTCTCCTGGTCTGATTGCAACAGGACACGGGGGAATGGATAGAAGCTGAAGGAGGAGAGATTTAGGCTGGAGGTTAGAAAGGGGCTCTTTACCCGAAGGGTGGTGAGGCACTGGAACAGGTTGCCCAGAGAGGTTGTGGAGGCCCCATCCCTGGCAGTGTTTAAGACCAGGCTGGATGTGGCCCTGGATGACCTGGTCTAGTGCATGTGGTGTCCCCGGCCATGGCAGGAGGGTTGGAACTAGATGATCTTTAAGGTCCCTTCCAACCTGAGCCATTCTATGATCCTGTCAAGTTGGGTGTTCTGCTAGTTTAGGGTCACTTTGTACTGATATGAAGGGAAAAAGAAAAAAAAAAAGAAAAAAATAAAAGACATGCTGTGGTAGCAGAACTTCACTATCTTCAAGATTAAGTTAAATCAGTTATGTTACCTGCACTACATAAAGAGCATTGAATACTATTCATCATTTACATGGATAGTCATGCTGAAAAGAAGTAAGACAGTATGTCCTTTCTGGTTACTTTTGGTGCATTAATAAGTACAGAACAGTAGAATGTACTGCAAAAAACACTGAATGGTACATAGTAAGACAGTAAGACTGTAATTTCAATGGAAGTGCTCAGATAGGAAAGTGAAGAGGACAAGAATGAAAAAATTGTTTCTTCATGGGAATTTGGCATAGAATTATGTCACTGACTTACAGTCACATCTTTCTTTTTCATGTATAAAATGCATTTCCTTTTTAAAATATATCAAAAATGATGTTGTGATGAAAGCAAGATATTTGACTGTTTGTGGGGTTTTTTTTAGAGGCTACTTTGCAATAACTCATTGAGAGTTCAAAAAAAAATTGTCAAAAAAATTCAAAGTCCCTCTTTCCTTTAATGTTTTATGAAATTTTTGTTGTTGTTTTGTACTGGCTTGCTTTCAATGAGAAATTGTTCTTAAATTGCATTGTGAAGGGATAATTCATAACTTTTGAAAAAATCTGCAAACAGGGAAAAAAACCTGTTGTCTCTTTCTCAGGTGATAACTTTCATGTCTGAAGTTTGCAATGGACACCTATCCATAGGTGGGGACCAGCATCTGGATCCATGAATTTTTCTTACTCTACTCTATCCACACCTTACAATGGAGAATAAAATTGTTCAAAAGTAGTTATCTGTCCCCCAGCCAAGACAGGGTAAAAAAAAATAAGAATAGAATAGAATAGAACTGTTTCAGTTGGAAGGAGCCTACATGCAGACCAACTGGCTGACTAGTTCAGGACTGACCAAATTGTTTAAGACCATTGTCCAAATGCCTCTCAAACACTGACAGACTTGGGGCATTGACCACCTTTCTGGGAAGCCTGTTCCAGTGTTTGACCACCCTCTTGGTAAGCAAATGCTTCCTAGTATCCAGTCTAAACCTTCTCTGGCACAGCATTGAACCATTCTTATGCATCCCATCACTGGGTCCCAGGGGGAAGAGACTAGCACCTCATTCTCTACCTCCCTTCCTCAGAAAGCTGTAGAGAGCACAAAATCACAGAATGGCAGGGGTTGGAAGGGACCTCTAAAGATCATCTAGTCCAGCATTCCTGCTAAAGCAGTCACCCAGAGCAGGTTGCACAGGAATGCATCCAGGTATGTTTTGAGAGGACACTCAACAACCTCTCCAGGCAGCCTGTTCCAGTGCTCCAGCACCCCCAAAGTAAAAATGTTTTCCCTTTTGTTTTAAGTGGAACTTCCTGTGTTCTAGTTTGTGCTCATTGCCCCCTTGTCCTGTCACTGGGCACCACTGAAAAGAGACTAGCACCATCCTCTTGACATCTGCCCTTTAGATATTTATAAGCATTGGTAAGATCCCTTCTCAGTCTTCTTTCTGCCAGGCTAAAGAGACCCAGATCTCTCAGCCTTTCCTTGTAAAAGAGGTGCTCCAGTCCCCTGATCATCCGTGTAGACCTTTGCTGGACTGTCTCCTGTAATTCCCTGTCTCTCTTGAAATCTGGAGCCCAGAACTAGGTCCAGATGTGGCCTCACTAGAGCAGAGTAGAGGGCAGGAAAACCTTTCTTGATCTTCTGGTCACTCTCTTCTTAATGTACCCGAGGATACCATTGACCTTCTTGGTTACAAGAACACACTGCTGGCTTATGGTGAACTTGTTGTCTACCAGGACTCACAGGTCCTTCTTCGCAGAGCTGCTTTACAGCAGGTCAACCCCTACCTTCTACCTGGTACATGGGGTTATTCCTCTCTAGGTGCAGGACTCTGCACTTGCTCTTGTTGAACTTCATGAGGTTCTCCTCTGCCCAACCATCCAGTCTGTCCATGTCTCACTGAATGGCAGTACAGCACAGATAATGACCCCCATCTTGCTACAGCTTCCTTTCAGATAGTTGTAGAGAGAGATAAGGTCTCCTCTGAGCTTCCTCTTCGTCACATAAAACAACCCCAGTTCCCTCAGCCACTCCATATAAGGCTTATTCTCCAGACCTCTCACCAGCCTTGTTGCCCTTCTCTGGACATGCTTCAATGCCTCTATAGCTTTCTTGTAGTGAGGGGCCCAAAACTGAACGCAGTACTCAAGGTGTGGCCTCACCAGTGCCGAGCATAGGGGGACAACCACTTCTTAGGTCCTACTGGCCACACAATTTCTGATAAAGGCCAGGATGCTGTTGGAGTTGGCCACCAGGGCACACTGTTGGCTCGTGTTCATCCAGCACCACCAGGTCCTCCTCTGCCAGGCAACTTCCCAGCCACTCTTCCCCAAGCCTGTAGCATTGCATAGGGTTGTTGTGACTCAAGTGTTGGACCTGGCAGTTGGCCTTGTTGAACCTCATACCGTTGGCCTCATCCCCACTGATAGAGCCTGTCCAGGTCCCTCTGCAGAACCTCCCTACCCTCAAGCAGATCAACACTTCCTCCTAACCTGGTCATCCGCAAACTTACTGAGGATGCAACCCCCTCATCCAGATCATTGATAAAGGCATTGAAGAGAGCCAGCCCCACTACTGAGCCCTGGGGAACGCCACTTGTGAGTTGCCACCAACTAGACTTGGTTCCATTTACCACTATTCTCTGGGCTCAGCCCTCCAGCCAGTTCCTTGCCCAGCAAAGAGTAAACTTGTCTAAACCATGAGCTGTCAGCTTCTCTAGGAGAATATGATGGAAGACAGCGTCAAAGGCTTTACTAAAATCCAAGTGGATAACATCTACAGCATTTGAACATTTCAACAGATATAAGCCAAATTTTAAATTGTAGAACCCAAACACACGAATAAACATATCCAACACCTCAGTAATGTCTCAGTACCTATGTTTTCACATACCTAAATATCCTGTTTATGATAGAAACATAATACTAGATTATAAGTCACCAAAAGATCAGGTTAGTCCAATTTGAAATACACAAGTTCAGACAGCTTCGCTGGGTGCCTTAATTTTGTCCTTTCTATTTCAATCCTATTTTCATCCCCAAACCCGTCATTTCCAGTTTTTTCTACTGATTATTATCCCTAATTCACTCCTGAATTTGCCTATGTCCTCTTAGTTCTTTTCTAGCTTTCTTAATACCTTCTCAAGACATGAGAGAGCAACCAATGGGTAGAAAGAGGCAGAAGCCTGGTTGTGGAAAAAAAAAAAAAAAAAAGACACAAAATTGCTCATTTACGCCAAGCATAAATTTGAAGAATGACAGTGGGAATCTACTCTTCCAATGTAGTCACAGCAAAATATTTTCATTTTATTATTTTTGTTTTATATTTAGATGAAATTGCATCTATACTGAGAAACTCCAACAGTGTTTGAGCATTAAAAATGGTGATTTACAGTGGAAGGTAATGGTCTTAGAGGTTTTACACTCCTTTATGGAAGTGAAAATAACTAATAAGAAAGAAAAATGGTTTTAATTAAATATTTCCTCACATCTCTTATATGCCATTTTTTCATTTTTGGATTTCCAGCTCATAGCTATGTTAATTACATGTTGTGAGTAAATGTAATGTTTATGAATAGTAGACAATAAGCAAAACTACATAGTTTAACTGTTTATACTAATAGGCTTTAAATTGTCTCAGGATAAGGAAATATTTAGTGCTTGCATACATAAATACAGAAAAAAAATAATCTTCAGACAGAAAAAAGATTATTTTGGGATATGAATATTCTTGTGCTAATATCTTGGTTAGCTGAAATAGATTTTCAATTTCTGTGGTATTTTGCCCCTGAATATGGGTATTGAGAGCAATCCCATCCTCTGTCCCAGCAAATCACAAACTTAAGGAGAATAATGTTTTTCTAGTATTTGTCCCTAAGCTCTACAAATTCCTGATTCACTCTGTATTTGTTTTGGTTTCAATTCTAATTCTTTGAAAGGGAGCAGTCAGAATTATGCACAGAATTTCAAACATTGTTTTACTAAATTGCAATGAACTAGTGCACAGAAGGCTCTCCTCCTTAGCCATTTCCACTGAGGAACTTCTAGCTTAATGCAGGTTTCCATGATTAGGTTGATGTATAACATTGCATCTTCTACTGTTAGGTTTAAAATCTATTTTGGTTATTTTAAGTTTTCAGAAAGAGGTAGTTTTGAAAGTTATTTCAACATCTTCCCTATCAATAATGTCCATAATTAAACAGTTGTATCACATCACCTCTGCAAATGTTGTTTATAACTTTACTATGAACAATCCCATTGTCCACCTGGCCTGACACTCAGGTTAATGTTGATGCTTTTCTCCATTTACCTAATGGACCACCCTTTTCACAATCCCTTTACTAATTTTCTCATATCTAATTCCACCAATTTATCTTATAGTACTGTACCAAGTGCTTTTGACCAGATAGCAGAGATATGTTTATTTCATCTACAAAAATCACTAGCTTTTTTAACAAAAGAAACCCTCTCCCAACACCTCCCCCCTGACAAAGAAATAACAACAGCAAAAAGGTGTTAGAAGTTAGTCATGATCTGCTTTTCCATTTAATTTCATTTCAACTGGTTTTTTAAATCTGTATTTTTTTCAGGAGGGTTGTTTACTGTTGGCCAAGGATCAATAGCATGATACTTTTTGTTCTTGCCCTTGACAGTGTAGATTTTCACCTAGCAACAAGTAATGTTGCTTGGTGCCACCATATGAATCATACTTACACAATTAAAATATAAAACTCTCACCTACTGTACAAATTAACCCCCCCTATAATTAGAGTTATCTGCAGCTTTAAGGTTATGCAAAGTTCAGCTACAGCTTTAGACTGACAAACAGATAAAATGATGCAAGACCATTATTCAATGATGGAAAGAAAGTCCAAATGGCTGCTTTTAACCTAGTATGACCCATGCTAACTGTAAAAATATTGCTTAGTCAAGCAGGAAGATAGCTGCTAGAACTCGTGCCACTGAGATATTTTTAGATGACAGAAGATATAATCTGTTGTGAGTGAAGTTCACCAAAATGTCAGGTTTAAGAATAATTCCACCAAAGTGTCAGGTTTAAGAATAATTCTAGGTGGATAGAATTCGTTATGAAATAAACTTAGACCATCTTTAAAGTCTGCTTGTCATGTTAGGTTTGTCACCTTGTGCTGCGTCATGCTAACCATAATGAATGACAAGACAGTTAATGTACTCAGCAAAGCCTTGAAGGAAAACAGAACAAAACAACAACAAAACATAAACAAATAAAAAAAAAAAAACAGGCTATTTCACAGAATCATAAAATCCTGGAACCATAGAATCATAGAATGGATGGAGATGGAAGGGGCCTCTGGAGGTCACCTAGTCCAACTGCCCTGCTACAAGCAGGGACACTTATAACTAGATCAGGTTGCTCAGAGGCCTGTCCAACCTGACCTTGAATGCTTCCAGGGATGAGGCATCCACCACGTACCACCTCTGGGCAACCTATTCCAGTGCTTCTCCACCCTCATTGTGAAAATCTTGCTCCTTATATCCAGTCTAAATCTCCCCTCCTGTAAAGACATTACTTCTTGTCCTATTGAAACAGGCCTTGCTGAAAAGGCTGTCTCCATCTTTCTTATAGGCTCCCTTTAAGTACTGGAAGGCCACAATTAGGTCTTCCCAAAGCCTTCTCTTCTCCAGGCTGAACAATCTTAACTCTCTCAGCCTTTCCTCATAGGAGAGGTGTTCCAGTCCTCTGATCATTTTTTGTGGCCCTCCTCTGGACCTGCTCTAACAGGTTCATGTCCTTCTTTTGTTGAAGACTCCAGAGCTGTATGCAGTACTCCAGGTGGGGTCTCACTAGAGCAAAATAGAGGACCAGTCATCTCCTTCAATGTCCTGGCCACACTTCTTTTGATACAGTTCAGGATTTGGTTGGCCTTTTGGGCTGCGAGTGCAGGTTTCCAGCTTGTGTCAAGCTTTTCATCCACTAGTACCCCCAGGTCCCTCTTTGCAGGGCTGCTGTCAATCACATCATCCTCCAGCTGGTATTGATACTAGGAGTTGCCCTGACCCAGGTACAGTACCTTGCACTTGGCCCTGTTGCACCTCATGAGTTTCATTCACATAGGCCCATTTCTCAAGCTTGTCCAGGTCCCTCTGGATGACATCTCCACCCCTCAGGCATATCAACACTCAATTACTATCCTTACTTTTAACAAGTCTCGGTGTTTGAACAAACAGCCCTTAGAAATACCTCTTTCATATCTTTGTGCTGAAGGTTCTTTTCTAAGCTCAGTTTTTGAACATTAAGCCAGTTCAGAAAGTAAAACATCTTGAAGACACAGCCTGGAAAAACTGACAGATCCAATGACAGCTACTTAGAATGCTGAATATGTTTTTGTTACACTGCTACGAAATTTCTTGACAAACAAAATTTTTGCACACACACAAAAGTGACATCTACACTAGCAGTCAAAAGATATGGAGTAATAATCAGGGTCTGATTTCAGGTAGGATCCCATGTTAACAGCAAAATTGGAGCTTCTGAAAAGCTGTATAACAGAAGTTGTTAATATTCTGTTCACCATTATGCGTTCAAGATGTAACTTATTAGGATATATATATTTTCAAATGGCTATTAATAAAATTTCATATGACAGGCTGCTGATTAAACCTTAGACAATTTAGATCCAGCATGTAGCATGACGACACATATAAGTGTGACTGAGAAACAGGGAAAAATATATATATTTCCAGGAATTTTAGAAAAGTTGTTCAACTCTGGGAGTTAAGGAAATCCTCCACTGCTATTAGAACTACTTCATATAGTTTTAACATTTAAAGTTACTCATGAAACAAAGTAGAGAAATGGAAAACACAAGAGTAAAAATCAAAGAAAGCTGGACAAGGACTCTAAACTTAAACTTTAACTCTTAACTTAAACAAAATTCAATATTTCTAAGTGTAGTTAGGCTTATACTAGTACCTCTAGAGAGATGAACAATGGTTTGATATACAGCTGGGGAGAAGGATTAAGAAGACATATTGATAGGAATGGGAAAAGTATGATTTTTATATCACGAATCTCTCTTCATCTCTTGTATATAGAAGAAAAAGAGAACAAGAGAATGAAATATGCTTAGTTTGACCATTAAACACTGAGTAGTTTCAGATTGTGTATATCTGCTACTAATAGTAAATTCCTAAAAACGGCACAAAGTATAGAAGACCAGTGATGATGATAGATAGAGTGGGACCATCAGAGGCATAGTCTAAGACTTTCCCAACATTATCTGATAGCAGGTGACTTATGAGAAGATGCAAGAGATCATCACAGTCTTCCCTCAAATCATTATTTAAATCAGCCTTGTGGTGGGTTTAAGGGCTCTTCCCAGCCCCCACACACGGCAGTTAAAGGGGAGACTGGATTGGAAGTTAAAAACTAGAAACTGCTTTAATAATAATAACAGATATAAATGAAACAAATATAAACAGGTACAGGACCCAAGATACTGAACCGCCTCGATGCCAGCTCCCAGTGGAATCAGCACAAGCAGTCCAAAGCAGTGAGAGAGCACACGTAGCTTTCAGCACAGGCAGGCAGCACGCAGCTCGGCCCAAAGTCCCAGCAGGAAGAGAGCTTCCTCGTGCTCCCGAGTGTAACAAAAGTCCCCCGGAGAAACCCAGCATTCCCCCGGCTTCCCTTCCCTTCCCTTCCCCCACCCCACCCCGGTGGGGGTTTTGCAGTGTCCTTGACTCAGGCCTCTCAGGTTTCTTAAAGGGACAGTCCAGGCAAGGTGTGTGTGTGGGGGGGGAAACTAATAAAGGTATTATGTACGTGGTGGTGGAATATCTTTTTAGAAAATACAGTTACTGAACAGAATTAATTCTGTTCTAATCCAAACCATAACAAGCCTCTCCTTTCTCTGCCCTGTATCAGTGGGCTTCCAGAGAGAGGATGATTCTGTCCTGTTCAAAACCTGTGGGATTCACTTATGGTTAATGCCATGCCATGAGTTGGATATTTTTTTTTCATTCAGTCCTCTGTCCAACCTTTTTTAAAGCCTTATGACACATTATCTTATCTGACATTTTGTGCAAAGAGTTTTTCAGATTCCTTGTGTATGTCAGGAAAAATCACTCTTTTATTTATTTTAAATTAGACACTTTAAAGTTGATTAAATGCAATCTCAATTTTGTCCTATGAGAATGCAGGGACATAAATGCCTTTCCTCATTGTAACCTCTTAATACCATGTACTAACACATACAAATATTTCCTCTCTAAATAACACCTCCACTTCTGGTGTGAAACTTTCAGTATAGAAGAATGGCAGAACTTTGGCAAGAGCTGCAAAGGGATATGCTTCAGGATCAGGCAGCTGCACCTGTAGGTGGTTCCTGAGTCTCTTAATTCTTCTATGTGCACAGAGGAAGTGCTATTTTGTCACTTATTCTTCTTCTATCAGATCTTGTTATGGAAGCTAGTAAAGGAGAATTTTACATAAACAAATCTATTGTCTCTTCTAACATGTCCTAAGGCTATTTTTTTTCAGCCTTTATCCTAAGAAAATCACCAAATAGCAGGAATACAAATTTTGAAAGAAGCTGATAACAACTATGCTCTTGAGGAAATGAGAATTATCAGCTCTCCCTTCTGAGGCTTCAACACCTGTTTTGGTCAGGGGTCTGACCTTTTGTTGTGTTGGGCTCAAGCTTGCTCAGTGATTTCAAGCTTCAAGTTTGCCCTGCAACACGGAAATGGCAGCACTAGTTCATGACCACAGAAGACCCTGAGGAAGGGCGAGAGACTGATTCAGGCGCCTCTGAGTAATGGCTGGACCTGTGCCTTGGTGATCTCACTTACCTGGAACAGCAGGTAAGGATACTTTCCTGGGAATTGAGTGATACCTATTAGCTAGATTATAAGGAATTTGGAACAGAAGCAGAAGAGTCACTGGGTGAAGTTAATTTTCTTAGAAACAGTTCTTACGGTGCTGTGTTATGGATTTTTGACTATAACAGCACTGATAGCATAGCAGTGCTTTGGCTAATGCTGAACGGTGCTTGCACAGCAGCAAGGGTTTCTCTTTTCTTTCTCTTTTTCTCTTTTCTGCCTGGGACAGGAGACTACTGGGTTGGGGTCTTCCCTGTTAATGTGACACTCACTCTGACATCTCCCAGTGAGTAGGCTGAGGATGGACAACGAGTTGGGAAAGGGTGCTTTTGGACAGTTGATTCAGCTTGACCAAAGGGATAATCCATGCTATATACTGGGAGGGTGGGAGTTGGGAATGTTGAGTAGGTAGCCATTACTCAAAGACAGGCTGGGTATCAGTCTGTTTGTTGGAGGTGGTGAGTTGACTGCTTTTGCATCACTTGTTATTTTCTTTCTCTTTCCTTATAAAACTATCTTTATCTTAACCCATGAGGTTTTTCACTTTTGGTTTTCGTATTTTTTTCTCCTTTCCCAGTGTGCGTGGGAGTAAGAAAGCAGTTGTGCTTTTCTTAGCTGCCTGCTAGAGTTAATTTTTTACTATGACCTCTTTTCTAAACAAACTAATAAAAAATAAAGTTTTGTTATATTTAATTATATTTATTTACTCTTAGGTAATGTGATTTTATGCCAGATTTGCTGCTTTGTTTCATTAAACAAAAATGTTCTTAGGCAGTTAAACAACAAATGTCTGTAGCCCATCCTCTTGAAGCTATTTTTTTCTAGTGGTAGAAAATTTACTCCAGAACAAAAGAAAAAGCACAGTTAGCTGACATTTCTCTCAGTAACAGTGACAGCTTTGAAAAAAATATCACTGTTACTTACCTGGGAGCAGTTCTTCTATCTAGTTCAGGGCTTTGTGCAGCTCATGTGAGAATGCATGAAGGAGTAAAAACTGTAACTAGGGTTACAGATGATTTTTACACTGCCAAGAGAGAGATTTTGTCACCTGTCTGGCTTTGTCTTAACCCAGAAATTCAATCTCTTAGCCTAGGTACAAATAATTACTGACGTTGCCAACAAATGAAATAAACTGTCATTTAAATCTAAGACATGGCAAGGAAAATTGCCATCTCACTATCAGGAACACCTAGCCTGGAAGTAACGTGTGGGCTAGAGAGCTTTCTTAGCCCTCTCTAAACAAAAATCAGTGGTCCTTTAACCTCAGTTTATGTCATAACACTTGCATTTGTTCAAGTGCAATTCTCAAAAATGCCTGTACAATTTATTGGGGTAATTTATTCCAATAAAATCATGTGAGTTTTCTGCTGGTGTTTCCATTTTGTGTATACAAAGTTCCTTCTAGAATTATAAAAGGATTCTGATTTTTTCCTCAGGCCCTTAGTGTGGTCCCAAGTAGCCATGATATATTCTATTTCAGAGTCAATTTTAGGTGAGGTTATGCTTATAAACAAGAAGTTATTTCCCCTAATGAATTCTTTGAGCTTAAGCTGACAACCACCATTTATTGTATTAGAGTGTTTTACTTGA
The DNA here is from genome assembly GCA_013399015.1 of Galbula dea. Lineage (NCBI taxonomy): Eukaryota > Metazoa > Chordata > Aves > Piciformes > Galbulidae > Galbula > Galbula dea. Next base: position 14,411 of record VWZX01005340.1, on the reverse strand, counting down.
TATACAAAGAAAAACAGATACTGCATAGGAGTAGATTAGAATGTAAAGACTGAGGTACCTCTTTGTGGGTCTTAAAAGTATCCTCGGTGTATTCAAATGGCTGCAGCCATTTTGCCTGCAGTCTTGCATAAAAATGAACTTCAATTCTTTATGTTATAATTTTTCCTTCTGTGCAATGGATTTTGCTACCTGTTTCTGATTGAAAACAAAACAAAACAAAACAAAACTCTCAAATTCAGAAAAAGACACAAGGTTTTTATCCCTCAAAGAATATTAATGCAAATAATCAATTTTCTCTCTTTCCACAAAGAAAAGTCTCCTTGCCTGGTTTTCCCTGGGATAGAATTATTTTGTTTCCTAGAGACTGATACAATGCTGTATTTTGGATTTAGGATGAGAAGAGTGCTGATAACACACTGATGTTTTAGTTGTTGCTAAGCAGTGCTTACAGTAAGTCAAGCACTTTTGGCTTCTGATACTAGCCTGCCAGCAAGGCAGCTGGGGATGCACAAGAAGCATTGGGAGGGGACACAGCTACAACAGCTGACCCAAACTGGCCAAAGAGATATTCCATACCAAATAATGTCATGCTGAACAATAAAATAGGGGAAGATGAAGAAATATAACAAAAAGTTTAGGGGTGAGATAAGGACAGGGAAAAATAGACTTGACTTGGGGAAACTATTTTAATTTATTGTAAATCAAATCAGAGTAGGATAATGAGAAATAAGAACAAATTTAAAACTATGTTCCCCCCCACCCTTCCCTTCTCCCCTGGCTTAACCTCACTCCTGACTCTTATACCTCCTCTGCTCTGTGTGGTGCTGGGGGATAGGAAACAGGATTTGGAGTCAGTTCATAATTCTTTGTCTCTGTCGCTCCTTCCTCTTCATACTTTTCCTCTGCTCTTGTGTGGGGTCCCACCCATGCAAGACAGTTCATCTAGAAAATCTCTAATATGACTCTTTCTCACAGGCTTCAGTTCTTAAAGAACTGCTTCAACATGGGGCTTTTCCATGGGGTACAGTCCATCACGAATAGGCTGTTCCAGCATGGGTCACCCATGGAGCCACACGTCCTGCCAGACGTGCTCTGATGTGGGCTCTCTATGGACTGCAGCTTCCTTCAGGGCATGTCCACCTGCTCTGATACAGGGTCTTCCATGGGCTGCGTGATGGGTATCTGGTCTACTTAGGATCTCCATGGGCTGCAGGGGGACATCTTGTAGCACCATGATCTTCACCATGGGCTGTAGGGCAATCTCTCCTCCAGCACCTGAAGCACATTTTCCCATTCCTTCTGCACTGACCTTGGTATCTACAGAGTTGTTTCTCCCACATATTCTCTCTCCCAGCTGCTATAGCACGGTAGTTTTCACTCTTTCTTAAATATGTTATCACAAAAGAGCTACCATTGTCACTGAGTGGCACAGCTTTGGCCAGAGTCTGGTCCATCTTGGATCCTGATGGAGCTGGCTGTGTCTGACAGGGACAGTTTCTGTTATCTTCTCACAGAAATCACCCATTCAGCCTCCCCACTAACAAAACCTTTCCACATAAAACAAATACAGAAAGGAGTAAGAAAACCAAACCTTTCAGTAAGTACAGACAGCCCAATCAGGCACATCAATAAAACTACAGAAATAAGCAACAGAAAATCTGGCAGAACAAATGACAATTTAAAATTACCCTGCAAAATTATTTTGGAATGAATTTGAATTGACAAGTCAAACATATGCTGTGTCAGAAATATACATACAGTTGCTGAAGGCATTTTTTTTGGACCCAGTCCTATGAGCCTTTGAAGTAATTTTATTGTCACAACTGACTGTGAATTTTTTTTTTAAATAAAACACAACTACAAACCACCCTTTGTAAACTTGTGCCCTTTTTCTCTTAAAAAAACCCCTAAAACACATAAATATTGCTCCCTCCAAAGTCCTTAAAAGAGCCCCTTATACACAATAAAGGTATCAACACCTATTTGGTCAGGACCTTTTTAAGTTAATATTTTCCTACTAAAAATCTTTCTTGGACATATTCATACCATCTATTTTAACAGCTTTTTCTGGGCAGATTTCATACCAGATGTTAAAATAATTCACCTTTAGTTTTCTATGTATCTTACCAATTCATCAGTCTTCCAGCATCTGCACTGATGAAACATCTGTAATGCAATAGTCTTCAGTAATATACTATTCTTTTACAGCCACAGTAGAATACGTTTCAGAAAGGGTACTGAAGGTTGATATGGAACTGAAGATGTACATACCTCATTTGTCACTACTGGAAGTTCAATCCTGTTCCTGGATAAATATAAAAATAAATATATAAATACAAAGGCAGGATACTGATCTGCTGTACAGCACATCTACAGATTATCAACTTCTTTCATATTTTAGCAGGTTTTGTTTCCACCTTGCATATACTAGGCATCTCATTCATTGCCAGGAACAAATGGCTGAAGATACAGCTTAAACATAACCTTCAAAGTTTTAAACTGGCCTTCTCCTTTTCTATTTCAAGAGTTACCAATATATCTGAGGTTATTAAACGACTCCACAAATCCCTGAGGATATATTTGCAATAAATTTTATACACCACTTCTCCTGTGTGACTTCTCTATGAATTTTACACTTTGTACATGCTTATAAAGTGCTGACTGCATAGATTTTAGGTTACTTAACAGTCCTCCTGTTTCTGGGGAACAGGGGTGGATCTGCACTATAATACTCTCTTCCTCCTCCTCAAACAATGTAATTGTTGTGCCAAGGCAGGTTTGGATTAAATATTAGGAAAAATTTCTTCACCAAAAGAGTGGTGTGGTATTGGAATAGGCTGCCCAGGGAAGTGGCAAAGTCACCATCCCTGGAAGTTTTCAAAAAACAGGTAGATGTGACACTTAGGGGGATGGTTTAGGGATAACAGGAATGTAGGGCTTTCAGTTGGACTTGATGATCTTGAAGGTCCTTTCCAACAGTGATGATTCTATGATTCTAATTTGCTTTTTAAACGCTGTTAACCTCCCAGTTGATTATACTTTTATTAGCTTATGTGGGAAAAAAAAAAATCCAAAAAAACCCCTTATCCACTTTGGCTTCTTTGCTCATGATTTTTCTCTTAACAAATGTACCTTGAGAACTTAGGTGAGTATCCTGTCTCCTTGCTTCAGTTCCTTTGAAGCCATAATTATGTTGTGAAATATTTTCTATCTAGTCTGCGTGCCAGCTCTCAGCCTCACAAAATTTAGAACAGTAGAGATACTGTTTAATTAAATTTTATTTTCCAAAATATGGTTCATAATGAAAATACTGTGTTATGGTTTGGGTAAAAATGTTCTGATTTGGGATAGAACAGAATTAATTCTGTTCAGTAAAAATGTTCTGATTTGGGTTAGAACAGAATTAATTCTGTTCAGTGACTTTATTTTCTAAAAGGTATTCCATTCCCATATACATGATATTTCAAATCAGTTTTCCTCCTCCACCTTGCCAAAGCTGCCTGGTAAATGGGACTGTCCCTTTAAAAAACCTGAGACTCCTGAATCCCAAGGTCGTCCTCCCCAAAAAGGGGAAGCCAGGGGAATTCTGGGAGTGTGCTGGAACCACGAGGAGAGTGTGCTGGGAGTCCCTTTTTCTTCTGGGACCTGGGTGCTGCTGGATGCTGTCTGTGCTAGCTGAGACACATGTGAAGTTGTTTGGACTGGGAGCTGCTACCGGGGACTGAGAGAAGCTGGGAGCTGACACTGGGACTGGGAGCTGGCACCGGGACGGTTTGGTGTTTTGGGTCCTGTATATGTTTATATTTGTTTCATTTATATTTGTTGTTGTTATTAAAGCAGTTTTAATTTTTATCTTCCAGTCCGGCCTCTCCTTTAACTGACGTGAGTTAAGAGGTCAGGAAAAAGTCTCTAACTTTGACATACTGTCAGGCAGTTAAATATACTGACATTAACCTATAAAATGCTAAAATATACTTATTTAAAAATACTGCATTAAACATGACCTGCTGTCAGTTAATTCATGATTACTGAAAAATCTAATTATTATTATTATCTAATTATTTTTCTTGTATACATCACTTAATATTCCCTCCACATAACCTGCCCTCTCTCCTCCAGAACTGGATAGATTATAATGAAGAATCAAATTACTCATTTACCTGGAATACAAATTCCATGAAAGATAGGACTGAAAATAGTACATAAACATTAGACAATGAGTCCCATGAGATGGGTAGAAATCAAACACTGAACAGCCCCCACCTGCTGCTTAGTATGTTTAGATGTTTAATACCTTGAAAAATCTGGAACAGAAAGGCACACTGCTTTGTAACATGTATTAGGTCTAGATTCTCAAATCTCACTTTTCAAAGTTGATTTAAGAGGACAAATTTCTACAGTCTCTATGCAGATCTTATTTGCTGTCAGAGAGCCACTGAAAAAAAGAAAGGCAACAACAACAACAAACTGTTAAGAAACTCTTCACTAATTTTTCTCCTTCATATATGCAGCAGTCTATTCATGTACCCCCTGCACTTTCAGAGACAGAGGCAGGAGAAGTGTGTGGTTACTGCCACTACCACCTTACTACCTAGCCTGTGATATCTGCAACTTGCAGTGTGCATCTTTTCCACGGTGTGGCTGTTTTGAATCTGACCATTCAAATAAATGCCATCATCCTTGCTTGCAAAGGGCAAGGGGTGAAAACAAATAAGCCCCAAAGAATGTCTTTGTTGTGTTCTTTCTTGGGGCCTCATTTGGAATGTTGGGTATTCTTCCAACACCAGTTAACGTACAGTAATGAGTAACTATCAGCTGCTGTGAAAACGCTGAGTCAGTATTTTGAAAGAGGCTGGCCTATTTTTCCTTATAGATAGCATGGCAGAAAATTGGAACAGCTTTAAAATTCAGCAAACATCATTGTTAGAAAATAAAATAGTATTACTTTGTAAGGAGAGAAAACTCTGTTTGACTACAGATGAAAAGAATATGAACAAAATGAATTCATACACGACTGTCTTCCCACCCATTAGTGTACTGTCAATGCATGTCCTTTCTTCCAGGCTTTCTCTGCTGTAATAACCTTTGTTTAGTCCTGTTTTCATTCAAGGATTTTTTTTCACTCTGGACCCCTTTGGCTTAACTATTTACTTCCTGTTTGACTCAGCATCTTCTTCTTTAGTGTCAGGATACCAGCTCTTCACTCTTGAGTATTTTACCCTCCTGCTTAATTCAGTTTTCCTCTCCCTGAGAGAATCTAGTGGTTCCAAAGGCATGTAATTTCCCCCTTGCCTGTATAAGATGAAGTGGCTAGTTATGATTTTTGCACGTTGTACACATACATCCTTATTTGTCTATAAATAAATAAATATATTCCCTTAAATAAAGATAATATCTATCCATCACAATTTCTAATGTAAAGCTATCTTGTTCTACATAATCTTAATTCCAGTAATACATGTAGTCAACTGCAATATTACTTATGGGCAGCATAAGATGCTCCTCCCATTCCCACTGTCTGTCACTCAGATGCCCCCAAACTGTGGACTGAAATGGCCCAAAAGCCACTCAAGGTAAGCCTGTATTTTATTAATATTTTAAGGCATGAATCTTTTCTCAGAAAGATGATAAAAGTAGAGCAAAGATAGCTAATATCTGCATTAATTAAGATATTTTTCATCAGGAGAAACCACTGAATCAAACCTCTTTTTTTTTTTAAACTGTTCAAGAAACAAAAGTTACGACCCAGTCAGAGTAAAAATGAAACTTTTACTTTCTAACTGCCTTCAAAATATTCTGGAAGACTTTCTTCTCCTTGTAGTGAACAGGTACTTGCAGCACCTAAGCAGAACTCATAGACGTAGAGATTTGGATTTAAATCTGATTTTTCTTAGTAGTTTAATTTTATGAACTCAATTCTATTTCAGAGTTACACTTTAGCCAGTGCAACTGTATCATTTAAGAACACAGCAGAATTCTTTTTAAAACTCTTGATTTTACCTATAGCCTGAAAATAGGTTTCCATGACGAAAGTACACTGTAGAAATATTTTTTTCTGAGAGAAATTGCACAATACCATGTTGATAAACAGCAAAAGTTTAATGGTTAGAAAAGACATAAGGAGGGCAAGGATTAGATGGTCCTGTCTGAGGGTTAAGGTCAGGAACTAGGAGTGAAAAGAAACCAAAGGGTCAAAAGCTAATACAAGAGTTAATTAGGGTGTCGAGCTAGAGTCAGGAGATAAGATCACAAGTCTGAAACATTTACAGACAGAAAACGACTGTACTAAAGAGGCTTATTGCTCAAATATAAATATGGCCACACCTGAAACTTCTGTAATAGGCACACTCAGAACAGAGACAAAGACACCCTGTGTGAGGCTAAGAATATAATGTTTCTGACAGCATCTTTAAGACTTCCATGTTGAGCTTCCAGTATGGCTGTAAGAAGAACTGCTTGCCATGTTTGAGTCACAGTTTCATCATCTTTCACATTATTTAAATTACATTTTATTAAGAGCTCTACGATATGTCTAAGACACAAAATTCACACAGAAATTACACGGGACAGATGTTTTTGTTCTACCTAATGGATAGTTGCCTTATTTACTTTCAAGAATATAGGCTTTTCCCCTTCCAAATTATGATAGTCTTTTAGAAGATATGTGATGATTTATTAGTAAAGTTTTCCTGTTGATTTGTATTTGATTTTGACACAGTGATAACATGTTTCAATTATAAAAATATGAAAAAAACCGATCTCTTTTGATGAAACCTCTTGCTAGATGAGAATTCTGATAGAATTCCATCTAAACTGGTGGTAAGAAATAACAATTACCAATAAACAAATGGCTACTCAATAAAATTATTGTATCTGAAATTTTTCTGTCTCTGCTTAAAACAGTAAAATTTTCCAGTTGATATAAGAAGGACCCTATTCAGGTGCAATTATTTATTATTCTCCTTTGCTACTAGAGCTTCATTTACTGTTTGGAATATTCAGTAATTATTTGAATATATTGTTTTGCTTTCACATCACAGTGTTCTTCACAAGGTCAATTTAAATCTTTTGGATGTTGAAGTTTGCATGATTGGTCATATTTATTACATCCCAGCAGTGACAAGTGCATTCAGTTTACAAAAATGGAACACAAAATATTTCAGCTAACATATGCTTTCTTAAAGTTCAGTTTTCATATGAAACAAGAGTTAGGTAATTTTACCTTGTCTTCCTCTATAACTAATGACAGCTATGTTTTAACTCCTTGGTCAGTCTCAATGAAGTTTGACAAAAGAATAAGAATCTCAGAAATATGAAGTCCCTACCCTGTTAATGAAAACTGACAGCTATGTGACATAGAGAGGCCTAAATTAATTTTGCAGGCTGGAAAAGACAACTGAAATTCAGTGCCTAAATCCAGTCACATTGAAAAGTCATTCTGTGAATTAGCTGCCAGCTGGCCACTCAGCACAGGATCACAACCAAACAAGACACAGCACATGGTAACTTTTATCCATATAAGACAGAAAAATATCTAGGGTATATGAGATAAGACAGCAAAATATCAGGAAAATGATGTCTTGGCCAACATCCCCTATGGGCAAAAAATGAGGCATTTTGGTTTAACTGCTTCTGGAAATATTTTTCCCTTCCCTCTTCTCCCTAGCAGCATTTACTTCCCTTATTCAGCAGTCAAAGTTCTAAGAACAGAATTAGATTCTTCTGTAGTAATTTCTATGCATTGTCTTTGTATCTTTATATGCAGTATACACTGTGGATTGTAGGAGATACAAAAAAAGATTTCTGTTATATTTTTGTCATTGTCCTCAGATGCTTCTGTCTTTTCACTGGGGAGACTTTGTTGACCAAAAAGTCATGATTTCTGTAATCATGTAATGGAGCAGAATTGACATGAATAAAACAGTAGACATAACCTTTGCCAGCAGTAATGCCATAGGAAGGGAGTTAATATGATTTTATGATAGAGAACTCTTCTGGTGGGCTATTTGACTTGAATTTCTTAATGAAGCTTTAATAGCTTTCTGGTTTTATACTAATAGCTGTGCGCTTACAGACACTCAAAAAGTCATTTATGCCTTTTATATTGAGGGAGTGTCTAGAGGGGATGTGATTTTGTGCTTACTATGCCTATGATAGAAAGGTGAACCCCTAGGATAAGAGATAATTATATAAGAATAAATGAAAGATCCAGTTCAGCAAGGAATTTTCAATGGGAGTGATGGATTCAGCACTTTGCACAATATGGTCCAACACACTTGCTGTAATTTTGAAGCCAATTTTAAACCGTATAGCCTGTAATAATGTCAGACATGCAGAAGAAACAGCACTAGTATTATGAAGAAATACATTTCATGAATAGCAGAATTAATGGAGAAGTCCAGAGGCAACCAGGCTTAGTTATGTTTAACACCTCTATGGATGTTCTGATGCCTGATAAGAACCAGAGACCTGCAGGATTTCTCCCAGTGGGACATTAACAGAGTCTCTCCTTGCACTAGCTCTCTATTTTAATGAAATATCAATGAAAATGACATTTTTGACGCTCACAGCTTTCTTTTAAATTTGCTTGAAATTAGTTAGTAGGTTCAAGTGGTTAGTCTGGAATATAAAAGGTGGAATGAGGAATGACAAAAGTATGCCTCACACCTTTAAGAAACCACACCAAAAACCTCAATATTGGTATTCAAAGGCAAGCACCAGTACAGGCTGGGTAAAGATTGGCTTCAGAGCAGCCCTGCAGAAGAGACTTGGGGGTGCTGGTGGATGTGAAGCTCGACATGAGCAGCCAGTGTGCGCTTGCAGCCCAGAAGGCCAATCGTATCCCAAGCTGGATCAAGAGAAGCGTGGCCAGCAGGTCGAGGGAGGTGATTCTTCCCCTCTACTCTGCACTCGTGAGACCCCACTTGGAATACTGCTTCCAGTTCTGGAGCTCCTATTACAAGAGGGATATAGGGGTGCTGGAGCCAGTCCAGAGAAGGGCCACGAGAATGATCAGAGGACTGGAGCACCTCTCCTATGAGGACAGACTGAGAGAGTTGGGATTGTTCAGTCTGCAGAGGAGAAGGCTCCGAGGAGACCTTATTGTAGCCTTCCAGTATCTGAAGGGGGCCTACAAGAAAGCTGGCAAGGGACTTTTTAGGAGGTCAGCCAGTGATAGACCCAGGGGAAATGGGTGTAAGCTAGAGGAAGGTAGATTTAGGCTGGATATTAGGAAGAAGTTCTTCACAGTGAGGGTGGTGAGACAGTGGAACAGGTTGCCCAGAGAGGTTGTGGAATCCTCATCCCTGGAAGATTTTAAGACAAACTTTATGGGGCCCTGGGTAACCTGATCTAGTGGATGGTGTCCCTGCCAGGCAGGGGGGTTGGAACTGGATGATCTTTGAGGTCCCTTCCAAATCTGACAATCCTATGATCCTATAAGAGACGAAGATTTATACCTCTTTACTAAAATGAGATGCAATATACCTTACTATGTCCTATATGTAACAGTAGTTCAAGGGATGATCTCCCAAAGAACATATAGTGTCTGTTACTAGACATGCCCTTGGATTAGAAAATGTCTTTTGAATATTATCCAATATATGTTCAGTTAAAACTTAAAATAAGCAGTAGGAAAAAGAGCACAATGGTTTCTGCTGGCCTTAAAATGTTCTAGTGACACATCCCCACTCCCCCCTCTGAATTAGAGCATTTCTTTTTCTTATGTGAGTTTGCTTCTGTAGTGGGACTCTTATGAAATACAAACTGCTCATCATCTGCTGCACAAGGACTTAATACAGTAGCATACTGATTAACTTTAAGCACAGCCTTAAAGGATTTGCTGAGTAGAATGGACCTAAATGAGCAATTATATGTAAACACCCACTCCTATGTTTCTGTGACTTCAGCTTTGAATGGAATGCAGCAAGGAATGAAATTTAAAACAGAAAAAAATAACAGTTAGCTTGCAAATTTGAAAGATTAGCCTATCTGGATACTGATGTTATTGACCCTAGAAAAGCACCTAATCTTGTTATATATGTGTATACGTTATATATGTGTGTATATATATGTAAGACACTACCATAATACTACCAGGACTAGAAAAGGTACCATAGACTTTGAAATGTAAGAATAGAAAAGCTAACTTGGTGCATGTTCTACAGATACACCAAAATAGATATGTAGAATATCATTATGAAACAAAGTGATCAAGATACTATCTGAAAATGTCACCCACAACAAAAATAAATCTGCTCTGCAATTAGCTATATTTAGATGAATTATGTAAAATCATAAGTAAAATGCTGAGTAGTCCTTTATAGATTGTCAGCTGAGATTATTTATATCTCATTAAGAATTTTATGGTAAATGTGTGTGTGTAGGTGTTGGGGAATTTTTTCCTAATCATCCTGGTGAGGTAAAGTATTGTGAAGGTCTTAAGGACCTTCAAGGTTAGAAAAGTCAGGTGTATACATTCATTATAACATATCTGCATATAATTTCACACATTCAGTCTATTCACTAAAACTTTTGACTGTCAAAGGGCTGCAAGAGTAAGTGGCATTTCACAATCTGTTTCTCTTGTGCTTACTTAGCTGCCCCTATTATGAAATAGTTGGTCAGGAAAAATCAACGAGTCACAAAAGTATCAGAATAGACACTTTAAATGCTGGCAAGAAGTGTCTATTGGTGGGATTTGCTGAGATGGTCAAAGTCTTTCAGATGTGCTTAGCATTCATTCTTGCAATGGATTGCATCCTTCATATAATGTACAGATTACACCAGGAACAGAAGAATTCATTGCCTAAACATCAGTATTTTCCTCAACAAATCCTTCAACTGCTCAAAATGAAATTGAAAATAGAACAGCCTGATGTCTCCCTGATCTTTAGACTAAGCAGGTCACTCTTCTGTGAACTTTGTTAACCTTGAAGTCAACTATGGGAAAATATCCTGGTATCTGCATGTCCAGTCATTAAATTGCCACTGGATAGAAACACCTTCTGATTGCTGTTGGTCTTCAGTGAACAAAGAATAGAGGCATAAGTTGAAGGGTCACATGTGCTTAGTGCTATTCAGTGACACTCATTCTTAGAGGCAGACATTAAACCAAGAGACTGACAGAAGGCTTTCTTTTTCTCCTACAAAATAAATAATGCAAGTCCAGCAGTTGCGATCTGAGGATTTTGTGGAGGAAATATAAGCTGTGCAACACTGAACATTATTTTGGCACCACGTAATATGATTTGTTTCATATTGTGCTGAGTCCCACTTCCCTTCCTTGCCAGGGGAGTGCAGTCAACACTTTTAAGGTTAAATTTGTTTAATTTTTTGCTTTAGGATGTGAAGAATCATGTCTTTGATTCCATGAATGAGAACACTAGTGGCTATAACCAAACTTTACAGTGACTTTATAGAGATAATACAATATAGAAATTACATTAGTCAAATCACACTCTAGATATGTGGAAAAAATGCACTGTTTATGCTAAAGACAAAAGAGAAGAGGTAGGGGTGGCAATTTTCTTCTATTTTCCATCAATTACCTTTGGCTATTTGGGTACCTGGTCTCAGCGAAATGTTCTGAATTCCAGCTAAGTGTTCAGACCTCTTTTGCGGATATTAGATGGAAAGTGAAACTCAGCTAAAGAAAAGACTTCAGACAGGAAAGTACTTGGACTAAAGAAGATCACTATTAGAAAACATCTTTTCAGCCTGTACATTCTTCAGACTTTTATCAGATTCCATTGGCTTTCCACACTGACTGACTCCAGGGAGACACAGTGATGTGGCTTTTTCTTCCAGAGGTAAACAGAGTGCTACTGTTCCTAAATTTCCAAGTTTAATTTAAATATTGTTATCAAGTTTTTTGAATTGGAACTTGATCTTCTGTCCCTAAGTTAATCCTCCTAATCTTTTTACTAGAAAATTATCGTTTCACATTGACTTGCCAAATAAGGAAACAAAGATTTTCTCCTAAGCACTATGAAGACTGCTTTTTGTATCCTGCTAGGCATCTACACAATTTCCAGCTATTAAGAAAATACATAACTAGTAACTTCACCAAGGAAGTAGTTGTAGACTTACTGAAAATTTAATTAAAATGTACTATGATATGAAAACTAATATTTTTTGCTCTCATTTCTCACGTCTCAGGATCACTATTACATTCTAACAGCTCAGAGCCTTGATAGAGAATATTTTGTTCAACTCATGGTTTCTTTTCATAAGTATTAAGCTGGATGTTTAGGAAAAAATACACTTTTCTGTCTCAACATTTTATAGCAGAAGTTTTTTACGGAGAGGGGAGAAAAAAATCAACTTGGGAATTTTCACAAATGCATAAGAGCAAAGAAAAATCATTAGGAATATGCACATTTGAGGTAAAAATGAAAAATGAAATAAAGTCAGTTTGCAGAACAAATAGAACAATATTTATCTAGACTCCAGAAAATTCAAAGCTTTACAATAAATGAGGCAAAACGGGCATGTCAATCCACATGTCCCTTATCCTAGTTATTTTCATATGAAATATATTTCCAGTTGTTTGAAGCTATGGAGTGACACTGAAACTTTTCTTTTGCTGTCTTTCCACTTTGTATAAATGAGGGCCAAAAAGTTACTACACTTCAGTCCAAAGGTTAAGACATACACAGGATGCTAGAACTTTTATTCCAAGTCTCTGCCTTCTGAGGCCTGGAAGAAGAAACACTTTTCAAAGTGTATCAATTAGCTCAGATGGGAGTGGGAGGCAAGTGCCACTGAACTCCAAATCCAGCACTGATTTGCACACGCTGCAGCCTCCAGCAATTCATTCAAGCTTTTGCCATGTTAGTTGTGAAAATACTTGTGAAATAAAGTAAACCTTATTTAATTGTCAATATAGAAGCAGATTAAACCAAAAAATCCTGCCTCTGTTGAGGGAGGCTTTACTTAAACAAAATTTTGTTAGTTCTTAAGACATTCTACTCTATGGAATTCTTGCAATTAGGAAATACAGAACACCAGAGGTTTGTAGCTGGAGCATTATTGCCTTTTAGTTATTCAATTTTGCAGCAAAATCTGGCAACACACTGCTGGAGATGTCAACACTTAAACTCATTGATTTAACTCCCACTCATTTGCACTTTCAGTTTTCGGTATCAACTGCTTATTTAGTGCAGAAATCCATTGATAATATAGCTATTGTTTGTAAGCATTTCTAACCAAAATATCTCCTTGGAAAAAAATTTTTTAAAAAAAGCACAAAAACCCCATGAAAACAACAATGAGATTTAGTCACAAAGGAATCACAGAATCACAGAATATTAGGAATTGGAAGGGACCTCAAAAGATCATCTAGTCCAACCCCCCTGCCACAGCAGGATTCCCTACACCAGCTCACACAGAAGTGCGTCCAGACGGGTTTTGAATAGCTCCAGAGAAGGAGACTCCACAACCTCTCTGGGCAGTCTGTTCAAGTGCTCTGGCACCTGAACTGGGAAAAAAATTCTACATGTATTCACACGGAATCTCCTATGCTTCAGCTTACAGCCATTGCCTCTTGTCCTGTCACTGGGCTTCACTGAGAAGAGACTGACCCCATCCTCCCAACACACACCCTTCACATATTTAAAAGCAGAGATGAGGTCACCCCTTAGCCTCCTCTTCTCCAAGCTAAAGAGAACCAGCTCCCTCATCCTTTCCTCAGAACGAAGATGTTCCAGCCTCTTCATCATCTTTGTGGCTCTGGACTGGACTCTTTCCAGCAGTTCCCTTCCTTCTTCAACTGAGGGGCCCAGAACAGGACACAATATTCCAGATGCAGCCCCACCAGGGTAGAGTAAAGAGGAAGAAGAACCTCTCTTGACCTACTAACCACACCCCTTCTAATCCACCCCAGAATCCCATTGGCCCTCCTGGCCACAAGAGCAC